>JANAVB010037618.1:2111418-2453918 GCA_029216955.1 Iris pallida
TAGATTAACCATGCTTTAATATTTTTCTCAATAGGATAGTGGGTTCATGATATTCAATAAAAGTCAAAATTATGATATTTGCTTAAATTTTCGATAAATGATATTAAAATTAACGTAAAAATTCGAATATACTTTGAAAAATGATATTAAAAATACTGTAAATATTAGAAAGATGGTTAATATGACAAAATGTCACAATAAAAAAAAAATCTGTTCTCTTCGAAAATATTATCATTAGAAAAGTAAAAATATTATCGTTAAAAAACCGTAATAGATTTTTAAAAAAAAAGTGAGCAGTAGGCGTTCAATACAACTTAAAATAAAAAAACAACATAAAAATATTTTAATGAGTGAAATATGCGTTAAAAAATTAAATAAATTAGTGAGCAACATGCATTAAAAAACCAAATAAATTAATTAGTAAGCAACATGCTTTTAAAATAAATAAAAAATTACTGAACAACAACATACGTTAGCAGCATGTGTTAAAAAAATAGCAAGTGAGCATCAGGCGTTAAAAAAGAAAAAGAAAAGTATTTGCAATCGCTGTCTTCTACAATACATGGGTCCTCTGTTATTGAGATAAACATTAGAGTTAATAAAGTAAACGGATTACTTGATGGCATGTCGTTACCAGCAGGGTTATAGCAGCCGGGTGGAAAATGTAAGTGAGCAGGTTAATGTAGGGTGAAAAATATGCGTTAATGTAGGATGAAAAATGTAAAGGGTGAATGTACAATATCCAACAAATTACGGTAATCTAGGAATTTTTTTTAATAAAGTGAGCAGGTTAATATGACTTGATATATCAGGTAAAATTAAAGTCAAAGTAAACATCTTTCACAATTTTCAATACAATTGTTTGAAATATATTGATACATTCCATGTATTGTAGAGGACCATGGCCGGCCCTGCGGATGAAGAGTTCCATGCCCACATTGGAACCATTCAAAACATTCCAAAACTGACTGACCAAGTTTATCATGTCTAGAAAAAAGAAAAAGAAAATAAAAACTCCTCTTGCCGTCCGGAAACGAAAGTAACAATTTGAACACACAAATAATATTAATTGGGCCAACAAAACAAAAATGACAACAAAGAACTCTCTCTCTCCATTCACTTAAAAGCGACCAATTCCAACGGTACCTTCCCTTCATTGCCGACCTCAGCTTTGCTTCCCATGGAAACCTTCGTGTTGACTAGTCAACTCCCTCGCTATCCTTCCTTCCTGTGTGTCTCTCTCTCTCTATATAAAAGCTATTCTCCTCCTCCTTCCCAAACATAGAACAACAACAACAACAAATATTCCTAGCTAGCTAGCTAGCTGCATTCATTTTATTCTACGTACGGACCAAGAAAAGAAATGGTCGACCATGAAGTTGATTTCATATGGATTCTCATGTCGTTCCTCGTACATCTATTCTACGTCTCCCGGAAGGTCCTGACCAACCTGCTGGCCGACACCAAGCCACCACGAGCACCGGCGGACGTCGACGGCGGCGGCCTCCTTTTCTACAAGGCAGAGCTAGACGTCACTGCCAATAATTCGGATGACAAACGTACGGCTACGACTATGTCGCCGACGATGAAGGTCGAGGCGGTCGAAGTGAAGAAGGCGAAGAGGAGGCCCTCGAGGATCGTGATACCGTTGGTCGCTTCCGTCGGCTTCGGAGCGAAGGATGCGGCTGTGGGCGAGAAGGAGGTGGAGGTCGAGGGGGGCGACTACTGCTTGTTCGGTAGGAAAGGGAAGAGGCACGTCATGGAGGATGGATATGCGGTTATGACTGATATCAATGGCGATCCCAAGCAGGTATGCATATGTATGTTACGTATACGAACGCATGCATGCAAAAATCATTGGTACACTTTTAATTTCTATGAATTAATCCTGAAATACTAGCTAGGTTAATTTTGGATGGATTTGAAATCAGAGGTAGCACAACTGAGGACAAAATCATGAGAGAAATTGTCTGAGTTAGTTTGACCGACCGATAAGGAGGAACCAAAAGATTAAAGAAAGCCCTAAACGAGCCGTTAAACATTCGTAAAAGGATATGGTTTTAGTCGGTGCTACAGAAGACATGACCCTTAACGTAGCTGAATGGAGAAAAAAATTTAATGCAATAGTCGAGTCAAAGAACTTTGTTGTGGTTAGACTTCTCTTATGATTATAGATCTTATTTAGTTATCTTGAGATGTATAAAATTAAAGTATGCAACTTTGTTGGGTAGTACCTCAACACAAGTCTTGATCAGACCAAGTAATTGAAGAGTTCATGTATGCATACTATCCATAGATACACAAAAACAAGATGGATGCACTTCAACTATTTGTTCTCCTTTGTGGTACCGTCACATGGAAAACATTATTGACCATGTCTTCAAGGGCGTACCCACCCACCCCAATTTTTTTTCTTTTCTTTATCATATATATATAGTTGTTTTTGATTTTTCTTCTTCTATAAATCAGTGAACACTTAGTCCACTCTAATCCACTACAGTCAATTCTAACTTGAATTTCTGGTTCCCGCCCTTGTATGTCTCAATCTGTTTGTATATAGATATATTATAGTATGATCTGCAGAATATTCATTGTGAAAACATTGACCGTGCGCGTGCACCAATTAATTAACGTTCCTCGTCATTTCTTTGAATCGTTCAGGCGTTCTTCGGAGTGTTCGATGGGCACGGCGGCAGGGCGGCTGTGGACTACGTCTCTCAGAAGTTGGGAGAGAATATAATAAGAATTCTCGCTGAGCTAGGAGGAGGAGGAGGAGGAGGAGGAGACGTCGACAACATAGAGAATGCAATTAAACTAGGCTATATGACCACAGACAGAGAGTTTCTTAGCAAGGTATGCATCATTCATCTGAGTACATTTGAATTGAATGCTTCAAACTAATCACTTATTAATTTAATATTGTTAAACAAATTATATATTTCTTTCCACATGTGTCAATATGAAGATTGGTCTTAATTGGCAGACCAACTCTTGTTATATATTTTATTGTCGAAAAAACCTTCAGTTGTTTAAATGAAATATATAATCATCAAACATGACATGGGCAAGGACTCCAAATATATCAATATATGTATATTTGCTTTCACAGGTGAAAATTTTCGTTTTGATCAATAGCAATTGATCATTCATAACGTGAACTCGCCATGCATGCATTGATCAGTTTGTTTTCAATATTAGCTAATGTGCTTTGTTCAAAAAAAAAAAAAAAAAATATTAGCTAATGTGCATTAGATGGCAAAAACCAATAAGTGGTGTAATTTCTTGGAATTAGGGCGTAAGCAGCGGAGCGTGCGCGGCTACGGCACTGCTGAAGGACGGCGTGTTGCATGTAGCAAACGCGGGCGATTGCAGAGCAGTCATGAGCAAGAAAGGAGTCGCCGTTGCCTTGACCACCGACCACCGTCCGGGCAGAGAAGACGAACGGAACCGCATCGAGAGCTTGGTGAGTTCCCCACCTCCCGCAATAATGCTATCGTATCTCCAAATTGTCCCTCCAAACCATCCCTCCTTATGTGGCGGTTGACGTGGCATACTAAATAATATTATGTATCATATGACATAAGCAAATTTTAACCCAAAAAATTAATTATCCATTTTTTTCATGTTAATTTTAATATTAATATTAAAGATAATAATAATAATAATTTTAATGTTAATGTTAATATTAATTTTAATTATATATATATATGCTATGTTAGCTGCCACATCAACATGCCACGTCAGCTGTCACGTAAGAAGGGATGATTTGGATGAACAATTTGGAGGGATCACAATTCTTGACTTGAAGCAATCACAATTGTTGACATATCCATACTACTATATTTTATGAAATAGCTTCTTCGTGAATTTTTTTTTCTTACAAATATGTTCTTACGTAACTTTACTAATTATTTTTTTTTAAAAAAGAAAATATAGTTTGTTCTTCTGGAGTCTTTAGCTCTTTTCAAGCATAGAATATTAATTACACTAGTATATATATCGTACTGAAATATTAATTACTCTTCCCGCTTGATTTGAAGCAGGGAGGTTACGTGCATTGTCGCAACCAAGTATGGAGGGTCCAGGACTCGCTAGCTGTGTCGAGGTCGTTCGGAGACTCCAACTTGAAGGAGTGGATCATCTCCGAGCCCGAGACGAACAAGCTTCGACTGACCCCGGAATGCCACTCCTTAATAATTGCTTCTGATGGTCTGTGGGAGAAGGTACGTTCGTTCGTTCGTTCGTTCGTTCGCACACACAATATAATGTGTTTTGTGCATTTGAGAATTCTTTGGCAAATTAACTTAGTATCTTCTTATGGAACTTGAATCGGATTTTTCAGGTCACCGATCAGGAGGCAGTGGATGTGGTGTCGAGGAACGGAAGCTCGATGAAGTCCTGCAAGGAGCTCGTCGACATGTCGTGCCGCAGGGGGACCAGGGATGATGTTTCAGTGATGGTGGTCGACCTTCGGAGGTTTCTACCTACAGTTTTGTGAGTTGTTAAGAAGAAGAAGAAGAAGAAGAAGAAGAAGAAGAAAGATTGCTCCAGGAACAAATTGAACATAACATATTTTGACAAGAACTTCTGGAAACCTGGCAATGGGAGATCTATGATGGCTGAGGATGATACATGGATGGTGATTACTAAATGCATGGATTGATTCATCACACAATTTTGTCAGCAGGTCATAGTACGTACATCTTTGGAATGATATGGGTGATGAAAAAATGTTTATTTGGATATTCCCCCATAATTATATTCAGTACCCATTGTTGTAGGTGAATTTTTTTGTCCATTAGAGGTAGAAAATTGAAGATTGGTGTACAGTGTACTGTTGTATTGTAAAGATTTTAAGATTCATTCATGTGTACTAATATATAATTGAATTATCCTTGATCACTAATTTTTTGGTGGAATATTTTCTTAGCTAGCTAAAAATATATTTATCTACAAATAAAAAGTTATTTGCTCATCCACAAATTCAAACTTTCATATCTACTTTATAAGGAGGCTTAAAAATGGCTAGCCGTCTAAACACCGCATGTATATACTCACGTAATTTAAAATTAAAATAAATAAATAAATAAAGCCTAACTAAGTATTTAACTACCTAATATTATTTAATTAATGTCAAATATCTCTAACTCATGTGGTTAAGGTGGGAGAAATTTTCTTTAATTGGGTGGATTCAATTCTATGGAACAACATTATTTATAATAAATTTAATTAATTTTTTTCCAGCAAATTTTGTACTTGCGTGTAATGCATGTGCACGTTACATGTAGCATGGGCCTGAGAAATTTTATATTCATAATATAAGAACTCATTTTGTAGAATAATAAGATTTAATTGGAGTTTCATGATGGTCTAACCCATTTTGATTTTGAAAATGATGAAAAATGAGGGAGAAAAAATAGATCTATTTTCTATTATTCACTGCAACTCATTGTAGATTTATTTACTCATTATAAACTTGTGACGCAAGATGCATTTTTAACCTTCTTCTATTGGAGATGCTCTTAAAGGCCTCAACCATTGGGTTATTAATTTTTTGGAATAAAAATACTTTTGATTGGGTTCTAATACAATCATAATATTTTCTTGTTATATTATAAACCTTAATACGCTAGGACAGAACGAGGACTCAATTATTAGGGGACAAAAAGTTAAAGACAAACCTTTTTATTATTATTTTTATACACACTAAATTCAAAAGATAATGTATAAAAACAAATAAAAAAAGGACTGAGCACATCAACTGAAAAACAATTTGCTAAAGGTTTGAAAATGAAATTCGGAATAAAATTAGAAACTAAGTTATTCTACTCCAAAACTATCAAACAAAATAAAAATAGTAGCCATTTTGTATCTCCATTATACCAATGGCTTTGGGGAGGGGAGTTCATAGCCGGATCCAAGGCCAAAGATCGTACAAGACTGAGATTGCGTTTAGTTCATTGTAATGTAATTGTAGTCATAATAAAATTGAGTCTTTAACTTGCACATTGTTAATACAATCTTCTTCTTAAGTTCAATCATATGTTGCACTGTTAACTTGCTTGAACACAAATATCTAAAAAATATAGATAACTCGGTCAACGGAGTCCATATCACGCCCCGATTCCATAGAACCGAACGTCCTCGCATGACGTGATGTCGAGCAAGACTATTATTATAAGTTGCCCTCGCACGAGGCAAGCACCGAAACGACCGATTGAACAAGTAAGATACAAAGTTAACGCAACATGATATTACGTAGACAAATTGAATTGACACAAGATATATACAAAGAACGATTCTCTTTATTAATATTGCAATGAAATAAAAAGGCTCTTATAAGCCAAGTACAAAATGATTATAATTTCTTAAGCTCTCTCTCTCAATACAATGAATCATGTCATAAGACTTACAACTTGAGAACAAATAAAATAGATGGTATCCATATATTATGTCCCTTATATGAAAGAATACTTCAGCGCAATCGAGTCGTCAAGAAAGTCCTCGCCTTAGCATCGTCCGAGCTACTCCCCGTTTACCCAGCAAACAATCTAGTAGGGTATTAGTATGATGCGTACTAGTGAACGACATCTCATCGATACCACAAAACCAACACGTTAAAATATAGTGAGGACACGAAACATCATGTTGTCTTTCTCATCTTGCCTTATGATCAGTTACATGGCATAACATATATACTTGTGTCACAGACAAATAAGTGTGTCACACAACACGGTAGAACTTACCAATACTTACCATCCGTCCTTCCCTGTCGGGTACAACAACGATATCAATATAATAAATCAAAATCCTTTATACTCAAATTGTCACGAGCGTGTCTCTGTAGAAGACAAATATTAGGCTCATAAAGTACAATATGTAGTGCCATTTACTTTCAGACTTTGCCAACAGACCTACACGCATATAGAATCTAGCACGATGCCTAACTCTATAGGAAGGCCACTGGCACCACAAGTTATCTTGGACTATATTCTAGCAATACAGTGCCACGTCGTGTGGTGGTCCCTAAATGCCTGTATTGCGATGCCTCCTTTTAGTTCGGGTCACACCACCGCTGAAAGTATCACAATACCCCTTCCCCCTAGGCAGAATCTATTTCAGTGCCCCGACGATCGTTCGAGGAACAAAACCTTATGCACAAGTTGTCCAATTATCACGCATCTACGAGAACATCTAGACTCAACCAAACGCATGACCAAAACTGAGATCAACATCCATGGCATCACTACTCAACATATAGTCGCACATATCTCATACTTACTATGAATCTGACACGAGCCATCGCTCGCCTCTATAATTTCCAATCTGGGATATAGCCTTGGCGACCCAATGGTTCCAAATCTTACTATACATTTACAAAAATATAGTGATTAGCGACGGAATTATCCATCGCTAAATACGACATTTCTGTCGCTAATTACGTTTATCGACGAATTGTCGACGAAAGGGATACGTCGATAGCTGTAACGTCGCTAAGACAAATTTGTCGGTAATCCGTCGATATAGCGACGGATTACCGACGGATCCGCCGACCAAATTTAGCAACGGCTTAGTAATGGAAGTAAACCGTCGGCAATCGCTGTGACATATTAGCGAAGGATTACTGATAGACTTTTGTGAGCCAAAAAATACAAATCTTCCAGAAGCTCAGCGATGGATTTTTTCGTCGCTAACTCGTCTGATACGCTTTTGGTATAAGACAGTACGACAACGATGGATATTTTCGTCGCTAGTTAGTCGCTGACCTTCAGAATTTTCGTCGGTGGATGTCGGTAATTTATTGCAGCCTGCAAATTTTTTCAGATATTCATCGCTATTCCATCGCTGGTCAGTCGCTAAGCTTGCCATTATTGTCAGAATAATTGGTTCATGCTTTACTCAAACCTGTCTATATATATATATATATATATATATATATATATATATATATATATATATATATATATATATATATATATATATATATATATATATATATATAGTTAATTAGTTGTACCCCCTATGGTTTGTACGCATTTTCTACTTACTTTCTTCTATGCACCAGGGGGTACAACTAATTAACTCTATAAACCATAGGGTTGTTCTTTATTTTTAAAACAACGAGGGGTACAAAATGTGTACAAACCATAGGAGGGTACAAATAATTAACTTTATATATTTATTCAATTACTGTAAAATGATATACAATAAAATAAACTCCAATATATACACAAATTCATCCAGCACCAATATATACAATAAAATGAACTCCAATATATCCAAACCTGTTCAATCCATACAAACTCATCCAGCAGTCGTAATATAGTACATATACACAAATTCCTTCAATAATACATAAACTCAATAAAGTTCTTACAAACTCATCGATCCAATACAACAAAAAATCATAGAAGATGCTCAAAAATATCAAACTGATAGTGGAGGAGGTGGCGGAGGCGGCTGTCCGCACGCATATATCTGCCCCAGCACCAAACTGATGATCCGCTGTACGTCCTGGGCAGGAACAGCTGGTGTCACGCCCCGATTCCGAAGAATCGATAGTCGTCCCCTGGGCGTGATGCCGTACGAACTTAGGTTGCGATCGCACAAGACATAGTCATAAGGTAATCTGAAACACGTCAACTAAGAGAGTACGCAGACAAATTGAACAACACATTGAGACAGAGAAACTTTGCATTTTATTGATAATAGACATCATTTACAGACTCTATTACAATCGTGCTGTACGGGCTTTATAACATGACTCGATTATAAAAGGTGTGCCGATGAGATAGCCGTTCCATACATACATCCCTCATTTATAACAGAAGTATTTAAGCCACCTGGATGCGAGGGATGTCGAGACATGTTCCTTGGACTTGCGAAGAGTCTTCAAAAGTTCAGCGACGGGGTCTTCGACGCACGGTCAAAGCTTCAAAAGCACGAACGTCGCCTAGCTAGTTGGCACGTTCTTCCTGATTCCTGGCACCTGCAAAGAGCGAGGGTCAGTACGATCACATGTACTGGCGAGTGACTAACTAAACCCAAGCTCTGCATTTGATTCAAGAAGTTTTATAAAACATGTTAGCTAGCTATTTTGTGATCTTTCTAACCCTCCTGATCGATTTGCATGTTACCATGTTTTGAGGCAAGCAGTTATCCAAGTTTATCCCGTGTCACATGCATTAATTCAAGTCGTGAAAGGGTGTGAAGGTCACTGGCAATGTCAAGCCATCATGGCTATAGCTGGGTTAGATAGCGACCCTTTCGTGGCGGGTAGCGAGCCCTATGCGAAAGTTCCCGAATCACCCGTGCCGATTCATGGCTGGCACTTGCTACAACTCGCTCCTCCCAGGCCGAATCGGTTCCTTGGCCTAGGCAACCGTTCGAGGAAACTACACCTTATGCATAAGTTGTCTAATGACCGTTTTGCAAATTCATGAAATATTCTATCTTTTTACTAGAACCTTTAACTTTCTCTTTTGGTGTGAAATTGACCCTTTTTTTGAACTTAGTCATTTATGCACCTTAGCCGCATCGTTGCGATAAATGTTAATCGATTCATCCTTTGGTTTGCATAGGCTAAGTAAATAAGGCATAAGAAAGTACGCATCAGTTTTTCATAGAAAGCAGTTCGATAGCAAGTGTTTCGTAAAGAATCGTACCATGATTTCATTGATTCTACACTATGGCGACAAGCATTGTTTTTGTGCATATTTGATTCTGAAACAGAGGGTCGAGGCGAAGAAGGTTAGCCACTCACCTTAGTCTTTGCTTCAGACGAGGGACTGGTTGGCTGCGCTTAGACGTCGCCTACGCGATCACTTGCAATCGCATAAGCAACTGATTAGAATACTGTATTATTCAAGAAATTTGATACAAATGCGAAGTTCGAAAATGCAAGCCATGAAAACCATCGAAAATATTCACGAAAATGCATTTACGAAAACCAAAGCCAAAGCAAGTACGACATAAAAACCATCAAAAATATTCACGAAAACGTATTCACGAAAACCAAAGCTAAAGCCACGAAAACGCGTTCACGCACGTCCCGTGGACGGAAACGGGACACGATGTAGGGACGGGACACTACACCATAACCAACTAATAAAAAGTTTTATCCTTGAAACTTAAGAATAGAACCTACCTCTACGAGAACAATAAAAGAAATTTCTCCTTCATCTCCGATTCAAGTTTTCAGGTCGACTCCTCGACCGAATGATTGCTCCAGCGTACGCGGGCGAGAGGGATCGCTCGATTCTACAGCAGTTTATCTTTACGTTCTAAGATTTGGACCGGTACTTCAACATATGATAAGTCGACCTTCAGCTCCAGCTGACCAAAATCTACTACGTGGCTTGGGTCGTGTATATACTTTCGCAACTGAGAGACGTAGAAGACATTATGCACACCCGCTAGTGCTGGCGGCAGGGTAATCTGATAGGCCACTGGGATGACTCGCTTGAGTACTTCAAACGGTCCAACGAATCTCGGACTCAACTTTCCCTTTGTACCAAACCGAGTAACTCCACGCATAGGCGACACTTTAAGAAATATGTGATCGCCTTCTTGAAACTCGAAGGATCAATGGTAGACATGATTCGCGTAACTTTTCTGTCAGCTCTGCGCAGTCTTTAATCTTTTTCGAATGAGCTTGACCTTTTCCACGGTCTGTTCCACCAGCTTCGGGCCAAGAATCTACCGTTTTCTGACTTCATCCCAGCAAATGGATGATCTGCACTTCCGGCCGTATGTCACGACCCGCACCCTGATTAGGGGCACGAGTACGTGGTTACGTCCAGCCTACGCCGCAGAATCGGCGGTAGAACGCTGTATAGGTCGTCTATAAATACTATAACTAGACAAAATATAAGGGTACCTGTCATCTCCGTACGGAGGTATAATATGACATAACTCAATCACAAGACAAACTAGGATAGATAGCACGAAATAGAAATATGATAGAAAGGAAAACTGGAAAGGAGTTCAAGATCCAACACAAGCTCAAAGATATAAACACATCACAGAAACTCAAAATATAATATAAAACTACAGTCTGAAAATACTAGCTGGATCGCAGTCCAGGCAAACCTATCTAACAGTCTAAACATGGGCTATATCATCTATGGGCTCCAGGGATAATGTCTCATCAAACTCTATCCTGTCCATACCCGTAAAAGGTAGAGCAATCAGCTAACATGTACTCTGTAAACATCAATGGTTATCCTGTCAGGAAAATGAGCAAGTACAAATACTAACAGCAGTTCCATATGAATTAACAAATTCTATAAGAGACAATTATAATAAAATACAAGACAAAAATATAGGATGACTTGGGAGCTATTCGGAAGCCGAGTTACAACCCGTAAACCAAACAAGGACCGGGGTTGTAACCCTTCTTCCGAATAGAACTTAGCCTCCAATCAAGGTTTAGCATAAGATCATGTAGAACATGTGAGTACTGAATATCATAACATGGTGAGAAAAGTACTGAATGTAGAACTGAACAGGATATATGATGTGATAAAATAAATATAAAATGTGCCATGAATTATTAGAGCATTATGTGATCGGCTTGGGAAAGTTACAGGACATGCTATCCACTTGGCCTGACAATCACATAAAAATTACTGGAAAGGGTCATGCCGGCCAACCTGGATAACGAGCACAAGAAATAAGATCTCGCTACACCCTACGTGAAGTGAGGGTGGCACAAACACAAGAATATAGTGACAGGGTGGCTTTGATCACATAGCCCCTAATAATTCCCCATCCTCGAATAGTATAACGGATCTGGACATGACACGGGATTCCCTAAGAGAGTAGAAACTCCCTCTCAGGAATCAGTGTCTATATACAGGGAACAAGACATGAAATATACCAATATACCAAGAAAATCTAGGAATAATATCTCATGTCATGATCCGACGTATACTAGTCCGTGAACCATCGTATCGGAAAATCAAGTAAGACACTACAACTGAATCGGATATAGCAGATATCAAGACAATAAAAACTATCAGTGAATGTACTCGCCTGATACCCTGAACAGCTGATATAAAAAGATGGCCAATTGGGGTCACAGAGTCTAGTTATAGCAACACAAGTTATAAAGAGTTCAATTTATATGGTAATTGAAATTATAATGCAATCTACATGAGTCTAAGTCAATCTAGGTCAAAGTCAACTCTTGGTCAACTCTGGTCAACTATAAAGTCAAACTAGGTCAACTCTAGTCAATTGTGGTCAAACTAGCTAGGGTTAGTCAATTCTAGGTCTAAACAAACTAAGTATATGCAAATCAAGTATCCAAGATAGCTACTAACTCATAGCCTAAGTCACTTGCTAAACCAAGCACAAAACTAAACCATAAGCTAACAAAGCACACAAACTTAGTCATATAATATATATATATTATTCACATTCACATATTCATATACATAGATATATATAGGAAAGCTATATATATATATTTATTTTTTTATAGGAAAGCTATATATATAGGCACATACATACATATATATAGGCACATACATATATATATATATATATATATATATATATATATATATATATATATATATATATATATATATATATATATATAAATATAAAGAGAGGTAAAAGAGTAAGTGAGTATGTGTGTGTTTGGCATGTGTGTGAAAGGATATGTGTTAATGTTCTCAGATTTAGTGATAGGTAGGTGTATGTGACACAGGATACATGGTGTCAAAGGGTGTATGAATGCATGTGTGTAAAAGGTTATAGGTTAACTCAGTTTATAGAAATGCATACATACATACTTACATTGCATACATGCATACATACATATCATGTATACATACATACGTTGCATACATGCCTACATACATATCATTTATGTATACTTGCATTCATTCATGCACCTATACATACATACATAGATACATACATACATACATACATATTTGAATACATTATATACTTGTATACATTATATTAATATATGCATACTCTACATTATATTATATTACCATACATGCTATCATTATATATTGTATTATATTATTTATACATTATGCATTCATATCTATCATTACATGTATACTTTGCATTCATATCTAGCATTTATTATATACTTTCATGCATACATTGTATATCATTCTTTCATTCATACATTTATGCATTGCTTACATACATTACATTGATTGCATTCCTACATGCTTGCATTCAACCATATATATACATATTTGTAAAGAGGATATATATCATATATATATCATCTCATTCATCTGACATATCATGCATTACATACTCTACATTCATTTAATATCCATACTACATAGGCTCATAGGTTACACAAAATGCCTATGTCGTATAGTCACTCTTCTACTTAAAATCAATATTGATCAATTGGACCTTCACTAAATTCTAGGATTAAATTATGTTGTAGTCCTTCGTGTTAGCTTTCCGAAACTTCAAACAGATCGCATTTTCGTGTCCGGAAGCTCCCGAAATCGCAAAAATACCGAAACGTGTTCGTCTTTCGTACAGCTGACACTCAAATAATTCTACAGAAAGTTCCACAAAGAATTTGGCTTAATAAAATTATATTTGGAAAGCTAACTTCGATACGTTTTTTTAAAAAAAAGGGAGATTAATCGGAGTTCTAAGATAAAAGTTATGACATTTCTAAGTTGCTTTGGTTAATAAAAACATGGATGAATATTATGACGAATTTGAGTTGTTTTGGACAAAAGAAACACATGTAGGCCAAGATACTTGGATACCAACATAGGTATCCAAATGAAACTCATTCTAACCATCCTAACTAAGATAAATCCACTCTCTAACCATTCTAAAACTGAATTTAAATATCTATATAAACTATTATCATACATATATACACATGGGGTGTCCTAATTTGGGATCTATCAAGTAGGACACAAGACACATATCTAAAATCCTCAAGAGAGCTCCAAATGGCCTCAAATTTGAATCTAAATAGGGTACATGCATGGGGGTAGACCATATGGGTTCAAAACTAACTAATATGTATAAAAAATCAATTTAGAGGGTTAGTTTTCCTATTGGGAGTGGAATCCCAATGATACTCCCAAGGATACGACTCCGACACGAAGATCTTCCAAAAAGGACACTCTTTCTTGCACTTTGCTCCAAATCTTTGATAGCACCCTCCCTTGGTAGTATGAGAAGGTTGGGTGGAAGTTTTGGTGGAGGGATTTAAGGATTTGGAGATCAAATCAAAGAGGGAAGCTCTCTAATTTGGGGAAGAACACTTTGTAAAGGAAAAATAGGCAAGATGGAATGAAATGAAAGGAATGGAGGCTAACCTACCTATAGTGGCTGCCCTTAGATGAATTAGGGCCTGCCCTTAGATGAAATAGGGTTAGGTTTTAGATGTAGATGAGTGGCTATGGCTTGTCCACCCAATTCTAAGCCTTCCTATTGGTTCAACTAGTCATAAGGCTTTCTTTTTCACAAATATCCTAAGGGGTAAATATCCTACTTAGAAATATCTAGATATTGTTAATCTTGGCACTTAGTAGGAATGTTTTAACCATGATTCTAACCTCAAGACTAATCTAGATTAGGTTAAACTTCTAGGTTAAGGCTTAACTAAAGGATTAGCACAATATTTAATTAATATAAATTACAATTTCACAAAATTGTCAAAATAACTAAAATACTCCTAGACTAAAAAGTTGTAATTAGTCATCCTAATCACATGACTAGGCTCTCTTGGTCATGGTTAGTCTCTAGGCTTAGCAAAACTAGGGTTTAACTAGTAACCATCAAAATCACAATTCAACATTTTAAATAGTTTTAAATTGATTAAAAATTACCAAAAATCACAACATGAGTTAAATCTTATTATTGATTAATCAAACTTATAAAAGTTCAAAATTACCCTCATTTTAGAAAAGTGGGTGTTACACCGTACAAGGCTTCGTACGGCGCCATTCGGATGTTGGACTGATATCTATTATTGTTTGCAAATTTGGTCAATGGTAGCCAACTCGACTTGAAGTCAATTGCTCAGAGTCGTAACATGTCTTCGAAAATCTGATTCACCCGCTTTGTTTGGCTGTCGGTCTGGGAATGGTAAGCTGAGCTGAACTACAACTTGGTACCTAGAGCCAACTGAAGGCTACTCCAGAAGCGCGATAGAAATCGTGCATCCCGATCAGAAACGATGGATACAGGGACTCCATGCAGCCGTACTATTTCGTCAAGATAAATTTGAGCCAGGCGATCAATGCTCCAAGTAACTTTAATGGAAATGAAGTGCGCTGACTTGGTTAGTTGATCAACGATGACCCAGATGGCGTTATTTTCCTATGGCATTTTCGGCATGCCGACAACAAAGTCCTTAGTGACATGATTCTATTTCCATTCTGGAATGGCAATGTTCTGCATCTCCTCGTCCGATCTCTGATGCTCAGCTTTCACCTACTGACATGCCATGCATTGCGACACAAAGAGCGCCACATCTTTCTTCATTCTGTACCACCAGAAGGTCGTACGAAGGTCCTTGTACATCTTTGTGCTGCCACGATGCAAGGTATATTTCGTATAGTGCGCCTCCGTCAATATCTTCTTTCTAAGTTCTGAATCATCCGGAACACATAGCCTACCATTCAATCGAAGTACGCGGTTTCGTCTACCGCAAAGCCGGTCGTACTACCCGTTGAAATTTTCTCTCGCACTTTCTTCAGGTACAGATCATCCTTTTGAGTGATCTTGATCTTTTCCCGCAAGCTCGACTCTAACTGCATCTGTGCCAATTGTACATCCCTGAATCAAAGCCGGAGGTCGATGCCCATCTCTTCTAGGTCACGTAGCAGTCTGCGGTCGATGGATAGCGAGTCAATATAATTCTGACTCAGAGCGTCTGCCACAATATTTCTCTTGCCCGGCATATAGTCAATATCAAGTCGTAATCTTTGATCAGTTCAAGCCAGCGCTTTTGCTGCAAGTTCAGCTCCTTCTGCATGAATAGATACTTGAGGCTCTTGTGATCCGTATAGATTGCGTATGCCATGCCATAAAGATAGTGACGCCACAATTTTAACACGAACATAATTGCCGCTAACTCCTGGTCATTGGTGGGATAGTTCTTCTCGTGCGACTTTAGCTGTCGGGAAGCAAAAGATATCACCTTGTTCCATTGCATCAGCGCACACCCCAAATCCTGGCCGAACGCATCGCTAAATATTTGGAATCCCTCATTCCCTTATGGAATTGAAAGTATCAAACCCGAGATGAGCCGTTGCTTTAACTCCTGGAAGGAAGCTTCACAGTCGTTTGACCATTCAAAAGCGACTCCTTTCTGGGTGAGGCGAGTCAGAGGCGATGCGATCTTCGTAAATTCTTTCACAAAGTGTCGGTAGTATCTTGTTAGGCCAAGGAAGCTACTAATCTCGCTGACTGACGCTAGCTATTTTCAATCGACAACGGCTTTAACTTTTTTTGGGTCGACTGCTATGCCTTCAGATGAAATGATGTGTCCGAGGAATGCGACGCTGCTCAGCCAAAATTTACACTTGCTCCGCTTCACATACAAATAATTTTTCTGAAGGGTCTGAAGCACGGTCCGCAGATGCTCAGCATGTTGCCGCTTGTCCTTCGAGTAGACGAGTATATCATCGATGAAGACTACTACGAACTTGTCGAGGAAGGGTCGAAACACCCGATTTATTAAATCTATTAAAGCTAAATCCATTAAAGCAGCTGGGGCGTTCGTTAGGCCGAACGAAATTACCAAGAATTCGTAATGGCCGTATCGAGTGCAGAAAGCTGACTTCGACACATCGTCCGACTTGATCTTGAGTTGATGGTAGCCCGATCGAAGATCAATTTTAGAAAATACCGAAGTGCCTTGCAACTGATCGAACAGGTCGTCTATGCGGGAAAATGAATATTTGTTTCGGATGGTGGCTTTGTTCAGCTCTTGATAGTCGATACAAAGACGAATTGATCCATCTTTCTTTTTGATAAACAACACGGGCGCTCCCCATGGCGAGACGCTAGGCCGTATGAATCCCTTATTGAGCAACTCTTGTAACTGCACTTTGAGTTCCTTAAGTTCTGCAGGGGCCATTCTGTACGGGGCTTTAGAGATCGGTTTGGTATCGGGAAATGTGTCAATGGTGAACTCTATCTTTCGATCAGGTGATATGCCGGGCAGCTTGTCCAGAAACAAGTCTGGAAATTTTGCTACAACGTCGGCCTGACCCGCATTTGTACCATCCTGTCTCATGTCTCGAACAGACGCTAAATAGCCTTCACACCTGGAATGCAGCATCATTCGAGCCGATATTATCGAGATCACCAGACAAGTCGGCGATGCCTCACCACACGAAGATAAAGAATTCAGGCACTCCAGGCATACGGAAGGTGACCATCTTTTTGGCACAGTCGATGGTTGCGTTTCACAGACCGAGCCAATCCATTCTCAGAATGATATCGTAGTCCTTAATGTCTAGGACTATCGTATCGAGACCTACATTTTGACCACCTATACAGATGATTCCGTCTTCGCAGGCTAAGTTTACAAGGAGTGACGTGCCCGACGGTAAGTTGACGCTAAGATTCAGGCCTAACGGTGTCACAGAGAATTTGTGTTCGGTGACAAAATCTGCTGATATAAAGCTATACATGGCACTTGAATCAAACAGTACACGAGCATGTTTATTATTGAAATGCAGTATACCTGTCACGACTGTGTCAGATGCGAATGCTTCATCCCGAGTCATGGCGTAGACGCGTCCCTGGGCATTGGGGCGACAGTCTTGGCCATTTTGTTGTGCGTTCTGTGGAGCCCGAGGTACTTGGCCTCGGTTTTGTTGGTATTACAGGGGCATTGGTTTGACTTCTCTGGACAGTTGCGTGCAATGTGGTCTATTTGACCGCACACGAAACATGCTCCGTTCCTCGCTCAACATTAGTTAGCCACGTGCCCTACTTTATGGCAAAAATTGCAGACTATTCGATTATTTTCCTGGTTGCCGACTCTGTTGCTATGGTTTGGACGCTTATTTGCGTTGTTCCCTCCTGCATGGCTATGGCGCTTGTGATTATAAGTATGCACAACACCGGTAGCGACTGGAGGATATTGAGGCTCGTGGCGGAGGGTATGGTTGAGTGACTCGCCCATTGTTTGATACTCGGGCACAGTCACATGGGCAAAAATTAAAGGCCTCAGGCCCACTTCGAATCTCCGTGCTCGACTCGCCGCCATCGGCAGGTAGACACCAGTAAATCGAGCCAACTTATTGAATTCTGCAGCATACTCGCACACTGTCATGTTTCCATGTTTCAGCTGCATGAACTCGTTCTCCTTCGCCTGGCGGACCACAGCAGGTAAGTACTCGACTTCGAAGGCCTTGCAGAACGTAGCCCAGGAGATCGACGCGGTGGAGTCATCACGAAGGATAGCCTGCTTTTGTACCGCCCACCAGTCGTGCACGTTCAACCGAAGTTGAAGTTGAGCGCATGCGACTTTCTTTGCCTCATCGATGCCGAGGAGCTCGAAGTTGTCCTCGATCTCGTCTAACCAGTCGATCACAAGAAAAGGGTCTTCGATGCCGGAGAAGGAAGTATGAAATGCATTCTTGAAGTTGGTATAGTCGAAGGCATTTTTTTTTGGCGGCGCAAGCTGAAACGAAGGCTCCCCGGGTGCGACTTCGATGGGCCGGTTCATGGGTTCGATAGTACGGGTTGCAGAGTTCTCATTGGTCACGACTGTTTGTACCAACCACCGTAGCATGTCAAGTTGCCCTTGCTGCATCTTGAACTACGCTTCGAACCGAGCTTCAAATTAGGCCTGTCGCCTTTCAGACTGAAGGCGCAGCTTCTCGCTTTTTTGTTGGAATGTTACGGCCTGCCTCTGCTGCATTTCGAGCATATGCAGCATCCACTCCATAGGATTGTCGGAAGGTCCGACTTCGGTAGGCATCCTCCCCTTTGGGTTGACGGAAGGCTTGGCTTCGGAACTACTCGATCTGTTAGAAGCGCTCGCTTCGCCCTCTGCCCGAGTGTAACCACCACTTTTCTAAAATGAGGGTAATTTTGAACTTTTGTAAAAATTTATCATTTAATAATAATAATGATAATTTATGGTAAATTTTAATTAATTTAAAACTATTTAAATTAGTGCATTATGATTTTGATATTTTGCTAGTGTAACCTTAGAACTGTTTAGTCTAGAGACTAACCATGACCTTGGAGGCCTAACCCAGTGGTTAGATTAGCTCATTATCACTTTTTAGGCTAAGGGTATTTTGGTCATTTTGTGACTTTTGAATTATTTAGAATTTTGATTAATTGGTAAATTTTAGATTATTTTAATAATATTTAAATTGATGTATTGTAATTTTGGTCATTTTTTATATTTTAATATTTTAGGAATTTTTATATTTTAATATTGATTTTATGGGATTTGTTAAGTCGGGTTCGATTTTCATCTCATTCCGACTTATGTTAGTGACCCGGATAGCTTAGACTCTAGACGGGATCCCAAGATTAGTTAGTCATGGCCGACAAATCCCAATAATTAAGTTAGTAAGTTTAGACTAATTTTACTTGTTAGATTTGTTAAGTTAGAGGCTTAAACTTAACCCTTTTGATCCCAAAGTTGAACCTAACTTAAAATTAACCAAGGGGGATTAGTAGGGGCCTTATTGGGCTTTCCCCCAAGGCCCAAATAGGGCAATGATGGCAGCCACTATAGGTAGGTTAGCCTCTCTTCCTTTCATTTTATTCCATCTTGTCTCTTTTCCTTCACAAAGTATTCTTCCCCAAATTAGAGAGTTTCCCTCTTTGATTTGATCTCCAAATCCTTATATCCCTTCATCAAAACTTCCATCCAACCTTCTCATACTACCAAGGGAGGGTGCTAGCAAAGATTTGGAGCAAAGTGCAAGAAGGAGTGTCCATTTTGGAAGGATCTTCGTATCGGAGCTGTGTCCTTGAGAGTATCGTTGGGATTCCACTTCCAATAGGTAAAACCAACCCTCTAAATTGTTTTCCTATGCATATTAGTTAGTTTTGAATCCGTAGGATCCATGTAAAACCCCCTTCCTAAATTTTCTTTTTAGTATACATATTTTTATTGCTATTTAACAAGTTGTTATTAATTAAATGGCTTTAAATCAAGTATGGGTAGTTTACATATTATGGATGACAAGCATTAGTTATATTTACATAAATAAGATAGGATATTTAGTTAAATATTTTTAGAAAAAGATTTTGGATTTTTAGGAATTTTTCTGTAATTATTTGGGGCCATATACTTATATATATATATATATATATATATATATATATATATATATATATATATATATATATAAAATATATATATATATATATATATATATATATATATATATATATATATATATATATATATATAAGTATATATATATAGATAATTGTAAAAAAAAAAAGAAAAAAAATGGGGCGGGCCAGGCTCGGTTGCTGGCAGCCTAAGTAGGCCTAGCCCCATACGTTTGAGAGTAAGAAAAAAGAGAAAAAATAAAATAATTAACAACCCACCCACCCACTTAAAGTGGGCGGGCCCCTACTCTCTTTTGAGCGCTGCTCTACCGCACGCTTATTTCCGAATACGAGCAATAGTCTCATTAGTAAATCCATTAGGATTAGATGTTTGCCACAAGTTGTTATAAATACATCTTTTTCCACAAGCCTCAAAACCCTAAACTTCCAAAACGAAAGTTGAGGCTGATCATACCCTCTTTGCCTACGAATTCGTTTCACCAGCGACGGAGGTTTGTGCGCGACGAACGGAGCATCGGAAGTCAGCCCCGCGTCACCCACGGAGCAGTTTTCCCACTAAAGGTACCCTACTTCCCCACGACGTAACTTTTTACTCGTAGCACCGATTTTCGATCCGTAAGATTTTTTGGAAAGTAGACTTGACCCTCTTCGAGATCCCCTAGGTGGATTTCGAAAACAACCCATCGACTTGCTCAAAAAATCGAGACGAAGTTGAAGAAAAATCTGTTTTCTGCAATACTAAAAACTGTTTTAAAACGACAACTTGTCGGCCAATTTTCTTGCTGTGCAGTAAAGTACTATAGGAACTAATTGAAAACAGTAAAAGACAACATAACCGAGATCACAACGTATCTTCTGGATCATCGTTTCGATTAACGTGTAAAAAGTAGATTGATGTTGAAGTTGAGGAAAAACCTGTGTCCAATTATATTAATTTTCTGAATTTTGTTCGATATGGCGTGCGTCCCGACAAACCGGGCGACGTGGTCGCGCGCTATACGCATCAAAAGGCACGTATGGACGTTGTCGACATATGGGAACTGACGGAACTCAGTTTCGTAGTGTGTGCGCGACGAAATCAGTCCGTATCCGTCAAGATACCCCGTATCGCCAATTTGCAAACTTCGTCCTAACTTTGTGTACAGTCGTCGATTCGAGACGAAACTTGCGCCAACAGGTCCGGATCAAAATTCTGGTCCTGTGTGCCAAGTTTGGTTCGATACTGAGAAGGTCGATTCGGAATCCCTTTTTGGCGGGCCTGCGACCCACTCAAACGGGCGAATTTGTACACGGCTCATTGGAATCCAAAACTGGACATACCGTTGAGTTCCTCTCCTTAAACTGAAACCGTAGACATGTAGTTTGACGACTTTAGAGCATCATTAGTAAGGCCCATCCCATTTTCTAGATTCTAGATTTAGAATGTAGGAGCTCATTTTATAGAATAATAAGTCTCATCCCTAGTCCCAATTTCTACAATTTCGGTCCCAACCCATCCATGGGTGCTAAGGGTTGGGCCTCCCAATTTCTAGATTCTAGATTGTAGAAACTCGTTTTGTAGAATAGTAAGTTCCAATTTGGAGCCCAACATTCTAGATTCTAAACTTTATATTATTTTTTTCCTACATTAATTTTTGACCACACAATTTTTGGGACCGGAGCTCACTTTATCATTTCCTACTATTCTCATACAAATCCAACCCATTCTATATTTACCTTTTTTTTTGAAATTTTGGGCTCCAAATTGCATTGGAGAGTTCCAACTACTAATGATGCTCTTAGAGACCATAGACTTTGGCACGCGTTTCGGTGTAAAGCGGGGCCAACGACGGACACCATTTTGACCCGAAATTACGATTTTGCCCCTGTTCCAGAATTTGACTTTTGGACAGGCGTTTCCTAGGTATATCTTTTACACCGAGTGCATTTTTGATGTTTGTTTCAGCGTCCGGAGTTGTTTGGAGACTGTGACGTTTCTTGTCTGACATTGTGATTTCTTGGGCTTGCCACTTTGCACCATCAGGCAAGATACCTTGCCACCTTACTCCGTGATTATTATATTTCTTATTTTCAGTTGTTATTTTTAGCATTTGTTTCTTGATATTTAAACTGTGCGTCCAAGTCACACTTGGGTGCAAGCGACTTTATCGGTCGTTTACCTCGCCTTATTTATTTCTCTTGCATTGACTTAGTCTAGTGACCACCCATTGATGTTGAGATATTGGTATATCTCATACGGCCTTGACACTTGTTGTATCACGTGATGTGAGTCACATGTAGGACACGTATCCGTATAGTCGGCTGGCCACCGATACGTATGGAGCGTGCGACGGATAGGAGTAACTGCCAATAGTATTGCATGTTAGAAGACTTGGCGGTTATTAGAGGTTCATATCAGTCATGGAGATTATGATACTAGGCATTGGGTGGGGAGAACAATACCTGACGTATGGGCTTCTTTACACTTCCCTGATTACCTGTGCGTTCCTCCGGAGACGCAGGCTCCAGGCGCCCTCTGACGTTTCCCAGAGTGTTATGGACGTAGCCCCTTGCACATGGTGCCCTCTGACGCTTCCAGAGCGTTATGGACGTAGGCCCCTGGTGCCCTTTATGGGAACTATGTCGATCCCATTTACAGCCAGGGCTCATGCGTCGAAGGATTGTATCTCAACTGCATATTCACAGTAGAATGGTCAGGAACCCGATTGCATGCATACCTTTTTTCTCTTATTATATTATCACAGTTTATATGGCATGGTATTTTCTTGTATCTTGCTATGTCCCTTGAGGACCTGGTTATCTCTTCAGGTTTAGACGATTTTCCACATAAGTACGGAGCGACGTTGGAGCTATCCTACATCGATGACGAGGCAGTCTTTACTGATGTCTAGTCTATTCTTTATTTGAGGCATTAGTGGACATTATTTTATATCTCATTTCTTTCTATTTGTGGAGGTTGGACTCCGATCTTGTGAGACTATTTTTTATAGCTGTTTGGAGTGAGTATGTTCACCCGGCTATCTTTTGATACTTTTACTTATTTATTTGGACTCTATTATCTTCTGTGTTGAGCTGTGATGAGATTAGATTATATATTACTGGCCTGTGGTTATTTTATTTACAACTTATGTGCATATTTGAGGATACCATATATTGGAGTATTTTTCGTATATGTGCAGCTGGCATGTTCACGTGCTTGGTCCTACGTATTTTGGGACTGGGGCATTACATGTTTTTGTGGTGGCCCATGCTGGTCTACGTTAATATTGTTGGGTTACATGACTGTGCCCAACAAGCCTGCATATAGGAATAGGAATATCTCATCCTGAACTACTACTATCTCTTGACTTCCAATCTTTTCGAAACTTCCTTGATTATTCGATTTACTTCATATCTAATCTTTCCTAATATCAACTTATCTTCTTCGTGCCAACAGTATGCATTTAAGAAGCGGACGCACTTCTGCCTTGGCCCTCACATCTGGTGAAAAGGCTACTCCGGAGGGACAGAATCCTCCAATGACTCCAGCGACACCATACCAGCCAGGACAGTCGCAGCCTACTATGACACTGACGACAGAGTACCCAGAGATCGCAGCACCCTCAGGCAGCCAGGCTGGACAGACTACTACCATGCCACCAGAAGGGAATGTTCCTCTGCCTCCTCCACCCCCATTCCCTCAGCAGTTTCCCCCACAGTCGGGACCTCAGATGCCTCCACCACCGACTGATGGGAGCCCTGCTACTCAGTTTATGTACGCCATGATGCAGGCTCAGTGGCAGCAGACTGAGCTGATGAGACAGACGATGATGGCAGCAATGGCTAGACCTCCACCACCACCTCCAGCACCAGCACCAGCACCGGCTCTGCATCCTTATGAAGGCTCTATCAAGAATTTCACAGATATGAATCCTAAGGCCTTTAGAGGGACGGAGAAGCCACTAGAGGTGTCACAGTGGCTTATTAGTACAGAAAAGCTACTGAAGGCAACCCAGTTGCCAGCTCAAGATTGGATGACAGCAGTGGACCTACTGTTAGAAGACAATGCTCACCACTGGTGGAAGACGGAAGAGAGACGATTAGGCATTGGGATCACCTGGAAGCAGTTTTATGATGCATTTTATGAGAGATTCTTCCCTATTCATGTTCGAGATGGTCTCTATGACCAGTTCCTCCATCTGAAGCAAGGGAATATGACAGTTGATGAGTATGACTCAGAGTTCAATCGCCTGAGTCGATTTGGTGCGGGATTGATTTCGACAGAGTTAGAGAAGGCGAGGAGATTTTACCAGGGGCTTGCACCAGAGCTCAAGTCTTATACGACTACCCAGTCTCGAGTCTCCCATTCAGCTGTCCTGGAAGAAGCTCGTGCTCAGGAGATTCTTCGCAAGGAGCAGCAGCAGACATCGAGACGACATACCCCAGCAGTTACCCCAGCCCGAGCCACCTAGAGTGGACCTATTAGGAGGGCCACAGGACAGTTCCAACAGAGGCCGTCACCTTATCAGAAGCCCGTTTGCCATTACTACGAAAAATAAGGACATCTCCAGAACGACTGCAGGACTCGCCTTGGATTATGCTTGAGATGTGGATCCAATCAGCACATGCTCAAGGACTGTCCGGAACAACAGGCGATAGTACAAGCTCGGCAGAATCCGAGGCCCACAGCCCCAGCTCTTCCAGCGCCACGGCCCGTAATAGGAGCACCTCGTCCACCATTGCCTCCCCAAGGCGTACAGTACAACAAGGCCAGAGCTCAGGGCCCAGGACAGAGTTATGGGCAGGTATTCTCACTTGTTGTTGAGGATATAGAGACAGAGGCAGAAGTTATAGCAGGTATGGTTTTAGTTACATCTTTTCCTGCTATTATATTATTTGATACTGGAGCCACACATTCATTTATAGCCACTAGTTTTGCCACTAGACACAGCATTCCCATCACACCTTTAGCTAAGAATGTTAAAATCCTCACTGGAGGAGGAGTTGTACCTGTTAGTGGTGTTTGTAGACGTTGTCCTGTAGTGATAAGTGGCAGAGAGATGATGGCACGACTTCTTGTATTCCCTATGCCGACATTTGATGTGGTTCTTGGAATGGACTGGTTGAGCCAGCATTTCGCTCTAATAGACTGCCATAGGAGCAGTATTATCTTTAAACCACCGAATGCGGCAGAGTTTGAGTTCACCAAAGAAGACGGAGAGAGTTGTGATACACCCACATCGGGGACTCTATCGGTCGTTTACCTCACCTTATTTATTTCTTTTGCATTGACTTAGTCTAGTGACCACCCATTGATGTTGAGGTATTGGTATATCTCATACGGCCTTGACACTTGTTGTATCACGTGATGTGAGTCACATGTAGGACACGTATCCGCGTAGTCGGCTGGCCACCGATACGTATGGAGCGTGCGACGGATATGAGTAACTGCCAATAGTATTACATGTTAGAAGACTTGGAGGTTATTAGAGGTTCATATCAGTCATGGAGATGATGATACTAGGCATTGGGTGGGGAGAACAATACCTGATGTATGGGCTTCTTTGCACTTCCCTGATTACCTGTGCGCTCCTCCGGAGACGCAGGCTCCAGGCGCCCTCTGACGTTTTCCAGAGCGTTATGGACGTAGCCCCTTGCACATGGTTTCCTCTGACGCTTCTAGAGCATTATGGACGTAGGCCCCTGGTGTCCTTTATGGGAACTATGTCGATCCTATTTACAGCCAGGGCTCATGCGTCGAAGGATTGTATCTCAACTGCATATTCACAGTAGAATGGTCAGGAACCCGATTGCATGCATACCTTTTTTTTCTCTTATTATATTATCACAGTTTATATGGCATGGTATTTTCTTGTATCTTGTTATGTTCCCTGAGGACCTGGTTATCTCTCCAGGTTTAGACGATTTTCCACAGGCGTACGGAGCGGCGTTGGAGCTATCCTACATCGATGACGAGGCAGTCTTTACTGATGTCTAGTCTATTCTTTATTTGAGACATTAGTGGACATTATTTTTACATCTCATTTATTTCTATTTGCGGAGGTTGGACTCCGATCTTGTGAGACTATTTTTCATAGCTGTTTGGAGTGAGTATGTTCACCCGGCTATCTTTTGATACTTTTACTTATTTATTTGGACTCTATTATCTTCTGTGTTGAGCTGTGATGAGATTAGATTATATATTACTGGCTTGTGGTTATTTTATTTATAGCTTATGTGCATATTTGAGGATTCCATATATTGGAGTATTCTTCTTATATGTGCAGCTGGCATGTTCACGTGCTTGGTCCTACGTATTTTGGGACTGGGGCATTACAATCCACCCCCATGCATGTACCCCTTTAGATTCAAGTTTGAGGCCATTTGGAGCTCTATAAAGCAAGTTAGAATTGTGTCTTTTGTCCTACTTATTAGATCTCAAATTAGGACACCTCATGTGTTTGGTTTAATATCTAATAGGTTTAATTGTGTTTTAATTTTAGTTTTAGACATGTTAGAGGATGGATTGATGTTAGTTAGGATGGTTAGAATGAGTTTCATTTGGATACCCATGGTTAGATCTAAGTGGTTTATTCTACATGTCATATTTTTAGCCTCAACTTGTCATTTTAGTGTCTCTTTATATAATGGACTATTATATATATATAATAGGTATGTTAGATATATTTTATATATTTAGATGTGTATGGATATGTTGTTAGTTGTGTGCTTGTGTTAGAGGAGAGGGGAGTGTGGTTTGATGTGTGTCTTGAGTGGTGTGGAGAGTGAGATGTGTTTCTTTTGTCCAAACAACCCAAATTCGTCATAATATTCATCCACGTTTTGTTTTTAGCAGCCATAGCAACTTAGAAATGTTAGAACTTTTAACTTAGAACTCCGATTAATCTTCCATTTTTTTAAAAGAACCGTATCGAAGTTAGCTTTCCAAATATATATATATTATTAGGTCAAATACATTCTAGAACTCTCTGTAGAACCGTTTGAGTGTCAGCTGTACGAAAGATGAACGTGTTTTGGTATTTTCGCGATTCCAGGAGCTTCCAGACACAAAAATGCGACCCGTTTGAAGTTTCGGAAAGCTAATACGAAGGGCTACAATATACTTTAATTCTAGAATTTAGTAAAGGCCCAATTGGTACAATATTGATTTTAAGTAGAAGAGTGACTATACGACATAGGCATTTTGTGTAACCTATGAGCCTATGTAGTATGGATATTAAGTGAATGTTGGTATCATAGGTTGTCGAGTATATGTATGATAAAGTACATATATATATTATTGTTAGGTAATATTTGTTAGTGTGAGTGTTAGTTAGATAGTGGAGGTTAATATTTTGTTAGATATTTGATATGTTGTTAGATAGTTTGATGTTAGATATCTAGTATGTTAGATATTGATATGTTAGTAGGTTATGTTAGTTCTTGGTATGTTAGCAAGTTAGTCTCTATAGGTTATATGTTAGATATTAGTTAAGATGTTATGTTAGTACATTAGATAGTTAGTTAATTAGATATTTGAGGGGTATCTTGGTATCTCATGATACCAAGTTAGTATCTTAAGGTAAATATGAATTACCTTTACCTTCAAGGTAAATGATTAGTTTACCTTATGACCAAGGTATGGTATCAAGGTATCAAGGTAAGGTATCAAGATATCAAGGTAAGGTATAGGTTTATCCAAGTTAAGGTATTGGATTCCAACCATGGTATTGGTATTGGGATGCCAATATGACCAAGATTGATATGGTATCCTAGTGTTAGTGGATTAGTGTCTAAGTGTTTGAGTTTGAGTAGGTGATGTTAGATTGTGAAAGGGTTATATAGATAGGTATATATATTTTTGGGTTATATATTATCTCTATATATATATATTATGAGAGTATATAGATATAGGTTATGGTTCATAGTGAGGATATGTATATACTTGATATATGATATCTATATGTATGTGTTGGGGTGGTACTATATGGGTAAGGATGTATGTGGTATATATATATATTAATATATCCTAAGTATCATAGATGTTGACCACTAATCTAAGTTTGTCACGACCCGCACCCGCTTTTCGGATAAGGCGTGTCCAAGCCCATCCTACGCCGCAGTGTCGGCAGTAGAACGCTATCTAATATACAAAAGTCACAGAGTCTATAGAACTAACATGGAAGTCTAGATCTCTTCCACAATAATATGACACAATCAACTCAACTGAGACTGAATATAAATTAATAATATAAAATAAAGTATCGAGCTCATCGAGAATCCCAGTCACGTCCGATGGACACAAATCTACTACCAATAGACGAAATAAAATAGAACATAAGATGGAAAGAACTGGGTCAAAATTGCTAATCATCAAGGTACCCTCGTCTGCAGTGGTACCGTGGTCCAATGTTGGCTCAAACCTGCTCGTGTGCACCTGGCTCAATACTCGGCTAACCTGAAGAGATCATCAGGTCCTTAGAGGACTAGTAAGATACATAATATACAAGCCTTTCTAATAGTTTATCATGCATGAAGAAAATCCAGGATATAAACAGAAAAAGACTAAACGATCATGAGACATGAATATATGAACGACTACGCATAAATGAACTGCAGGAAAAACAAGTAAACAAGAGATCAATGGAATACCAAACCCTCGCCCTGAGTGTGGACTCGCAGGTTTGAACTAATCACTAACCCTCGCCCCGAATGTGGACTTGTGGTCAGTTCAAGACAGGTCACCCTCGCCCCGTGTGTGGACTCACAGGTGCAAACGGTCAACCCTCGCCCCGTATGTGGACTCGCAGGTTGTAAGAATCGAAATAAGGAAATAGCAGTTTAGTTTATAACATTGTCGTCCTACGATACAACTCAATCCAGTGCAAGTGAAAAACATGTCCAATAAGGCTACAAGGCTAACTGTGAACAAGGACTATATAATCATGAAGAAGCACATGTCAGCAATCAAATCAGAATCAACTGGGTAATGAAAGAAGATAAACATGTAACAAATCTGTAAAGAAGGGCAAGGTATACTTGCCTGTGGTCTTGAGATGTTGGCACTGTAAAACCCCTAAAATTTTAGTAAGATTTTTTTTAATAAATTGGTATTTATTTGTAATTCGTATTATACGTCGCATACAAATACAATTGTCGTCGCGCGCGAGTTTGCGATTTGTATTTCTCGTCGAGTGCGAATATGTGCGAGGTACATATTTTCAGAAAAATATTTTATTTATAGATTTTATTTTTTTATGGAAAATATAGTTTCCAAAATAAATATATCTGTTTGTCGTTGTTGCCAAAACCTTATTTTTATATATAATATATAAGGGTAATTTGTTTCGTTGTTTAAAAATAAGTAGTAGTTTAAGAAAATTTTTGGTTTATATAAAATATATTCTAGATATTTGCGAAATTTGGAATTTGCTTATTAATATATGTTGTTATTTATAAAAGCTAGGTCATGAATTAATATTTAAGTATTATTGTGATTTTCGAAATTAATTATTACTATATTTATTTAATTATAAAAATGATATTTAGGATATTGTTAATTTTAATATTTGATTAAATATGGTAATTTAAATTGGAAAAGATTTTATTGACTTTATTTAAAATATTAAGTATAGAATATATTTAGATTGGATTTGATTTGATTTGAATTATTTTTAAATCAATTTGAATTAATAGATGATTTTCTAATTGGGATTTAAATCCTCCCAAACCCTATCCAACTGGAAATTACCACATCCTATAAATAGACAGGAACTCCTCCATAATTCTCTACACACAACCGCAATTCCTCAATTTCCATCGTGCCGTGCACCGTATCCGTGTCCATCTTTTTCTTCCACTAGTACATCGAACAAATACGTCGTCATCCCCGTGTCCACATCCCAGACACGAAGCCCAAATTCTCCTCGCCATGTTGACAAATCCGACACAACATAACCCTAACTCTAATTCTAATCTGGCCTGGCCATCGCCTACGGCCAGTGGCGCCACCCGACCCCTACTGCTACAGTCGTTCCGACCTCCACAATTTTTCCTGCCATCCAATTTTTCGCTGCCACCAAACCCTAACTCCGGCAGTGACCGCCCTCGCCATCGCAAATCACCATCACCACAAACACAAGAAACCAAATCCAGAGCTCTTACCCGTGCTCCTCGCCGCCCTCGACGCACAGTCGCCGGCGTCCCGCGCCATGCAACAGCGCGACGAGTCGTAGCCCCTGCGTCCGACGAAACGGTACCGCAGACCGAAAAAGCGACGCCCGCTGACAGCCGCCTCCAGGCAGCGCTACCCCGGCGCCGACGCCGCTCCTCATAAGGGCCGCCGACTGGACCGCCCACCACCTGCAGAGCCCGCCGCGCCACCACCTTTCCGCGCGTCTCCTCCCGCCGACGTAGCCCGGCCGAGCACCCCGGGAAGTCCGCTCCACCGCTCCTCTTCCAGCGGCCCGCAACCGATCCTCCACCGCCTTTACGAGCCGACGCCGACTGTCCTCTCCGCACGTCCGTCTGTCCGTGCTCTTTCCTTCGCCGCCGCGTGACCTAGCCGTCCTGCGCCAGCCTCGCCGCGCCTCTTCGCGAGCTGGCCGCCGCCCACACCTCTCCGCCGGCAGCTCCGCTCGCCTCCCGCCGCCGACGAACTCCGGTAATTTCCCCTTTCTCCTCTTCAATCGCTCATCTTCTCTCTCCTACTGGTGGAATAGGGGGTAGGGAATGAGTATACAGGTTTTGTATGGATAATTATTGATATATTATTTTTTTATTATTATTATAACTATTATTATTATAATCATTATTATTAATGTTATTATTATCATTATTATTACCATTATTGTTATTAGTATTATTATTAAGATTATTATTACTGTTATTATCTATTAATTATCATTGTTATCATTATTATTATTATTATTATTATCATTATTATTATTAATACCTTTGTTATATTTATTATTATTGGAATTATTATAATTATTATCTTAGAATTATTAGTATATTTTTATTTTTGTGGAAATATCTATGAGCACGGATATCAAATATATTACCATTGTTATTATTAGTAATATATATATATATATATATATATATATATATATATATATATATATATATATATATATATATATATATATATTATACAATAAATTGCTAGTTTTTCTAAATACTTATTTTGATTCACCATAGAGATTTCTATCATTAAAATTTTAGTTGCCCTAAAATTATTTTTCCTAATTTTTTTATCTAAATATTTCGCTAACAAGATATGGTTTTTCTATCAAAACTTTATCATTACAAACTTAGAAATTTGGCCTAAACTGATTTTTGCATATTTTCAAAAATGTATCAAAAACTATTTTAATCAGTAAATATATTTTCCTTATTATAAATATTTTCTAAAATCATATAATTTATTTATCTAATTACCATCGATTATCCCTGCCTGTGACCAAGCCCATATCCCTATCCCCTTGCCATTTCTGTACCTCTTTATGTCGTCCCTCAGCTAATTTGATTATTCTGGACCCGATTGAACAGCCTGTGCCATCGTCGGAGACCAACATGCGCAATTGTTATATCGAAGTCAAATTTGTGCTACCTTGATCATCACACCAGGCGATACACCAGGCAAGACACCTTGCCTTTACTGTTTAATTTCTTGCTCAATATCATGCATGCTTTTTCTTTATGTTGTTCTTTCAAAACTATATATAGATACAAATTATTATACTTTATGCAATTGACTTAGAGTTAAGGGACCACCGTATGGTTAGTGCATCTCATAAACTGTCACGATGTGCCACGGATTGTGTGTGAGTTGCGAGTCGCATATAGATGCGGACTTGCGTGCTGACTGATCATTGGCGCGTACAGGCCGTGCGTTAGGATATAACTGCTAATAGATTTGTGTAGAAGACTTGGCAGTTATTAAGGATTAAACAGTATCGTGGAGTCGACACATGTATAGTATCATTGGGGGGAGGGGACAGTTATTAGCGTAGGGGCTACATTTTATTTTTACACACATTTTGGGCCGAGGGTGACTCTCATGAGCACTACCTTCTGCCCAGGCCGATAGTGACTCGGATGAGCGCTACTTACTGCCACTCTTATTTACTCTGCTGAGCCTACAGCCCCTGCGTAGAACGTTGTCCTCAAAGTGCATATCACCTAGAATGGTTAGGAACCTTTACTCATGTATACTTTTCTGTTGAGATTTTTTTATTCAGTTTATCGGCATGATATTATGTGTCTTGTTACGTCCCTCTAAGGACCTGGTGATATCTCCAGGTGTGTGTTTTCGTGATTTCTTGCAGGTACGCTAGCTAAGGCCATTCCTTCTTCCGTGATGATTGCGCTTGGACTCGTCACTTGCTCTCGCTTGCTGAATTCTTTTCTTGTATATTTTTCCATATTTAATTTGGTTGGTAGTGGACTTTGTCTCCGACCAACTATTGTGTATATGACAAACTCAAAGTTGCTTTATATCATTATTTATCTTTATGGATAAGATTTAGTGTCTTGGCTTTCTACATTTACAGCTTATGTATATATACGAGTCGTATATTTACTCATATATATACAGCTGGCATGATACGTATCTAGTCTCAAGTATTTGGGACTGGGGCGTTACATATTTTTTGGTGGCCCATGCAGGTCTAGTTTGTCGTTTCGGTTACATGACTGTACCGAACGGGCCTGCAGTATAGGATTAGAGTTTAGAATCTCATCCACCTACTTGACATCCTTTCTTGGTTTCAAATTTCAAACTCTCGTTCGACCTCCTTGACTTGCATCTTGCTTGACTCCTTCTACCGTAAATTCTTAGTTTCGTGTTTAGTAAGATGACTACACTAGTATATGCACATAGGTTAAACACATGGCTAGATGAGTTATATTGACAATTAATATGCATTGAGATTTTATTTGAGTGATAGAGGCATTTATTTTCCTAGAAATGTGATCTTAAGAATTAGTTAATTGTAAGTTGGGTAGTAGCATATTACCGCCATCAAAGGATAGTTTAAATTATATTTTTTATTTACAAGGTGGTATACACAAGAGGATAGCTAGATCAAGAAAACAAAATTTTTATGAATTTTGAAATTGTGAAATAGTTATGATTTATTAGGGATATGGAATCAATTTGAGAAATATCTTGAGTTTTCATACTGTGACACTTGATTTACGGTTAACTTTATGTTTGGATGTCTCGAGATTATTTAAAGAGTTTAAATTATGATTTTGTAGATGAATAGAGAGACGGAAGTTTAGAAGAGAGAGAACTTGAGGTTTAAATTGCACGTACGAGTTATAAGTCTATTAAATTTTGAAGAGATGATGAAAAAAAAATTGTTTAAATTTTTTGGAAGATATCGACTTAGAAAAAAAAAATTCAAATTTTGTCCTATGATCAATGATTTATAGAGTTATTTAAATTTCGAGTTTAAAGCCTTTATTATGGATATTTAAATTTTAGTAAAAAGTATGTTCATTTTGCGATATACAAGGACTATTTCGAGATTGATTAGAGATTTAAATTAAATTTGACAGTCTAAGATAATTGGTAATTGTGGCGGAGTATCTTGAAAATTTTATTGAGAAACTTCGAGGAACTTGAAATTAGATTAGATCATATTGGTAGAGGACCAAGAAGCAAGGAAGGTCACCCTAGTGAGATAGAAGTATTCTATATTGGATTGCCATGCCACCTATGATTATGATATTGCATATACACAAGTATAGTTAGTCATCGACCAATCCGATGAACATATCTTTTGACATACTCGACCTTCCCTGAATTCTAGATCTCTATTCCTGACCAACTGATTATTTGAAACTTATAAATGATTAGAATCATTCCCTTAACCATACCCTTATCCATGAGACTATTTTTCTCTCTAGAAACTGTGTCCCTAAATTATTTTTACCTCGATCTACGAGATTCCATTAATTATCTTTATTCCGTGCTTCAACCTTTTATTTTTGGTACATTAATTAGTACCTTATGAAAACCCACTTTCTATTTGGATCATTTGGCGTTCCCTATCGTGACTCTGATATTTGGAGCACAACACTAGACTTTTCCTTCCCACAAATTTCACAAGCAAGACCTACACGAGCCCACCTTCATGTAGGTATATCACGTGTTTTAGATCACGTGCCACTAAAACACGTCTCCTTGTAATCTAGTTTCATATTGCGACTTTCGGGTCAAAAAGACTGGACTCTAATCCCTACCATGAAACCAATATACTTTTTTAACTATAGATGAGACTCGACCTCGACTCGATTCTTTCGACCCAATATATGATTTTGTTCTACTTAATTCCTTACATACTTAACCTTGCATTTATCTTGATTGCTCGACCTATCACACCATTAGTTTAATTCTTGTAAGTTGGGTAGACCTCACGACCTAACCAATATTTTGTTGACCACATTGATAGGTTCACTTGGACCATTGAATTCAGTAGACCCCAACTTATCTAGTCAACCAAGCCGACTGCATAAGCCCAAATTTCTGACGGAACTTAGATTTTATAAGATCTTGGACAAATTGATTTCATTCATCTTTACCCTTTTACTTATTATTTTATCTACCTATGATGCTAAAACAGCTTAGTTTTGCAAGCGTATTCTTTATCAAGCTTGATCATGACATATGTTTAATGTGGGCGCCCACTAATACATTGTCTAAATCAGAACCGACGTATTATGGTCTGATCAACCATAGTGCACTTGATTCGCTCTTCATATATCATACTACGTGGATGGAGACATAGTTAAACTTGCCCCTAGAAGTCTCCTCCGCGATTACCTTGGCAATTCTCTTGGAATTATACAACCGCCTTTGAATCACATATTGGGATACGAAAACATCTACTTTGGACACTTGGCTTTCGTCTTTTAACTATTCTAGACAAAGCTTGTGATTGATAGATAGACCAAACCATTCTCCTATGCCCACGATATTTGTATATACTTGGGAATAGTTAACCACTGACCAACCAATAAGACTATCCCCCCGCCTTGAGCTCGACCCTAGATTCCACTTTCATTACCTTTTTGAAATTTGAAGATGATTCAACTCTAAACCTAGACGACCCTATATCTTCTATTGTGACCCCCAATCACTTGAATGATTCCTATCATCCTTTTCATTCGTGCCCTTAACCTAGACACTTACCATACAATCTTCTTCGAAGAGCCCTATCCCCCAAGTCCCCAAAATACCCACTTAAGCTACTTCCATCGTACTATCATGATTTTTACCTTAACTAGCAACCCTCGTTCAATTCCAAAATCGTGAATTATTTCGTCGTTATCGGAATCACGATTTTCTAAAGCATAATTGTCGTTTCGTTGCCTCGCTCAATGAATTGTGTTGCCTTACCCTCGTACCTTCTCACCCCCTTACTTATTCTTAATTTCGAGGACGAAATTCTTGTAAGTTGGGTAGGATGTAAAACCCCTAAAATTTTAGTAAGAATTTTTTTTAATAAATTGGTATTTATTTGTAATTCGTATTATACGTCGCATACAAATACAATTGTCGTCGCGCGCGAGTTTGCGATTTGTATTTCTCGTCGAGTGCGAATATGTGCGAGGTACATATTTTCAGAAAAATATTTTATTTATAGATTTTATTTTTTATGGGAAATATAGTTTCAAAATAAATATATCTGTTTGTCGTTGTTGCCAAAACCTTATTTTTATATATAATATAAAAGGGTAACTTGTTTCGTTGTTTAAAAATAAGTTGTAGTTTAAGAAATTTTTTGGTTTATATAAAATATATTCTAGATATTTGCGAAATTTGGAATTTGATTATTAATATATGTTGTTATTTATAAAAGCTAGTTCATGAATTAATATTTAAGTATTATTGTGATTTTCAAAATTAATTATTACTATATTTATTTAATTATGAAAATAATATTTGGGATATTGTTAATTTTAATATTTGATTAAATATGGTAATTTAAATTGGAAAAGTTTTATTGAATTTATTTAAAATATTAAGTATATAATTTATTTAGATTGGATTTGATTTGAATTGAATTATTTTTAAATCAATTTGAATTAATAGATGATTATCTAATTGGGATTTAAATCCTCCCAATCCCTATCCAACTGGGAATTTTCACATCCTATAAATAGGCAGGTACTCCTCCAAAATTCTCTACACACAACCGTAATTCCTCAATTTCTATCGTGCCGTGCACCGTGTTCGTGTCCATCTTTTTCTTCCACTAGTACATCGCACAAATACATCGTCATTCCCGTGTCCACATCCCAGACACGAAGCCCAAAATTCTCTTCGCCATGTTGATAAATCTGACACAACATAACCCTAACTCTAATTCTAATCTGGCCTGGCCACCGCCTACGGCCAGTGGCGCCACCCGACCCCTACTGCTACAGTCGTTCCGACCTCCACAATTTTCACTGCCACCCAATTTCTCGCTGCCACCAAACCCTAACTTCGGCAGTGACCGCCCTCGCCACCGCAAATCACCATCACCACAAACACAAGAAACCAAATCTAGAGCTCTTACCCGTGCTCCTCGCGTTACCCGTGCTCCTCGCCGCCCTCGACGCACAGTCGCCGACGTCCCGCGCCACGCAACAGCGCGGCGAATTGTAGCCCCCGCGTCCGACGAAGCGGTGCCGCAGACCAAAAAAGCGACGCCCGCTGACAGCCGCCTCCAGGCAGCGCTCCCCCGGCGCCGACGCCGCTCCTCATAAGGGCCGCCGACTGGACCGCCCACCACCTGCAGAGCCTGCCGTGCCACCACCTTTCCGTGCGTCTCCTCCCGCCGACGAAGCCCGGCCGAGCACCCCGGGAAATTCGCTCTACCGCTCCTCTTCCAGCGGCCCACAACCGATCCTCCACCGCCTTCACGAGCCGGCGCCGACCGCCGACTCTCCCTCCGCCCGTCCGCCTGTCCATGCTCTTTCCTCCGCCGCCGCGTGACCTAGCCGTCCTGCGCCAGCCTCGCCGCGCCTCTCCGCGAGCTGGCCACCACCCACACCTCTCCGCCGGCAGCTCCGCTCGCCTCCCGCCGCCGACGAACTCCGGTAATTTCCCCTTTCTCCTCTTCAATCGCTCCTCTTCTCTCTCCTACTGATGGAATTGGGGGTGGGGAATGAGTATACAGGTTTTGTGTGGATAATTATTGATATATTATTTTTATTATTATTATAACTATTATTATTATCATTATTATTACCATTATTGTTATTAGTATTATTATTAAGATTATTATTACTGTTATTATCTATTAATTATCATTGTTATCATCATCATCATTATTATTATTATTATTATTATTATTATTATTATTATTATTATTATTATTATCATTATTATTAATACGTTTGTTATATTTATTATTATTGGAATTATTATAATTATTATCATAGAATTATTAGTATATTTTTATTTTTGTGGAAATATCTATGAGTACGGATATCAGATATGTTGCCATTGTTATTATTAGTAATATATATATATATATATATATATATATATATATATATATATATATATATTATATATATTTATTTATTTATTTATTTATTTATATATTAGTAAAATATATATTATTAGTAAAATATATATATTAGTAAAATATATATTATTAGTAAAATATATATATATATATATTAGTAAAAAATATATATATTATTAGTAAATATATATATTAGTAATATATATATATATATATATATATATATATATATATATATATATATATATATATATATATATATATATATATATATATATATATATATATATATTATACAATAAATTGCTAGTTTTTCCAAATACTTATTTGATTCACCATAGAGATTTCTATCATTAAAATTTTAGTTGCCCTAAAATATTTTTCCTAATTTTTTTATCTAAATATTTCGCTAACAAGATATGGTTTTTCTATCAAAACTTTATCATTACAAACTTAGAAATTTGGCCTAAACTGATTTTTGCATATTTTCAAAAATGTATCAAAAACTATTTTAATCAGTAAATATATTTTCCTTATTATAAATATTTTCTAAAATCATATAACTTATTTATCTAATTACCATCAATTATCCCTGCCCGTGACCAAGCCCATATCCCTATTCCCTCGCCATTTCTGTACCTCTTTATGTCGTCCCTCGGCTAATTTGATTATTCTGGACCCGATTGAACAGCCTGTGCCATCGTCGGAGACCAACATGCGCAATTGTTATATCGAAGTCAAATTTGTGCTACCTTGATCATCACACCAGGCGATACACCAGGCAAGACACCTTGCCTTTACTGTTTAATTTCTTGCTCAATATCATGCATGCTTTTTCTTTATGTTGTTCTTTCAAAACTATATATAGAAGCAAATTATTATACTTTATGCAATTGACTTAGAGTTAAGGGACCACCGTATGGTTAGTGCATCTCATAAACTATCACGATGTGCTACGGATTGTGTGTGAGTTGCGAGTCGCATATAGATACGGACTTGCGTGCTGACTGATCATTGGTGCGTACAGGCCGTGCGTTAGGATATAACTGCTAATAGATTTGTGTAGAAGACTTGGCAGTTATTAAGGATTAAACAGTGTCGTGGAGTCGACACATGTATAGTATCATTGGGGAGAGGGGACAGTTATTAGCGTAGGGGCTATATTTTATTTTTACACACATTTTGGGCCGAGGGTGACTCTCATGAGCACTACCTTCTGTCCAGGCCGATAGTGACTCGGATGAGCGCTACTTACTGCCACTCTTATTTACTCTGCTGAGCCTACAGCCCCTGCGTAGAACGTTGTCCTCAAAGTGCATATCACCTAGAATGGTTAGGAACCTTTACTCATGTATACTTTTCTGTTGAGCTTTATTTATTCAGTTTATCGGCATGATATTATGTGTCTTGTTACGTCCCTCTGAGGACCTGGTGATCTCTCCAGGTGTGTGTTTTCGTGATTTCTTGCAGGAACGCTAGCTAAGGCCATTCCTTCTTCCGTGATGATTGCGCTTGGACTCGTCACTTGCTCTCGCTTGCTGAATTCTTTCCTTGTATATTTTTTCATATTTAATTTGGTTGGTAGTGGACTTTGTCTCCGCCCAACTATTGTGTACATGATAAACTCAAAGTTGTTTTATATCATTATTTTTCTTTGTGGATGAGATTTAGTGTCTTGGCTTTCTACATTTACAGCTTATATATATATATACGAGTCGTATATTTACTCATATTTATACAGCTGGCATGATACGTATCTAGTCTCAAGTATTTGGGACTGGGGCATTATAGGCACTGATCTCGCGCCAAATTCGAGTTCGAGTAACCTATTTATAAATTTAGGATGTCAATAAGTGAAAACAAGACAAGACTATCTTATCTATTTGAGTTTTAGGTCCTAAAGACCATTTTAAAGTCAATTTGTTTTCTTAACTAGGATGGGCTGCTCTTGGCTTACTATTTACATGTTAGTCACATACCATTGCTTATATCCTTACCAATATTCTATAGTCGACTTTACTGATACCTCTCCTTAGTTCTAGATACTCATAGTCATCTGTTTAAGGTTTGTATAATTGGGCTGTTACATGGGTTTGCTTACTCTACATCCTATTGTGAACTTGACTCTCACCCCTTTTTGAGTTACAGAAGAGCCACATCTGTAGGGTACAGATGTTCCTATCTAAATATGGACACTACCCTATTGATATGCTATCCTATTGACCTACCAGGCTCAATACCCACAGTTTCCTGGTGTCTCATTTCAAGGACTGATCCCCCCTGTAGGCTCCACTATACACTGGCCCCTCCTCTTTCTTACTGACACAAGGAAATCTGGTTAAAGGCTATCTCTAAAACTCACATGATATGAGCAACTTTAGCATTCATAATGGACAACCCCAACTATGCATTACTCGAACTGGTACTAGAGTACCCAGATACCCTACCACCGATACCACCTATAGGAGTTGACTTGCATCTAACCCATACTCATAGCTGAACCTCATATGCAAGTCAGTATATACTAGTGGGTAATAGGTCAGGTCACCCAAAGTCTCCTATCTTGGTTGTCAACTGTCACAGGCCTAGTTACATCTAGATGTTGCTTATTACCTACTAAATGTGTTATTAGACACATGATCAGGTATCAGAATATTCTGATACAGGGATGTATGCCTATTGGTTTATATCACACATGGTTCCTACTGTTGAAATACTGTAGGGGCATAAGTCTGCAACTGTTATTCCTGTGTTCCCTAAGATTTGATACTGCAACTGAGAAGCACTCGTTGAGTTCAGCTCATTCACCCACTCTCCAATAAAAGTAAGAGGCCCATTTGTACTGTTTAAAGCTTGTAATTGCGGCTCTCTGCTTTCATATATAAACTGAATATCATCTGCCACACTCATATTACTGAAAAATGTATCAAAGAGGTTAATGTAAATCCACTACAACATTTGAGTCCCCAATGTTTGCTTGATAGTACTCCTAACATATTACAACTATTCTAAACCCTGTCCTGAGATTGTTAACCCAGTCCATGTTTTATGTCCTTAGGTGAGAAGGATTTAACACAATCTACTCGATACCCCATATTACAACTGTTGCGTATGGCAGTCCAACAATACGAGATAGGTAACTGGCATCAGATATGAGATGATAGCATCCTGACTCGTTAACAAACTTACCCAACCTAGTTCGACCTATGCAATTATGTGATTCTATCAAATCAGAACCTAGATTTGAATAAAAATGGTAAATAAGGATTCGAGAATCCAACTCTGATTCATTACATGATTTATAACCCCGTGGGCGAATTCTGTACTACATATATGACACATTAAGCCAACGAAATCGAACATGAATGACATTATCAAATCTATTGATCAATACATGTTAGGAGTCACAATATAGCCAAACTTGTAGCAAGAAAACCTAGTCCATGTTATTCGACTTTCCTCCTGCTAATAGGTATGTTGCCCTTAATGATACTTCATTACCTCTGTTATTTCATCAAGACACACATTCACATAGGTCCCCATACGTTGATACTCGTATACACATTCAAGGTATACTCTTTACTGATGCAGGACTCAATGTACCTAGGCTTAACCTTACATCTAAGGTCATACCTGTCCTTAGCCTACACCTATACCCTTAAGAATGTCTGACTCTCATTCCTAGATGAACTGGCCTATTGCGGGAAGGATGTATCTTACGATACTCAATACTAATGTTCTGGTACTACCCCAAGGCTCGTATTAACTGATATGAGAACATGTGTCATGAGTCAACGGATACATGAAGGTGTCATTTGTGACTTTGTGATATCCAGATGCACAAGTGCATAATTACTGCACCCATGCATTAGACACACGCAACCCAAGCGTCTGATCTCCTTATCTGTTGTTATGTAGAGCATAGACCCTCCCTGTCATAGCTCCTGATACCTGACCGTATCATGAAGGGTCTGATACCACCCCCTATCCCGAAACCATTATTATTCCATAACCCATACCACTACACCTTCATCTAGGATTTCATTTAGGAATTAACACAAACACCTTATTTATCGAAATAAGATCGAGTTAACTAGGTTTAAGGAATCAATGGACATAGTAGATGAAAAGAAAGGGTTACCTGTTTTGAAAATTCAACTGCTCCGCTCTGGAGGCCTCTCGGCGGCAGTCTTCACGAACTGGAGAAGAGCTTAGGGTTTGGAGGAAGGAGAAACTGATTGATTCTTCATATATTTATATACACTGTGTAGACAGGATCGAATCGATTTGGGATGGACTGAGATCATGCTAAGGTTTTTCAGAAAGATCTCTCTATTACATATCTATATATTCGAACCGAGGTTTATGGGGGTCAGTGGTTTATTCAAATTTAAATTTTGAATATTATCACCAAGCCCCCTTAGCAAACCGATTGTTTTCAAGCCCATCCTCTAATGCTAAGTCATGTATATATACATATTCTCTATGAATAAACCTCCAGATATAAATTATATTTTAATTAAAAAATAATTTATCTACAAAATCCAAAATCTCCATCTTGGGTCAAATAATATATCTTTTAAAATTTAATTTCAAAATTTCAGGACGGGGGTTTACAAAGTTTGACCAAAATCCTAGAAGCTTAACCTTGACTCCTAGTTTGCCCCAAGGTGGACCATAGTTGACTTAGAGTTGACCAAGAGTTGACTTTGACCTAGATTGACTTAGAAACATGTAGATTGTATTATAAATTTCTATCATTTCAAATTAAACTCTTTATAACGTGTGTTGCTCTAATTAGGACTCTATGACAACATTTCGAACATCTATTCATATCAGTCATTCAGGGTATCAGGTGAGTACATTCTCTGATAGTTTCATTATGTTGATATATCTTGTGATGCATGTTATATTAGTGTTCTATCGTGATTCTGACACGATGGACTCACGGATTGGTATTTTATGGATTCCTTGACTTGAGATACGTAGTTTCATGACTATCACGAATAATGTAAATCATGACTAATGCATCTATCATGAATAATGAAATGCGTGTCGAAGAACCTGGATTCCATGTGTACTAGTCGGGCGGAGAATTACCTAGGAGACATGTGAACATACCCTTTCTATCCCGTTGATCTTGCGTGAATAATAGCGGACACACACGTAGGTGTATGGTTTGCTGGATATCTCCCTCTAGCCGTTCACATGACAAATTGGTATTTTAAATCGCTAGTCAAAACACAAATTCTCTAAGTTGTCTATTACATACCTTGTATGACAGGTTTACCATTATTACATATATGTCTGTTCTCATATGTTCTTTATACACTTGTCTTTTCATTATACATTACCTCTATAACTTTATCATCAAGAATTTCATTATTATTTCATACTCATAGCGCTTGTCAATTATTTTAAACTGTTAGAGGTGATGTGCTCGTTCCATCCTGACTGGATATGTTGACAAAATATTACAGATAATATAGATGACTGTCCTACCTTCTATGAGGCTTATGAGGGTGGTACACAGCAGCCAGAGGAGGACCTAGCCCAGTAGAGTATGCTTAATTATAGCTTAGTACTTTATAGATTTCAGTTTGTATCGGATTATTCTAATTATTAGTTGAGACTTATTTATATTCAGGACTTGTATTTATTGTATTGGACATCTATTTTGTGTGGTGTGATAACTCTATTTATATTCAGTTTCTTCCTTTTATCGATTCCATATCGTACTCTATCTTCCTTAGACTTATGATTGAGATTATATAGTAGAGATGTTATATTATACCTCCGTATGGAAATAACAAGTTTATATATCTTGTTGTTAGATGTTAGATGTTATAGATGACCTATACAGTGTTCTACCATCGACACTACAACGTAGGCTGAACGTACCCACGTTCTCGTGCCCCTAAATAGGATGCGGGTCGTGACACGTTTTTGTGGTGGCCCATGCAGGTCAGAGTCGCAACTAGTACAATTTCGTAGTGGTGCTTGACTTAGAGTAGTGCTACGAGCCTGCTGCTAGGATATAGGATAGGCAGCATAGAGAGTTACTCAATCACAGTTAGGACTACTTGAGAAGATTCCTAGGATAACCCTTGAGGATCTCATTATGAACTATCTCGAAATTCGATTCCGACGGTTTCTGTCTACCTTTCCTTGTTCGTTGTTGAATTTGATTCTTGGTGTTCATTGTTGACTTAATTTTTTATCAAGATAAATCTTATGGGATAGGTTGCCTCAGTTATAGAATCTAGAGTCTTCTACAGTCATACTAGCTGGCAAGACGAAGGTATAGAGTCTGATGTATTTCTCGGGTATGGAAATTTAAAGTTTTCGTAGCCGAGCTAGCGACAATGTAAAAATTTTAAATACCATAATTCTAGAGGTATGTACCTTAGTTGCGAACTCTATGGATTATCGTAGCCATACTTACTGGTGTGACAAAGATTCTGGTAACATGATTCTGGATAGACGGGTATAATTATCAGATTACAGAATAGATACCATATAGATGGTGCCCTAGTATAATAGAGTGGAATATCTGTGTGGATATTACTTGAGTATCATAAAGTAGATAGAGGGAGCTAGGCCACCTGTGGTGCAGAACTATGCCTAGCACCAGAGGGGCAGGGCTTTTGCGCTAATGGTCGAGGAGACCGACGTTATAGGTGACGGGTTAGCAGGTCTGTCTTTCCTGTTCTTCTTTCCATCTTGATGTGTGATTTCATTAGTACCTGCCAGGATATTTTCTACTGTGATAGATAGTATAGTGACCCTGTTTGAGACTGTGAAATCACGACCAGTAGGACCACAATTTGCATGTTATTAGATATATTTATCTTGACCTTGATTGTTGGGGGTTTAACCTAGAAGGAGTACGTCCATCTTAATTTCGAGGACAAATTTTTTCTAAGTAGGGTAGATTTGTAACCACCACTTTTCTAAAATGAGGATAATTTTGAACTTTGTAAAAATTTATCATTTAATATTAATAATAATGATTTATGGTAAATTTTAATTAATTTAAAACTATTTAAATTAGTGCATTGTGATTTTGATATTTTGCTAGTGTAACCTTAGAACTATTTAGTCTAGAGACTAACCACGACCTTGGAGGCCTAACCCATGTAATTATATTAGCTAATTACCACTTTTTAGGCTAAGGGTATTTTGGTCATTTTATGACTTTTGAATTATTTATGATTTTAATTAATTGATAAATTTTAGATTATTTTAATAATATTTAAATTGATGTATTATGATTTTGGTCATTTTTTATATTTTAATATTTTAGGAATTTTTATATTTTTATATTGATTTTATGGGATTTGTTAAGTCGGGTGCGATTTTTATCTCGTTCCGATTTGTGTTAGTGACCCGGGTAGATTAGACTCTAGACGGGACCCCAAGATTAGTTAGTTATGGCCCACAAACTCCATTAATTAAGTTACTAAGTTTAGACTAATTTTACTTGTTAGATTTGTTAAGTTAGAGGCTTAAACTTAACCCTTTTGATCCCAAACTTGAACCTAACTTAAAATTAACCAAGGAAGATTAGTAGGGGCCTTATTGGGCTTTCCTCCAAGGCCCAACTAGAGTAATGATGGCAGCCACTATAGGTAGGTTAGCCTCCCTTTCTTTTATTTCATTCCATCTTGCCTCTTTTCCTTCACAAAGTGTTCTTTTCCAAATTAGAGAGCTTCCCTCTTTGATTTGATCTCCAAATCCTTACATCCCTTCATCAAAACTTTCATCCAACCGTCTCATACTACCCAGGGAGGGTGCTAGCAAAGATTTGGAGCAAAGTACAAGGAGGAGTGTCCATTTTGGAAGGATATTCGTATCGGAGCCGTGTCCTTGAGAGTATCGTTGGGATTCCACTTCTAATAGGTAAAACAATCATCTAAATTGTTTTCCTATGAATCCGTAGGATCCACCCCCATGCATGTACCCCTTTAGATTCAAGTTTGAGGCCATTTGGAGCTCTCTAAAGCAAGTTAGAATTGTGTCTTGTGTCCTACTTATTAGATCTCAAATTAGGACACCTCATGTGTTTGGTTTAATGTCTAATAGGTTTAATTGTATTTTAATTTTAGTTTTAGACATGTTAGAGGATGGATTGATGTTAGTTAGGATGGTTAGAATGAGTTTCATTTGGATACCCATGGTTAGATCTAAGTGGTTTATTCTACATGTCATATTTTTAGGCTCAACTTGTCATTTTAGTGTCTCTTTATATAATGGACTATTTTGTATATATATAATAGGTATGTTAGATACATTTTATATATTTAGATGTGTGTGGATATGTTGTTAGTGGTGTGCTTATGTTAGAGGAGAGGGGAGTGTGGTTTGATGTGTGTCTTGAGTGGTGTGGAGAGTGAGCTGTGTTTCTTTTGTCCAAACAACCCAAATTTGTCATAATATTTATCCACATTTTTAGTAGCCATAGTAACTTAGAAATGTCATAACTTTTAGCTTAGAACTTCGGTTAATCTCCCATTTTCTTAAAAGAACCGTATCGAAGTTAGCTTTCCAAATATATATATTAATAGGTCAAATGCATTCTAGAACTTTCTGTAGAACTGTTTGAGTGTCAGCTGTACGAAAGACGAACGTGTTTCGATGTTTTCGTGATTTTGGAAGCTTTCAGACACGAAAATGCGATCTGTTTGAAGTTTCAAAAAGCTAATACGAAGGGCTACAACATACTTTAATACTAGAATTTAGTGAAGGCCCAATTGGTGCAATATTAATTTTAAGTAGAAGAGTGACTATACGACACAGGTATTTTGTGTAACCTATGAGCCTATATAGTATGGATATTAAGTGAATGTAGGTATCATAGGTTGTCGAGTATATGTATGATATAGTGCATATATATATTATTGTTAGGTAATATTTGTTAGTATGAGTGTTAGTTAGATAGTAGAGATTAATATTTTGTTAGATATTTGATATGTTGTTAGATAGTTTGATGTTAGATATCTAGTATGTTAGATATTGATATGTTAGTAGGTTATATTAGTTCTAGATATTGGTATGTTAGCAAGTTAGTCTCTATAGGTTATATGTTAGATATTAATTAAGATGTTATGTTAGTACATTAGATAGTTAGTTAATTAGATATTTGAGGGATATCTTGGTATCTCACGATACCAAGTTAATATCTTAAGGTAAATATGAATTACCTTTACCTTCAAGGTAAATGATTAGTTTACCTTATGACCAAGGTATGGTATCAAGGTACCAAGGTAAGGTATCAAGATATCAAGGTAAGGTATAGGTTTACCCAAGTTAAGGTATTAGATTCCAACCAAGGTATTGTTATTGGGATGCCAATATGACCAAGGTTGATATGGTATCCTAGTGTTAGTGGGTTAGTGTCTAAGTGTTTGAGTTTGAGTAGGTGATGTTAGATTGTGGAAGGGTTATATAGATAGGTATATATATTTTGGGTTATATATTATCTGTATATATATTAGAGGAGTATATAGATATAGGTTATGGTTCATAGTGAGGATATGTATATACTTATATATGATATCTATATGTATGTGTTAGGGTGGTACTATATGGGTAAGGATATATGTGGTTTGTATATATATTAATATATCATAAGTATCACAGATGTTGACCACTAATCTAAGTTTGACCAAAACCCTAGAAGCTTAACCTTGACTCCTAGTTTGACCCAAGGTGGACCAGAGTTGACTTAGAGTTGACCAAGAGTTGACTTTGACCTAGATTGACTTAGAAACATGTAGATTGTATTATAAATTTCTATCATTTCAAATTGAACTCTTTATAACATGTGTTGCTCTAATTAGGACTCTGTGACATCAGTTCGGACATCTATTCATTTCAGTCATTCAGGGTATCATGAATAATGAAATGCGTGTCGAAGAATCTGGATTCTATGTGTACTAGTCGGGCGGGGAAATACCTAGGAGACATGTGAACATACCCTTTTATCCCGTTGATCTTGCGTGAATAATAGCGGCCACACACGTAGGTGTATGGTTTGCTGGATATCTCTCTCTAGTCGTTCACATGACAAATTGATATTTTAAATCACTGGTCAAAATACAAATCCTCTAAGTTGTTTATTACATACCTTGCATGACAGGTTTACCAATATTACATATCTGTCTCTTCTTATATGTTTTTTATACATTTGTCTTTTCATTATACATTACCTCTATAACTTGATCATCAAAAAATTTATTATTATTTCAAACTCATAGCGCTTGTCAATTATTTTGAACTGTTAGAGGTGATGTGCTCGTTCCATCATGACTGGATATATTAAAAAAATATTACAGATGATATAGATGAATGTCCTACATTCTATGAGGGTTATGAGGGTGGTACACAGCAGCCAGAGGAGGACCTAGCCCAGTAGAGTATGCTTAGTTATAGCTTAGTACTTTATAGCTTTCAGTTTGTATCAGATTATTCTGATTGTTAGTTGAGACTTATTTATATTCATGACTTGTATTTATTGTGTTGGACATCTATTTTGTGTGGTGTGATAACTCTATTTATATTCAGTTTCTTTCTTTTATCTGAATCTATATCGTGCTTAATGTTCCTTAGACTTGTGATTGAGATTATATAGAAGAGATGTTATATTATACCTCCGTGCGGAAATGATAGGTTTATATATCTTGTTGTTTGATGTTAGATGTTATAGATGACCTATACAGCGTTCTAATGCCGACACTGCGGCGTAGGCTGGACGTACCTACGTTTTCGTGCCCCTAAACAGGGTGCGGGTCGTGACACCAAGGTCCGACAACTCCTGGAAAAAAAGCAACTCTCGTTAGTTTCAGAAAATGTCTTGAAATCAGCGTATGGAACAACTCATCTCATCGACACCAGGTCAACGGCTCGAGACTAGAGACTCGAGACTGGAGGCCAAGGACATAAAGCCGTGCTCTGATACCATTATGTCACGTCTCGATTCCGAAGAATCGATAGTCGTCCCCCGGGCGTCATGCCGTGCGAACCTAGATTGCGATCGCATAAGGCATAGTCATAAGGTAATCCGAAATACGTCAACTAAGAGAGTATGCAGACAAATTGAACAACACATTGAGACAAAGAAAATTTGCATTTTATTGATAATAGATATCATTTACAGACTCTATTATAATCGTGCCGTGTGGGCTTTACAACATGACTCGATTACAAAAGGAGTGCCGATGAGATAGCCGTTCCATACATACATCCTTCATTTACTAGAAAAGTATTCCAGCCACCTGGATGCGAGGGATGCCGAGACATATTCCTTGGACTTACGGAGAGTCTTCAAAAGTTTAGTGGCGGGGTCTTCGACGCGCGGTCGAATCTTCAAAAGCATGAACGTTGCCTAGCTAGTTGGCGCGTTCTTCCTGATTCCTGGCTCCTGTAATGAGTGAGGGTCAGTACGATCACATCTACTGGCGATTGGCTAATTAAATCCAAGCTCTGCATTTGATTCAAGAAGTTTTATAAAACATATTAGCTAGCTATTTTGTGGTCTTGCTAACCCTTCTGATCGATTTGTATGTTACCATATTTTGAGGCAAGCAGTTATCCAAGTTTATCCCGTGTCACGTGCATTGATTCAAGCCGTGAAAGGGTGTGAAGGTCACTGGCAATGTCAAGACATCATGGACTATAGATGGGTTAGACGGCGAACCTTTCACGGTGGGTAGCGAGCCCTATACGAAAGTTCTCGAATCACCCGTGCCGATTCATGGCTGGCGCTTTCTACAACTCATTCCTCCCGGGCCGAATCGGTTCCTTGGTCTAGGCAACCGTTCAAGAAAACTACATCTTATGCATAAGTTGTCCAACGACCGTTTTGCAGATTCATAAAATATTCTATCTTTTTACTAGAACTTTCAACTTTCTCTTTTGGTGTAAAACTGACCCTTTTCTTTGAACTTAGTCATTTATGCACCTTAGCCATATTGTTGTAATAAACGTTAATCGATTCATCCTTTGGTTTGCATAGGCTAAGTAAATAAGGCATAAGAAAGCAGGCATCCGTTTTTCATGTAAAGCAGTTCAATAGCAAGTGTTTCATGAAGAATCGTGCCACAATTTTATTGATTCTATACTATGGCGACAAGCATTGTTTTTGTATTTCATTTTTGATTCTGAAACAGAGGTTCGAGGCGAAGAAGGTCAGCCACCAACCTTAGTCTTTGCTTCAGGCGAGGGACTGGTTGGCTGCGCTTAGACGTCGCCTACACGATCACCTGCAATCGCATAAGCAACTTATTAGAACAATGTATTATTCAAGGAATTTGATATGAAACGAAGTTCGTAAACACAAGCCATGAAAACCATCGAAAATATTCACGAAAATGCATTCACGAAAACCAAAGCCAAAGCAAGTGCGGCATGAGAAGCAGAGCAACGAGAGGTCTCTTCCGACTCAGCCGCAGAGCCAATCCATGAGGCACAACCCGCTGAATATGGGACTTGATTTTGAAGAATCCTTTCCATAACGAGAAAATGATCTTAATTCAATCATTCCCGTTCGACCGATTCAACCGATCCTGATCTATCGGTCCCGACTGAACCGGTAGCGACAATGTTCCTTTCTCGCACATCCTGTGGACAAAAATGGGGCACGATGTAGGGATAGGGTACTACAGTTGGAAGAGTCGTCGGCGTGACAGTATGCGCCATGGTCGAAATAGGAGCCGGTGTTGTAGGTGCTATTGTCGGAGGAGGAGCCGTTGCCGGAGGCGTTGAGGTCAAAGTTAGAGCCGGTACAGTTGTAGCAGAAATCAGACCTGATGTGCCTAGAATTTTGGTCACCTGGGTCATCTGACCCTGTATGGCCACTAATATCTCTGTAATCTGCTGCAAACTGTAGGTTCCGGTAGTATCGTCGGTCTATGTATCTACAGGTAGAGGTGGAGGTGGAGGTGGAGATAGAGGAGCTCTGGAATAAACGAACGACTGGGACGCCAACGACCCGGTGCCGTACACGCTACCGTCTTTCCCTCTACCGACAGCTTGTATCCGTAAGTCGTTCCTCGCAGTCGACGTCCGTGGCTGACTAGTCCTAGCTCCCCCCTCGGCAACCCCCCCAGCAGCATTCCCTTCCTCACCGACTCGACTCTCTAAAATCTCATACGTCTCCTATATTTATATAGATGAATAGATTTAGAGTTAATATTCATATTTTAGTTACTATTAAGTATTGTTATGGTTAGGGTCTCATACGTCTTCTATATTTGTTTTTGATTTATATTGCTAATTAGGGTTATGGTTAGGATATTTAGAGTTAGGACTAACTATTTATGTAAAATAAATATAGTCAAGTATAAAAAAACATAAATAATAAGAATATTCTAATTAAGTACCTAATTGTAATAACCAACGTTAACTGTATCGATATTATAATCGGACGTATCGACTTGGTATCGGCATATCCGGATTGGTAACGACTTTATCAAATTGGTATCGGCCTATCTGATAGGTATCGGTCGTATCAGATTGGTATTGGCCTTATCGAATTGGTATCGACCTATCCGATAGGTATCGGCCGTATCTGATAGGTATTGGCCTTATCTAATTGGTATTAGCCTATTCGATAGGTATCGGTCGTATCGGATTGGTATTTGCCTTATCAAATTGGTATCGTCCTATCAGATCGGTATCGACCGTACTAGATCGATATCGACCGTATCCGGTAGGTATCGGCTGTATCGGATTAGTATCTGTCGTATCAGATTAGTATCGGCCTATAGGATTGGTATCGGCTGTATCAGATTAGTATCGGCCGCATCGAATTAGTATCGGCCGTATCGGATTAGTATCGACTGTATCGGATTAGTATCGGCCTATCGGATTGGTATCGGCCGTATCGGATTCATATTGGCCTTATCGAATTGGTATCGTCCTATCCGATAGGTATCGGCCGCATTGATCGGTATCGACCGTATCCGATAGGTATCGGCCGTATTCGATAGGTATCGGCCGTATTCGATAGGTATCGGCCATATTTGATTAATATCAACCGTATCAGATTAGTATCGGCCTATCGGATTAGTATTAGCCGTATTATACCGGTATTGACCGTATTCTTATTTATAGTATTGACAACCCTATAACACCATCCTAGAGTTAAATATTATTTTGAATAATATTCGGATATCATAATCCAATATTAACGGATTCGATAACTTAATGTCCGAAAATATTCGGATATTCGATTCCAATATCACGAATTTCGAATAAGGCTTAATTGCACTTTGATACCCTCAACTATTCCGTTTTTTCAAGTTGATACCTCAACTATTTTTTTCAACTTGATACCCTAAATTTTTTTCGACAATAATGTCCTTACCAAAAAATCAAAACTACCACTCAACCCCTCCCCCCTCCCTCCTCCACCCCCCCTTTCCGGCCACCACCCCCGCCCCCGCCCCTCTCTCCGCCGCCCCGCCCGCACCCTCCGCCCCTCCCCCCTCTCACCCTGCCTGTACCCTCCCCCTCCGCCCCTCCCGCCCCGCCTGCACCCTCCCCCTCCGCTCCCCTCCACCCTCCGGCCACCCGCACCCCCCCTCCCGCCCCGCCTGCACCCTCCACCTTCGCCCCCCCGCTCCCCTCCACCCTCCGGCCACCCGCACCCCCCTTCCGCTCCCTCCCCTCCCTCTTCGGCTGCCCTCCTTTCCCGACTCCACCATCGCCGGAGAGGGGGGGTCACCGCCGCGGGAGGGGTGGAGGTGGTCGCCGAAGAGGAAAGGGAGGAAGGTGGTCGCCAGAGTGGGGGAGGGAGAGGGAGGGGAGAAGGGGAGAAGGAAGGGATAAGGGCATTTTGGGAATTATTAAAAATTTAGGTATCAAGTTAAAAAACATAGTTGAGGTATTAAGTTGTTGAGTAAAAAAGTTTATGGTATCAACTTGAAAAAGCAGAATAGTTGAGGGTATCAAAGTGTAATTTAGCCTTCAAATAATTTACTGTCACGACCCGCACACGCTTTTCGGGATACGAGTTCGTAGCCAAGTCCAACCTACGCCACAGCATCGGCGGTAGTACGCTGTCTAGGTCTCAATGCCAATCTCAAATACAACAAAATAAATCTAATTGCTCATTCACAATAATTATTTTATTTACAATTTCAATAATACAACAAAAGAATGGTTGGAAACAAATCTGCTAAACAATAAAAGAAACTAATTAATCTATCCAGAATCTACGGTCGACCTCCAAGATCTCTATCTCCCCATATAGTTCATAGCGTAAAAGTAGGAAGCACGCCAAGTCACCTACAATGATCCAGTCAGAAAAGGAGCAAAGTACAACCCTATTAATTGCATAATGTAACTTAATACAAATTAAATAAGCTAGACAGTAGAGATGCATTAGAAAATAAGAAAACATTTGTATGGACTAAAAATGATAAACATGTCAAGAAATCACTAGCAATAACAAATATGAACAAGACAACTGAATCATGAACATTAAAGACTAACAGACAGTGTGCATTTGAAATACCTTTCGACATGTGAACGGCTGGGCTAATACGGCACATCATACGATGGATATCTACATTTTTGATACGGCTAACCCATACGTGAGGTGTATGACTTAGCTATCCACATTAACATTCATCGGGATTTGTTCACATATCTAATGGGTATTTCCCTCCTGACTCACTAAATAGTCAATAAACGTTCAATGAAACAATCAAGCCTATCGTGTCACAAGTATGTCTCAACATGATATCAATCGAAAACACAATAAAGGACATCATTATAATATAATAAGCACAAAAGCAATGTACTTGCCTCAAATTAAGTTGCAGTTGACTTATGCGATGCAATCTTGATTTGGTTGAAAATTATTATAATTATGGCTAACCGCTACTAATTCGGTGAATCGTCGAGGATTCTACAAATTAAATAAAATACTAGATGATTTTTTTAATTTCTGGAAAATTATATGTTTTATATCTCTGTGTCATCTTTCCAAACCTTCAAACGGATCGTAAATCGGAGTTCGGGATCTTCCGAAATCTTAAAAACCGTGCGATATATCAAATTTTGGACAACTGATACTCAAATAAATCTCAAAAAATTTACAAATAAAATATTAGTAATTAAAATATAGATTTGGAAAGCTAACCTCGATACGGTTCTAACAACAAAAAACTGAAGGTGAATCGGAGTCCGAAGTTGGTCTCAACGGCTTTATGAATTTTCTATAGCTTCAAAAAAACGAGACACAATTTATGACGAATTTTGGCTTATTTTGGACGAAAAAGAGAAGAATTTTGGAAAAGAAAATATGGGAGATGACTTAGGTTCAATAGGTATATATAAAGGATAGCCCTTAGTTATTAGGGTTAGATTGGAAGGGTTTTGGTTTTGGGAGAATAATAGAACTCTTTAAGTAGATGGAGGTTGACTCAATTTCCTAATTAGGGATGGATTATGATACATAATCAATAATAGATTGATCAAATCTAATCATGATTGATCACAATAGGAATAAGAATTTAATGAACATATTTTTCCATAAAACTTTACATCAAATACAATCCTAGATTTGATTGACCAAATCTAAATCAATAATAAATTTAAAATAAAATATAATAATATTTAAAGTAGATTCCAAATAATTGAGGGTAATAAATCAAATACTTCAAAATATATTTTATAAATTCAAATCATAAATAATAATATTAAATCAAATAATCCTAGAAGTATATTTTCATAAACATAAATCTCTTCTAAAATAAATTTGGTAACACTTTTTTCTTTCAAAAATATATCTATACTAGAATTAAAATAAAATATCTTTTCTAACTAGAAAATATTTAAACTAAAATAAATAATTAAACATTTAAAAAAATTCGGGAAGTCGACTTACAAATCTATCCACCTTAGAAAAATTTTGTCGTCAAAATTTTAAAGGATACGATTACGCACGATTAAGAATAACGATCAAAATATGTTAGGCATAATCATGGATTGAATCAAAAGCTCAAGAAAAGATATGATTTTGGCACGATCTAGATTATAGTCAAAATAGTTTAGTCACGATTAAAGTCGTTTACGATCAAAATTGAAATCATTTTGGCACGATCAACAAGCTAAGCAAAATTATTTAGGCACAATCATAGATTCAAAATCTAAATATGATTATGAATCTAGTGGAATATGATCAAAATATAGTAATCGATTCTAAATGATTAGGAAGAAATTAATGATGATTCTCGAATATAAGAAAGAAAAGAGGAATTACCAATTAATAGAGAAGATGGTAATAAGAAATAAGGCATCAATAAATTTGGAAAGTTAATAGTCGTATGCCAATAAAAGATATAGCCTCTATGGTATTTGAAAACGGTAAGCATATTTGAAGTCATTTTACCGAGAATCCATGCCTCGCCAGTGTACATCTGGCTGCAGTAAGCTCTTGGTTCAATGACTCAAGTAAGAATACGATATCAAATATTCTATCAGTTCTATCTAATATTGACATAATAACTCAAAGATCAAATAGGACAATTAAGACATAGTTTTAATAATATTTGATAACATACGCTTACTTGAAATTACTTCAACTTAGGGGTCATGTCTTACCAGTACACTGCTGGCGGCAGTGAACCCCCAGTCTCCATAATTCAAATAAATAGGGACAATACGTGTCACGACCCGGTCCCAATTTCTTGGGTCGAATTGGATCATGCCCAGCCTGCACCGTTGTTGAGACGGCGGCAGTAAGCTGTATCACTCATGCAGGTAAGTAAACAACACAGTCTAATTGTCACAACTTTAATAATTCGAATAGTTTAAAACTTTTTACAATAAAATGAAAGATACATCTGAAATACATTGTTTTCCACAAACAACATGAATTATAAAAGAAGAAGAAAAATCTAGGCAACCAGCTCATCATTCTCGAGATCATCGTCCTCTAGTTGGAACCTCGGGAAATATCGCGGAATAAAGCCTCATCAGTGATACCTAAAATGTTGGGTCTCCAGTCAGGAGGGAGCAAAGTACAATTCATGCTAATTTAACAATTGAAATAATAATAGAATCATGCACTTTTAAACAATTTAAAAATGAACAGTTTTCTAACAGTAAAACAGTGTGATTTGAATAGGCAATGAATATGACCGGCTTGGGTTTGTTACAGTTCAGATACGGCTTATCCCCGTGTGTATGAGGGGTAAGCTAATACAGTTACAGTAGTTACAGTAGTTACAGTAGTTTGGATGTGGTTATACTCATTACACTACTCCCCCAGTCCCTAAACAGTGACAGTAGTTACAGTAGTTACAGTCAGTGCTCTCAGAGAGAGTTCTGTGTTGCATCGTTGTTTAAACTTGCAGTAAAGCGATTATTAAATAATTGTAAACTAACACAAAATGTACTTGCCTCAAATGGACTGGACTGGAAAGATTGAAGACTTCGAGATGGGAATTAGGATCGTCCTCGAATTCTTACATTTCGAGAAGTTGATTCAGAATCCAGGGTTACCAAGCTAACTATACTAGTTGAAATCTCTAATTGTGTCCTAATCAATTTTAAATCTTAATTTATTAAACACGAACAAAACGCGATTATCGGTGCGTTGTAATTAATAACGAGGGAAAGATCATTTAAACTTTGTATTTTAGAAAAACTCGTAGTTTCCAATTTAATTTGATTAAAACTTGTATTTTTATAATTATACATATAAAACTAAATTTTTTATTTTAATGAGAAATACATGATCGTTGTTAAATATTAAACTTGTAGATTTTATGTGAAAAATCTTTATTAATTTTCTATATGAAAATAACTATTATTAGATTTATTCGTATGCTACAAAAACTCGCAAAATCAGCAAAAACCAAAAATCTTACACTACCAAATTACAGTTACAGAACCAACAACCAGCTGGGCTTATGCCCATTACAATTTATTTACATAAATTGAAATAAGATAAAAACGGTCGTTAGTTCTAAACTTCCTATAAATTAAATATGAATAAATAAATAGTACTAATAAAATAAGTTAAATATAAATATTTGATGAGTCTCAGATATGGTCCAATCGTCAACTAGGCTAATGCCTCAACGTCCGGGCGAAGCCGGTTTCGTTTGCACTTAGCCGGGGCCCATTGACCGATACGGTCGTCGCCCAAAATCCAAAATATTTAATATATTCCCGAAATCCATTTTAAAATCATTTTAAAATATAATTAAATTTACGGAAAAATCCGGCAGCATCTCCTCTATTTTTGGTCAACCCAAAAACTGGGAAATATGCCAATAATTTTTCCTGTAAATCCCAAACCAGGGAATCCCAAAATATATATATAAAAATAATCCACAAACATTCCACAGATTAATTTGGAACGACCCGAACCAAATTCGGGAGTCCGAATTCAACCAAAACATCACAGCACAATACCGAAAATATCCGGAAGCTAAAATATTAAGAAAACCATTTCCGAAAGTTTCGAAAATAAAGAAATCCAACCAACAGAAACTTTCCGTCGTTCCTCGGAAAATCCCGGGAACGACGTTTATCCCAAAAATCGAATTTTCCCAAAGGGAATTCGTGGACCAACTCATCATTGACACCGGGGAGGGACGAACTACTGTGATTAACCAGGAATTACCCAGAAAGACGAAATTCGAAGGGTTGCCTCGGACTCGGGACGCGCAAATCCACAGTTCGAAGACGAAGTCCAACGAAGAATGCTGTCCAGAACAGCGGACATCCCCGGGGTCAGCGCTGGGGTGCTGGCCGGGCACGGAAACAGCGGAAGTTGCGCTGGATCGGGGTTCGGGGTGCGACAAGGCGCTGGGAACGGCCACGAGGGCGCAGGGAGTGCGCCGGCGGGAGGCCGAAGGGGGTCGGCGTCGGGTCTGCGCGGGTGCTCGGCGGGGCGCGGCTCGCGGGGCGGAGGGCTGCCGGCGAAGGGGCGCTGGAGGCGTCGGGGTCGGACGTCGGAGGGGTCGCGTGCCGGGGAGGGCGCCGTACGGGGTCGCGCGCCGGGGTGGGGCGCCGACGAATGGGGTCTGCGCGGAGTAGGCCGGCGGGGTCGCGGCCTAAGGGGCGCCGCTGGGAGGCCGGGGTCGGGCCGGGAAGGATGCTGGAGGGGTTTGGGTGAAGGAGGGTTCGGTGAGGTGAAGGAAAGTAGAGGAGATGAGGTTGTGTATGGAGGGGATGGTGATAGGGGTTTTTCTTTGTGAGAAGAAGGAGATGAGTTGATGGTGATGTTGCTCTCTGATGTGGAGAGGGAATTTGGACGTGGGGGTGAGTGAAAGGTTCTGGTGTTGGTGAGTTTTAAAAGAGAAGTGGGGAAATAATACGTATGGGTTTACAACGTATGGGGGTGAACAATTAGAGGAGAATTAAGGGGAAAGCTGGTTGTGGGTGAGTATGTTATCAAGAAGGGGAGTAAAGGAGTGGGGAGTTATAAGGAGTGGTAAAGTGAGGAGTTATGCTGAGAGTAAAAGGAGGGGAGTTAAGTAAGGAGAAGAGGGGAAGAACGTGGGAAGGGGAAGTTGAGGGGATCTGGTCCAACTTGGACCAGCTCCAAAAAAAAAATATATTTTTTTATAAAAGTCAGATTCAGAATCCAAAAGAGAGGGTTAGGATCGGATCCGGGGTTTCGAGAATCTGGTCCGAGCTCGGGTCAGGTCAGCAATCAAAAACCAGACTATTATTTTGAAATTAATTTCTAACCCATAATATAATAATAATAATAATAATAATCCATCAATATTTATATATATACCAATTACGACAAAAAAATTAATTATTAACCAAAATTACATTAACTCTAATTATTTAAATCCAAAAGCGGGTTTCACAACCTTTCCTCCTTAGAAAATTTCGTCCTCGAAATTAAAGGCAGGGTTAGGGAGTAAACTCAAACCAAACAGGTATGGGTACTATGCCCGTAACTCAGGTACAACAATAAGAATTTCCAAGGCAGTCGTGGATGAGACGGTTTAGGGACAAGTTTCATTTATGATACAAAATAAGCTAGACAGTAGAGATGCATTAGAAAATAAGGAAACATTTGTATGAACTGAAAACGATAAACATGTCAAGAAATCACTAATAAGAACAAGTATGAACAAGACAACTGAATCATGAACATTGAAGACTAACAGACTGTCACGCCCCGGTCCCGTAGGACCGATCGTTCTCGTTAAGGCGTGATGCCGCACAAGCCTAGATTGTGCTCGTGTAAGACGGGATCCATAACGGTCGATTATAATAGCTTGCGACGGGGTCGTCGCACAGAAATTTCAAGCAGAAACATTGAATATACGAGGCAACACAAGCATTAAAACAAAATTAGTCTTTATTAATAATGAACATAAGATTACAAAGGAGCGTAGCCAAGATTGCAATCACTCAAGCTCACTTTTGCTCTCCGATTACAAGTCACTCAGTTATCTCTCATCTCTCAATACAATTTGACGAGCCAGCGGATGCTTCAGATAGACGATGTCCATATATTATGTCTCGTATAGATACATTCTTCAATACAGCAGCACGCTTCGAAATGCCAAGGAACCGTGCCTCGACGCATCCAAGAGAGCGTTGCGACAATAAGCTTCTACCTGTGCCTGCACATAAAAACTGTGTGGGTGTCAGTACTCAACTGTACTGTTGGAGTGAGCTCCTCGCCCACCCATACAAAACCAACACGTTCATTTACTTTGTGCAACGTAGTCCCTTTATAATTGTCTTTCTATTCTTACCTTAGGATCGATTTTAGGACATAGACTCTTGCCCTACACTACAAGAAAAAACTCCTTTTACAATGTTTCATCTACAATACATCCTAAAAATGTTATAAAAAAAGGGTCTTCTACAACCTTTATTGTAAAAACGTTGTAACATATATATGCAAACAATATTTTATATTCAAACGTTAAGGCTTCTACAACGGTCATTCAAAAAATTTATGTATTACTGTTTTCAACTATGTTTTATTAACATTGTAAATCTTATTAATTTTGACAATGTTTATTTAATGTTGTCAAAGTTATTGCTTTTGACAATGTTTTTAAAATTATGTAAAAATATCATATTCAACAACGTTTATCAATTGTTGTAAACTTTCTATCTTTCACAATATTTGTTCGATGTTGTAAAATTAATTATATTTTACCACTTTATATAAACGTTGTGTATGTATTATATTTTTACAATGTTCAAAAAATATTGTAAAAGGGTTATATTCAACAACTTTTATAAAATGTTGTAAAAGATGTGCATTTCAAAATATTTATACATTATTGCAAATTTATCATTCTTTTGCCACTATAAATAATCGTTGTGAATGTATTTATCTTCACTATTTTAGATTGCATACCATATGTTTGACAAAAAAGAGAGACATCCTATCATAAGTTACACGTTTCTTAAGTGTATGTGTGTGGTGGTTGGGGGTGTAAATTTTTTGATAATTTTTATATTTCCCCAAAAAAAACAGAAGTCGTCTTCAATTCTTTAAATTAGTTATTACAAGTTGTGACTCGTTGGCAAATTATTAATTTTTATTATTGTACATGGTGTCTTCTTCTATTTTTTAAATTAGCTTGAGTTGATAAAGAACTTAAATGAACAAAGTAAGTCTGTTTGTGGCTAACAACAACTTGTACCGTGTGACACCAATCAAACAGTTGAACACTGGGGGAGCATGGAAGCACTATTTATTAGCTGCATTCATTTACTACAAGAACTAAACAACAGTAAGACAGAGCACAACAATAACATCAATTGCATATAACCCAATTACGGTCTAATGAGTCATTGCAACACCATAATTTACTTCTTTGCAACTTGACCTATTGTTAATTAATCAAGTATGGCCCCTTGTAAAATTGTCGCATATTTAATATATATAGTGCAACATCACCGAAAGAATATACACTTGGTGATGGTGGCCACATAAGAGAACAATGTTCATCGTTGCAACCACGAATTGATAATGGGACATTAGGGACTTTGATAGCTTAATTGTTGAATATATTATTGCAATATACAAATACTTGTTACAAGATGTGTCGGGCAAAAGTTAATCTATATATAAAATATAAAAATTATATACAATAACAAATATGAATTGATGATCATATATAAACATTTTTTCCTCCAACATAATGACATTTAAAATTTATTAATAACCAATATTCAACATAACTCAAGATCACGGGAGTTATTTTATATGCATAGCTACACTTAATATTACATGTAGAAAGTAGTCTAAGCAAACCCTAGACTTCTAAATGAATTTGTTGACCATTTTCCAAAAAGTTTCATGACCCCACCCTACAGAAAAGGGTTCAGTGGCAATGGACATATTGACAACTGTAACTTGCAACAGAAAAGTATAAAGGACTAAGGGAGCTAAAAAATAAGTTTGGGGCTCCACTCTCCTTTCTTATGTACTATGATCAATCTTCTTCTACTTTTTCATGTATAAAGTATGAAAAACATACTCAGTCAAAAAGAGTATGAAACATGTATTAGTAACGGTTTAATTTGACTCATCGACATATGTATAATTAAAATTAAAGGGAATTGTAATTGCAAAGAGAGCTTTTACAATTTTTAATTTTTTTAAAGTGGGTTACCAAAATTATTCTTAATTTATAAAGGAAGCTATAGATTTTATTTGAAAAAACCGTAATAAATTGAGGATATTTTGGTTATCCATCATGAATTTTTTTTTGACATTGTAAAAGCCTCATTGGTAATTGCAATTCCCAAATTAAAATATGATAAATAACATAAGTGTGTTTGGTTGCAAGAAATTGACAAGTATCTACCAAGGGCATGTTAGGTCCCTTATAAAATGTATAATATATACAGGAGGACATGGAATTGGATCACAAGAGAGCCATGATTATTAATCATTGTGAACCCTCTGTTCCTGTCAACTTTTTATTCCTGATTTATTAAATATAAATGTCAACTTTTTGTACACTATATAAATGTCAAGTTGGAAAGATAACTTCGATTTATTAAAGGATTAGGAGATCAAATTTTGCTGAAAATCGTGCAAATGGATACTTATCAACTTGGTTTACTAGGTGAAAATCCTATATCTATTTTCACAGTTCCAAGACCTTCAGAACAGCATCAAGGGCTCACTACAACAAAATACGTAGTTTGTAATACTTTTTTCCAATTCGTAACGGTTAATATGATTACAAATTAGTAACAATAGTAATCGTGACAATAATTAATTAACCATTACTAAAATAATCTTTTATAATTTTCATTCAATGTATTTTTTGTAACAATAATAAACATGACACAAAAAAGTGTTACAAAATTTGGAGAAAATTTTGATACAGAAGGAGGTATCAAAGTTTTGATATCTCCTTTGTACGACAAGTGGGCTCCTCTCTTATTTTGTAAAACGCATGGACATAAAGTTTAAGGATGGATCCACTTGTCATACAAAGGAGATATTAAAAATTTGATACCTCCTTCCGTATCAAAATTTTACTCCCAAAATTTGGCTTTCCCTCCCTCTAATTTGACATCCCTCCAAAATCTCCCCTACGATAACAAAAAAAATTGGCTTCTCACTCACTTTCCCACCGAGAGCCCCAAACCCCTGCCTTTGGTCCTTTCTTCCTTCCCATCTAATGATGGAGACCAACCCCTTCCCTTCCCAGGAAGAAATCGAAGGCGAGCACACGGCACCTCCGACTTCGTCTTTGTCCGCATCGGCGAGTCCCTCCCGCTGAAGCCCGGCGTCTCCGCCTTCGACCCCGACGACCCCCTGTAACTGTGTACAAATTTATTGTTTGATTACGTGTAAATCATGTCCCCAGATTTACAAATTCATACCCTAGTTTTGTACTGACTCTCTCTCTCTCTCTCCATTTTTCCTCCTCATTTCTTCCAATTAATCCCTCGACCCCTAGTTTTGTACTGAAAAAAATCCCCAATTTTGTAGAAATTGGGATATAATTAGGGTTTTAAATATGCATTTGAGATCGGGACAGCCTCGAACTGGACGCAGGAGTTCCTGGTTAATCTAGGTTCCAGGTTTGATTCATTTTTTTCTCATCAAAACTCTATTTTTAGGGTTTGGATTTAGTTTGATTATGGCTTGAAGTTTGATTATTTTGTTGTAGAGAACCCTATATTTTGATTTCTATGGGTTAGGAATTATTGTTAGGTTGTTTTGATTTTGATGTTCTTCGGACCATGTTTGGATCATAGAGACGTTCTTCGACCGTCCGGAATCTAGAGATGTTCTTCGGACCCTGTTCGTATCCAGGAGAAGGATGGAGGACCCAGCTCATTGTTCTGTATTATTTCAAATAAAAAACTTCCATATAGAAAATTTAATATTTCAATGTGTCATTATCTACTACTGACATGCTTTATGAATACTTTGATGGAAAGAGGATTATGAAGGGTTTGGAAGTGAACTGGATCACAATTGAGAGAGAAACAATGTGCTTCATTTTTATGAATTTGATTAGATTTCCCTTTTCATCGTTATTATAATTGTGAAATTCCAGGTAGGTCCTGGATGGGTCTTTGCAGAACTTTACTGCTGTAGTGCTGACATCAATGTGCTTCATTTATATGAAACCATCTTTAAAACGAAGAATGTGCCAGCTTTCCTATTTAGTACTTAAAAAGGTGTTTTTGGCACTTCACCATTTAGCTATGTAAGGTTTTTCAATCAATTACTTGCATTAACAGTCAACCTGATTGGGTACAAGATCCTTTCTATATTTTTTTGTAATTGTTTCATCTATCTTGTGTATCTTAATAGGTATCTTGTGTATCTTATTAGGTTTCCTTCAGTTAAGTTAAGGTAGACTTCATATGGTGAAACATATTTATATGATAATTAAATAGTTAAGACGAGCTTTGAATCGAATATTTATGGACAAGTCCTAACTTGGCATGTTCTTTTCTATACATGGATCACTCTTACTGTTCGATCACATGGTTTTGAGATACTTTCGAAAGGACGGCCATAACTGTAGAAAGAAGAAAGATGGAAAGACAGTCAAAGAAGCTCATGAGAAGTAAAACATGATCAAATGCATATTTGGTTATCCCTACAGCTTGTTGCTTTTGTTACCATTTAATTCTGTTCAATGTGTTGAATATATGACATGTTGCATTAAATGCACACACACACACACACACACACACACAAATATGCGTATACACTCGAATCATGGTTGAAAGTGACTTAATTTCGTTAATTATATGCAATATGGTTAACATGATCGTTTGAAATATAGTCTACCACTTACATGTTTGAATATTTATTCCTTCATGAAAGAGTGGGATCTTCTTCTTTTTTTCAAATGGCTCATTCGACCATTTGCATTTTTGTTTGTATACTCATCTCTATAGTTGTGTGTATTTCTTCAATCTGTTTGTAATGAGAGAGCTTCATGAAAATATCTAATCCTTCAGCAGTTTCAGATGCTGTCTTGATTTTCTACATATATGGAAATCATGTATTTGATCTTGGCCAAGAGAGCACTAATCCTTAAAACTACTTTGAGTACATAGTATGCTATCAAAGTCTACATGTACTCTGACATAAAACTATGTTTGGACATATACTTCAATGGAGGTGGTGTACTCATATTGGGAGGTATTTGAAAACCCGAGAAAATGGTCAGATTGAGCTAACCATCTGTAGAGTATTGATTTTAGGTGTTTTAATGGCTCTGTAGGTGTGGGGAAATCATGCCTTCACCAAAAAAACGGTTCCAGCCTGTGCATGATTTGACTATTGGTGTTAAATTTTTGGCCATGATAATTTATGATCGAAAACAAACCCATTAACTTGGAGATCTGGGATATAGTTGGTTGTCATGCTTTCTTTGATACTGTGTACCACTAGAATGTTTTGGATGTTTAGTTGGCCATATTTTCTAGTTCATATAACATAACAATACTTGATTCATATTAGATTTTTTAATTAGATAGAAATATGAACTCAACATTTTGTGTTAATATGTTGGAAATAGTTAAAGTTGTCAGTTCTTTGTTGAGTAGCAGTGAGTTTCTTTTCATGCTGTACATTTCATGTCTTGTCCATTCCTGTGTTTGCTTGTAATAAATCTGAATCTAGAAATTGTTCGATCTGGACTTGTTCGATTTTTTTCATTAATATATGTTTCCTTATCTTATTTTCTATGATCGATATTTTGAGGGTGGATTTAGCAGGTACTATTGGTACTGTAGAGGATTGAACAGAATGATGAGTCGACATATGAGGTTTAAGATTTCAAATTTGTAGTCCTACACGTTTTCTGCTGAATTTTGATATAAATAATCTCCTCTTTGTGCAACAATTAATGGTGCTCAGGACAAATTTTTTTTTGGGGGGTTTAGCTTCCATTGAGACAAGAGGTAGGGCATTGCTAATATTACTCACGAGGTATGTCTTTAGCTATCTCTATTAGTTCTTAGTTTGCCTCTTCATTTATTTTCTCATGGTTTTGGATAAATTTATGTTTTGTTCTATTTCAAGTTTGAAAGATTCTCCATCCTTGATAGGTGAATCATCAAAATATAATGCCACTAATCTATATTTTCAGTTAAGAATCTTGATGTCCATTCCAAAATATATGAAGTATACAAATCTCTGTATTCCACAAATGCTCCTGTTCTTTTATTCTAGATTCAAGTATACAAATCTTGGCAGATTTCGTTCCTCCTATTTTAGTTGCAATCATCAAGTCTTTATTTCATAAGAACATTTTCATATGCTTGTTGCAGACACCTGCGAATGAACCTCAGTGAATAAGCAGGACCTTAGGAGCTTAAAACTTACAATGGAATATATAAAAGCGTTACCTGTGAGTTACTCCCATGTTTGACTATTCGTGGAAGACCTAGTAATGGTGTGCAAGGTTACTGAACTTTCAGTTTTTTGTGGGTCCAACTCCTGACCATTCAGCTTTTCTACAGTCTTACAGCTGCAGTTGTTAGACTTAATTAACTTGTCCTCTAGCTATGTTAATTATTATATGTTAATCTAATTTTTAGTTTATTTTTTATCCATGAGTCTGGTAAAGTAAGAATTTGGTTCTTTGTTTCCTTGTGCTTACCTGTTTGCAATATTGGATCTTCGCAGACTAGACAAGAAACATACTTCATATTGGTTTCATGTACAAGATCCAGAATTGAAGCTAACAGAAGAGAGGTCCTTAAAGCCAAAAAAGTACTCCTTGTGTGACCTTAACATGTATCCATTTGAAATTCTTTATCATTTTTTATCTTTTATAAAAGCATGATTTTCTTGATTCTTCTTTTTATTCTAGGCTGAAGAGGATTCATTGAGGAGATCAGGACTCGGATACACAATCGGATCGGGCTATGCAATAAAGGTGTGATTGAATTAATGGTGGTTAGCAAAAATGCAAGAGACATAGTCAATTATTAAATTTTTGTTGTTAGGACAACAACTCTGCTCCATTGAGAGCTAATACTTAAATGGCCTTGCATGGTACAAGAGTAAGGGATAGAATGTGGCTTCTTGTGAAGCTAATGAATTAGGTTCTCTATATATAATTTGTCTATTATTTGACTATTATTAGCAAAAGTGTAAATGTCCAGAAGAAAATGATAGAATAATAACTATGGTTGAAAGCCTTTTCCCCATGAGTTTTTACTTTTAACTACCAGCCAAAAAGTTTGTTATCTGAAAAAGTCGCACATTGTCATAGGTTACTTGGAGTTCCAACATACACCCGTCATAATTGACTAATGTGTACTTTTGTGTTGTTCCCATTTTAGATTTTTTTCTGTTGCTAATTTTCATCTCCAAGTTGACAAACAGTTGAGTTCACATTACTCTTCATATTATGCTTTAGTCATTGCACCAGATTCTGAAAGATAAGAACTCTAATAGTGAAAGTTTGTGCGTGATCCTTTAGTTCACAGGTGGATCTTTTAATTTATATATATACGTTCGATTCAAACATCTTGTTTGCAAGGGTTGAGATATTTATTTGTCTTTGTAAGAAAATATGTTATATACAGAGAAATACTACTAGTAGTAGTATATGCATAAAACATTCGTATAATTTTAATCTTACATATGTAGATTGTGAAGGGCACGGTTCGAGTCATGAACTAGAGAGTAAATGCACCTGCTTATGGTCGATTGGTAGAAGCTTCGTCAATTTTTTGACAGCACAAGTGCGACATGGAATATAGAATTGAAGCGACGGATAAGCAAGGTACGAAAGATAAGTTGAAGTGTTTGTTTAATATCTTTTTGCATGTGATACTTGGAATTATTGAACATACAATATGTTTCTGTTGTGCAGATTGCTGGAGTGCCTATCATGTACTTCACTCAACATAAGCACTCCATTGATCACCTACCGGAAGCAACTATTGTTGAAGGTGACATGCTTCTCTGTTAAAGTTTCTACTTATTGTCATAATATGCCAATGCTCCATTGTCACCAAGTTATAGTTCCTGTACTGCGTTGATATTTTTTACTGCGTTGCTATTTTTTATATATAAATAGCCTGGTTGTTGATGTTGTATTTGTTGCTTGCAGCTCCAAGAATTTAAGGTCGACTGGAGAAGTACTTCTATGTGTCGGTGATAACATCAATGTTCTTTATTGCATGACATGGTATCAAGTTTTGTCATGGAAAGGAAATGAAGCAGTTCGTGCAATATATATCGAAAATCCTACACGTTGACGTTGATGATGGCATAGGTCTTAATTATGAGTTGGTTCTAGGTATCTATTGTCACGAAGCTATGCTAGAACCTTTATGAATTTTGGTGTCATGGTTTGTCTTATACAAAACCACTTTACTTCTGGGTTGGACATTGAAATTACATTCTCATGGCAGTTATAAATGTGAATATGTAATTTCTTTCAGTATACACTTGTCAAATTGAATATACTTGGAGATGTGCAATGTTCCTTATTGTGTGACTGGTAATGATGTTGCAGCTTCCTACATCGAAGATATATTGAGAACTTGTTTCTTGTTCAATTTGTTTATTATATTCTAGCTGAATACATAGTTGTGTAGGGATGCAATAGGGTCTAGAGTTGCATCGAGCAAAGAGTCTCTCTTTTGATATTTAGATCCTTGTTTGACTATTATCGACATTTTAGGCAGTTTAAACTCCTTTTGACTATTGACTATTTTCTAGATTTAGTCATTTTAAATCATTTTTATGGTATTGATATTTTATTCAGTATTTTGATGGTATATATGTTTTATTGAGCGGGAGCAAGAGTGAGAATTATAATAATATATTTATATTTTTATAATAATTTAATTAATATATTTTATTTATAAATTGTATATTATTTTTAAAAAAATGGAAACACAATTAACAATGTTTAAAAACTGTTGTAAGATAACATTTTAACCACTTTTCTAAATGTTTTAAACTTCATTTATATTACTTTTAAATCATTATTGATATTATAATACAACATAAAAATCTTATTTACAACATTTGGCAAGCATTATTGAATAACATATACAACATTTTTCGAAAGTTGTATAAACTTTTTTAACAATGTTTGTGCATCGTTGTATAAAATATATATACAACGTTTACAGAACATAGTAGATATTATATCTACCACAACTGCAGAACGTTGTTGAAAAGATATTTACAATACTTGTAAAATGCTTTAAACATTATTTTTATAATACTTGGAAAACGTTGAAGAAAGGTTTTCGACAGATTTGATAAATTTTAACAATGTTTGTAAACTGTTATGGGAAGAACTTCTACAACGTCTTTACAACATTTAAACGAAAGTTGTGGAAGATACCCTCCCCTTTTAAAACCCTTATATAACAACCTTCTATTAAACGTTGTAAAAGTCCTTCTACAATATTTTTTCAACGTTGTAAAAGGGTTTTTTTCTTCTTGTAGTGCTATATGTGTCTCTAGACCATCATCGTACCATTGTACTGATAACTTGCTTATCTTCGTGCCTCTAGACCCTTCTCGTGCCAACAACATCAGAGTGTCGACTCGTGCTTGTCTTTCCGACTCCTACTTTGGGACACAACAACTTGTTTTGTGTCGTCGACTTGGTCCGTGCTTCAAACATCAAGGCCGTGCCTCACAGATCAACATGACTTAACCAAACTTGCCTTACGACCCTTCTTGACTTAACTCGAGACGACTTAATTTTGACTTGTGGAACTTGTGTTGACGACTCAAACATGATGCCACATTCGTGCCGAAGCATGTGTCCTTGCTATAGCCAAATCTTAGGCTCAACAATGGTGTTGCAACTGATGCACACCTTCTTAACTGACTTCATGCCATGCTTGTACTCGATGCAATCCAAAAACATGCACACGGATAGCCGCTCTTATGTCGACACATCTATATGAGTGGTCACTAGCAATGTCAAGCTATACATGATCTTTTACATACGGTGACCATTCGCGTGCGAGGTACGAGCTCCACCGAATGGTCATGCAGCCTATATTGTAACGGTTCACTTTAAGGTGATTCGTGTAGTGCCTCGTCCTGCTCAGTCAATCGAAAGAATCGGAATGCCGACAGTATTTGGACTTAGCCATGCAACGGCTACTCGAAGACCCGTTCGGTCGAGGTGCCTCCTCGTACAGGTGGGTGGCTTTGGTGAACCTGCCTCATCTTGGCCTTCACACTAATAAAACGAAAATTTTCAATGCACAAGTAGGCTTGATAATAAAATAGATGAATCCAAATAGCTAAAGGAAAAATCCCAAGTCGGGTCGACTAAGTTAGAAAACGAACAAAGTCCCACAGTCGGCTTAGAATCGTTGCATGATGGCTTTCAAAAGACACTCGGTCCTTCGTCCTGTGGCTTGGGAGAGAAAAAAGTTGGTCTTCGCCACAAAGTTGTGAGTTAGCCTAAGTCATAGGCGTCGCCCACATAAATGCTTGATAAAGCATGTATGGTCCCATCGTCTAAGGCTTGGAATAGCCTTTGCTCACCCGACGAGCCAAGTTGCATTGTACGGCTTGTGGCATAATTCTAAGCAACCAAAGAACTTGCTTTTTCAAAGTCGAACGTGTGCACGGAACGTTCCCATGATACAAGGCTTGATGCAGTCTTTGCTCGTCAAGTTGTTGCATGATTAAGATAGACAAAGTTATGTTAGGCTATCGGAGTAGTAGCAAGCACGGTCCTACGAGTTTACGGCTGGATATAACCACATAGTCCTACGATCTCAAGGCCCGTCATATAAAGTATGTCTTGGGCGGTAGTGTCGCACAGAATGCAAGTTGGTTTGAGGTACTATGTCACGGACTTAGTATTTTAAGGCACGAGCTACGGTTGATTCAAGTTGAGTTTGAAAAAAAGTGCTATCGAATAGTCGTTCCTGAGTTGAGTAAAATGATAAGGCAACATAGAAGAATAATCACGGCCATGGGTCGTCGAGGTGGTCTCAAATAATAGAAACCTTGAATTTGGTCCCGAAAAGATAGTAACACTAGAAGAAAAATGACTGTGTAAGACGTTAGTTCGAGTTGAGTCTTGCATGGTCATTGGGCAACTTGTCGACAAGGTAAAAGTTTCCTCGAGCGACATCCTCGGGCCACGGGACCATTTCGGCCTAGGAGGAAACGCGGTATAGCCGAGCTGGGACTGCTGCTCAGGTTATTCAGGAACTTTCAGCGGGGCTCGCTACTTGCACTGAAAGGGTCGTCTAATAACAAAGCTATAAGTCCAGGATAGCTTGTGGTGCTAGTGACCTTTTATATAGATGGGTCGGCACGGGTGGCAATCCGCAGGTGTGCCTTTGGATTGAGTCGAGTTGAATAGGTGCACGATCAGAAGACAATGTTTGAGGCCTAAGATTTGGCTGCAACGTAGGTGCTTCAGTACGAGATGTGGCATCGAGTCTTAAGTTATTGGCATAGAGTTGCACAAGTTGGATTTGAGTCGTTGCGAGTTTAAGTCAGAAATCACTGCAAGGCAAAGTTGGTTAGATGACACTAAGTTCACAAGTCTTGATTTGGTTAGTTGGTGATTAAAACAGCAAGAGCAGCGATGTGGCAATATGGTTAAGTCATACTCAGTTGCGAGGCACGGCCTCAATATGGACACACGAATGGGTCTTATGATACGACCACGATATCAGCACAACGGACTTGTAGCAGAGTCACATGGAAATTGGGTACTATCGTATACTTGCGTCTCTGAATATGGGCCGAAAGGCAAGAACGACTTGTTAAGTTAGAGTTGTTGACACGAGAATGGTCTAGAGACGCAAAATAGGCCGATAGTCTATGTCCTAAAATCGAACCTAAGGCAAGAATAGAAAGACAATCATAAGGATTATGTCGCACAAAGTAAATGAATGTGTTGGTTTTGTATGGGTAGGCGAGGAGCTCACTCCACAGTACAATTGAGTACTGACACCCACACAGTTTTTATGTGCAAGAACAGGTAGAAGCTCGTTGGCGCGAAGCTCGCTTGGATGCGTCTAGGCATAGAGTTCCTTGGTGTTTCGAGGCACGCGGCCGCATGGAGTCTGGACTTATACGGGACATAATGTATGGACATCGCCTATCTAAATCTTTCGCTGGCCTACTCAAATTGTATTGAAAGATGAAAGAGAGAAGAGTAACTTGTAATGTGAGAAGAGTAAGCTTGAGTGATTGTAATCTCGGCCTTGTGCCACATTGTAATCTTTGTTTCAATATCAATAAAAGAGTATTTTGCATGACTTGTGTTTTGCTTGAAATTTTTACTATTGTATTAATGTTTTCGCTTGGGACTTCTGTGCGACGACCCCGTCGCTTAGCCTGTAATCGGTCGTTATGGAACCCGCCTTGCATGAGCGCAATCTAGGCTCACGCGGCATCATGCCTTAGCGGGGACGATCGCTCCCACGGGAGCGAGGCATGACATAATGGTATCAGAGCACGACTTTTCGTCCTTGGACTTTTGATTGAATTCTTTAACTCTGTGTTGCTTCCGCAAATTGATATCGTTGGTCACTCTCTCTTAAATGTCCCACGGGATGTCCATACAATAAGTCTATATATTTTGAAAAATCGTACAAAAGAAAATTTGGTTGAATAAAAGTTAACTTCAATAAGCAAGGTTGGCTAAGTCGGGCTGGAGATATACACCAAAATTGCGTCGGGCAAGAATGAGTTAGACTTGATTCAAACAGTGTTGGGTAGTTTCGATAGCGGTGCTATCGAACGACGATGTTATCGTCGATGCGATATAGATGAGCGTGCTTGGAAATTGATGAATGATTCGAATGGAGATTCGAAGTAATCGATTGAATCGAATGATAGTTTTGAGGATTTGTCATGACTTCATCCCTGAGTGGTGTATGGGTTAGCCTCAGGGATGTTGATCGATTGAGGGTTATGGGTGCCAATGAGTCTATCAACAAGCGACGAGTATGCAAAGCCTTAGATTGAGTATCATTGAGTAAAAGTGTAGTCTTGAAGTTTGATAAGATGATTCGAACAAACTAGGGATGATACACACGGGATTGTGATTGTACAAGTATGAAATACAAAATGATTGAGTAGGTAAAACTGAATCAAAAAAAAGTTAAGGTATAGCGAACGGATGACTTGATAGAGGAAATCTATATGAATTGTATACGAAAAGTTAGCACAATCGGATGATAGCGTGCATGGAAAGGATTCGAATTAAGAATGACTATAAGGAATTGGGATAGTGTTGCCCGATGACTTAAGATAGACGGATGTACATACGTAATTTCGGGTTTTGAATGAATTGATCATGGGAATAGTTCAGAGATAATGATCGAATTTGATCTTGAATATTGAGGAGATCATCCAGTTCGGACAACAGCAATAGTCGCATGACTCGAAATTCGTTGCAAATGAAGATCGTCAGGTTACGCATATCATCAATGGTATTATGGTGTATCAAAGATCGATATGCGATAACTCGGAGGTACTCTGAGTTAGAAAATAATGATCGTACAAAATGTTATTGTTTCAATGGCTGCTATACTTAGGGATTTTGATTAAAAAGAATGTTTGGATGAAAGGAAAGTATCTTGATTTCTTCGATGATAGCTACAATGTCGACGTTCTTGTCTTGTGCGAGCGCAACACCAGTCTCGCACATACGTCATATCGGATACGGGGTGATCGTTCCGCGTGAGCGCTGACATGGTGATTCATGTAGCGGGAATGATCGAACTCAAAAAATTAGGACGTGACAATTTGGATTGCTTCGAGTTGTGGTTTGATGTGAATGTGAATTCGAGAATTGGTTGGACTTGCGATTGACGATTAAGTAAAGTTGAGGATTGAGTAGATCCAATCTGCATATCGAGAATGAATTAGTCTAGAGTCAAAGCAAGAGTTACACCCCGACGAGGATGATTATTTCGTGGGAGCGCGCATGGTGATTTTATGCCCACCATGGAAAATCAGACTTGCGTGAGATTGGGGCGCAACATATTGTCAAGCTAGATGACCTCATGATCGATTACGTGAATTGTATTGAATGACTTGGGGAGTACGGAATGAAAATTTTGGTTTAGCGACAAATTGTGTCATAGCGTGTTTGACTTGGAAAGAATGGATAAGTAGATTGTACAGAACATGTTTGAAGAGATAGACTATACGAATCGTAAAATTGGATGTGTGATAGCAATAGACAAGAGACTTGGTTGATCAGAACTTGAAGTAGGATGGCTTTGTTGAATGACTCAGACTCCTGGACTAAACGTTGCGAATGCGAATAGGAACAATCTATGCTCGATGTTTAGAAATCGGAGTAATGCGAGCTTGGGTAGAAAATCTCGTACTATCAACTTTGGTTTGACCTTAGGATCGGGTCAGTGTTGACATTGTTGTTTGGAAACTATGATTCTAATACTGACAATTGACTTTAGCCTAGAGAGATGGCCTAGCAGTTAGGCGAGACGTCCATGTTGTGAGAGTTAGCATCGGTACGAGTGATCTTGAGGATTGATTAGTTTAGATATTGGTGTTGATGAAAGGAATGATTCAAGAGTATGAGAATACCACTCATGAGCCTCGGCTGAAATGCATTTATATCAGGGACGCCCGAATATGTGCATGATCCAACTCGAGTAGAAATGGCAAAATTCTCTATCACGAGACTTGGTTGAAATGTATGTATTTTGGGGACGCTGAAATATGTGCATGATCCAACTAAGTGATACGTTGAATTCAAAGTGAGACTAGAGGAACGAAACGGTCAAGGATTTTGAGATTGTGAGTTTCAAAGGAAAAGATTGAGGGTAGCACGAGCGTGGCTCGGTTTAAAGAAATTTATAGGAAGAAGGTGTGCGAGAATGGTGGGATGTTGAATCAAAGTGATAAGTCGATAAGTAAGTATTCAGTTAGTTTCGAGGACAAAATTTTTTCTGAGTGGTGTATGATGTAGTGCCCCGTCCCGCTCAGTCAATCGGAAGAATCGGAACACCGACGTCGTTTGTGAAGTACATGTATGCAACTCTAGAGGGGGTGAATAGAGTTTGTAATAAAAATTATCAATTAAAAACTTAAACTTTTTTCACCAACAAAATAATCAGAGTAAAGAAATACGAAAATAAAGTAGTTGAGAGCAAACCCAAACACAAACACAACAAGATTTTTAACCTGGTTTCCCTCGTGGAGGACTAGTCCAGGCCTGAGAACTCTAGCTCAGGATTGAAATCCACTATTTGTGAAATAGGATTACAACCACATGCCTTTTCACAGAAGAGCACGCCAAACTTTTTTCAATGATCGCTGTGGTGAAACTTGGACTTTTCCAAGTGACTTGCAACTTCTTGTACTTTAAACTTCTAGCTGAATCGTACCGAGCAACTTGGACGGTTGGGAAGTTTGAATGCTAAGTGGATGGGAAGGTAAAGCTCTTTAATATGTAGGCTATGTAAGAGAAGAAGAAGAGAAGATTGGATGATTTGAAATGAAAAAATTCAAGGCCTATTTATAGGGTTCGGGATAGGCAGAATTTGGCCAGAATTCTATGTGTAGAATTTAAATTTTTTTGGCCGTTGGACAAATAGCAGTAATCAAGACCTAAAAATTAGCTTCCTGTAATTTAGGGGATAGAGTTCGGCCCGAACTCTCTGTAGAGGCAGAGTTCGGCCCGAACTTTGTCACCTATGGACAGAAAGTTCTAAATAGGCTTCTGGATGAGTGGGCTGATTTGGATATTGACTAAGTAAACCTATAAGGCTATGTGTAGCCCAAAGTTCCTCAGTATGACCCAACGTACATCATCCTATACTCAAAAATAGTAAAAAGTGCAGACTCCAGTATACACAAAATAGTAAATCTTCAGGCAGCTGTTGTCTTGAACTAATGAGCGAAGTTGATTGATTTTGAGCTTGATGTGTCAAATTGGACAAATATTGTTTTGTTAATTTTCAAGATTAGGTTGACTGTGATCCGGTTTGGGTCAATAGTTTGGACTTAGCCATGCAACGGCTACTCGAAAACTCGCTCGGTCGAGGCGACTTCTCGCACAGGTGGGTGGCTTCGGTGAACTTGCCTTATCTTGGCCTTTACACTAATAAAACGAAAGTTTTCAATACACAAGTAGGCTTGATAATAAAAGAGACGAATCCACATAGCTAAGGGAAAAATCCCAAGTCGGGTCGATTGAGTTAGAAAATAAACAAGGTCCCACGGTGGGCTTATTGCACGATGGCTTTCAAAATGACACTCGGTCCTTCGTCCCGTGGCTTGGGAGAGGGAAAAGTTGGTTTCGCCACAAAGTTGTGAGTTAGCCTAAGTCATAGGCGTCGCCCGCATAAATGCTTGATAAAGCATGCACGGTCCCATCGTCCAAGGCTTGGCATAGCCTCTGCTCGCCCGACGAGCTAAGTTGCATCGTGTGGCTTGTGGCATAAGTCTAGGCACCCAAAGAACTTGGTTGTTCAAAGTTGAACGCATGCACGACATGTTCCCATGATGCAAGGCTTGACGCAGTCTTTGCTAGTCAAGTTGGGCTGTCGGAGTAGTAGCAAGCACGGTCCTACGAGTTCTACGGCTGGGTATAACCACATAGTCCTACGATCTCAAGGCCCGTCATATAAAGTATATCTTGGGTGGTAGTGTCGTGCAGAATACAAGTTGGTTTGAGACACGATGTCACAGACTTAGTATTTTAAGGCACGAGCCACGGTTGATTTAAGTTGAGTTTGCAAAAAAAGGGCTATCGAATAGTCATTTTTGAGTTGAGTAAAATGATAAGGCAACATGGAAGAATAATCAAGACCATGGGTCGTCGAGGCGGTGTTAAATACTAGAAATCTTGAATTTGGTCCTGAAAAGATAGTAACACTAGAAGAAGAATGACTGTGTAAGACGTTAGTTCGAGTCGAGTCTTGCATGGTCATTGGGCAACATGTCGACAAGGTAAAAGTTTTTCTCGAGCAACATCCCCGGGCCACGGGACTATTTCGACTAAGGAGGAAACACGGTATAGCCAAGCTGGGACTACCGCTCAGGTTATTCGAGAACTTTCAGCGGGGCTCGCTACTTGCACTGAAAGGGTCACCGAATAACAAAGCTATAAGTCTATGATAGCTTATGGTGCTAGTGACCTTTCATATAGATGGGTCGGCATGGGCAGCAATCTGCAGGTGTGCCTTTGATTGAATCGAGTTGAATAGGTGCACGATCAGAAGATAATATTTGGGGCCTAATATTTGGCTGCAACGTAGACACCGTGCTTCGGCACGAGATATGGCGTCGAGTCTCAAGTTGTTGGCATAGAGTTGCGCAAGTTGGATTTGAGTCGTTGCGAGTTTTAGTCAGGAATTGCCGTAAGACAAAGTTGGTTAGGTGACACTAAGTTCACAAGTCTTGATTTGGTCAGTTGGTGATTAAAGCAGCAAGGGCCGCGATGCGATAATATGTTTAAGTCATACTGAGTTGCGAGGAACGACCTCAATATGGACACACGAATGGGTCTCATGATACGACCACGATGTTAGCACAACGGACTTGTAGCATGGTCACATAGAAATTGGGTACTATCGTGTAGTTGCGTCTCTGTATTTGGGCCGAAAGGCAAACACAACTTGTTAAGTTGGCGTTGTTGACACGAGAATGGTCTAGAGACACAAAATAGGCCGATAGTCTATGTCCTAAAACCGAACTTAAGGCAAGAATAGAAAGACAATCATAAGGGTCATGTTGCACAAAGTAAATGAACGTGTTAGTTTTGTATGGGTGGGCGAGGAGCTCACTCCACTAGTACAGTTGAGTACTGACACCCATATAGTTTTCATGTGCAGGAACAGGTTGAATCTCGTTGGCACGGAGCTCGCTTGGATGCGTCGAGGCATGGAGTTCCTTGGCGTTTTGAGGCACGCGGCCTGCATGGAGTTTGGACTTATATGTGACATAATGTATGGACATCGCCTGTCTAAATCTTTCGCTGGCTTACTCAAATTGTATTGAGAGATAAGAGAGAGAGAGAGAGAGAGCAGAGCGACTTCTAATGTGAGAAGAGTGAGCTTGAGTGATGGTAATCTTGGCATTGCGCCACATTGTAATCTTTATTTCAATATCAATAAAAGAGTATTTTGTATGACTTGTGTTTTGCTTCAAATTTTTGCTGCTGTATCAATGTTTCCGCTTGGGACTTCTGTGCGACGACCCCGTCGCTTAGCCTATAATCGACCGATATGGAACCTGTCTTGCGTGAGCACAATCTAGGCTCACGCGGCATCACGCCTTAGCGAGGAAGATCGCTCTCACGGGAGCGGGATATGACAAGTCGTACTGTCATTGAAGGCCGTACAATATTTGCTCTTCCTCCTAGGTCGACACGAACCTGGTGTCCCGACAATCGTTCGAGGAATTATCCTTACGCACAAGTTGTCCAATGACCATGCAAGACTCAACTCGATTTACCATGTCCTTCTTTATTTATGACCATGCTTTCCATACTTCATGAGAGACTCCCAAGCAGCGGGACAGGTCTCGGCGACAAACAGTTGCATAAAATTTATATCCTTTGAAATCCAGAGAACGACTACTATGCAGTCTTCTAGCTTAACTTGACCCAAAACGAGTGTTCTTTAACCGTGGCACACTTATCCTTGAACCTAACATGGCTCGTGCCTTAAACCAACTTGTTTTCTAAGCAACACTACCGCCCAAGTCATACTTTATAGGACGAGCCTTGAGATCGTGGGACTATGTGACTTGACAACCGCAAAAACATAGGACAGTGCTTTTTATGACTTCAATAGCCCAGCAAAACTCTTGCCTAACTCAATCGTACAACAACTTAACCCATGGGACGAGCAAAGGCTATGCCAAGTCTTGCATCGTAGAAACGTGTCATGCACGCGTTCGACTTGAACAACCTTGTTCATTGGGTGCCTAGACTTATGCCATAAGCCGTGCGATATAACTTAACTCGTGGGACGAGCAAAGGCTATGCCAAGCCTTGGACGATGGGACCGTGAGACCCCTATGACTTAGGCTAAGTTCATAGCTTTGTGGCAACATCGACCAACTTTCCTTCTCCCAAGCCACGGGACGAAGGATCGAGTGTCATTTTGAATGCACGACGTGCGATACTTCTAAGCCGACCGTGGGACCTTTCCATGTTCTAACTCAGTCTAACCCAACTTGGGATTATTCCCTTAGCTATGTGGATTCGTCTCTTTTATTATCAAGCCTACTTGTGTAGTTGAAAACTTTCATTTTATTAGTGCGAAGGACAAGCTGAGGCATGTTCACCGAAGCCACCCACCTAAGCGAGGAGTCGCCTCGGCCGAGCGGGACTTCGAGTAGGCCATTGCATGGCTAAGTCCGAACGCCGTTGGTGTTTTGATTCCTCCGATTGAGCTGAGCGGGACGGGACATTACGTAGACAGTATGCATTTTAAATACCTTTCGACATGTGAATGACTGGGCTAATACGATACATCATACGATGGCTATCCACATTTTTGATACGGCTAACCCATACGTGAGGTATATGACTTAGCTATCCACATTAACATCTATTGGAATTTGTTCACATATCTAATGGGTATTTTCCTCCCGACTTACTAAACAGTCAATAAACGTTCAAAGATACAATCAAGCCTATCGTGTCACAAGCGTGTCTCAACAAGATATCAATCGAAACACAATAAAGGATAGCATTTTAACGTAATAAGCACAAAAGCAATAGTGTACTTGCCTCAAGGGAAGTTGCAGTTGACTTATTCGATGTAATCTCGATTTGGTTGAAAGTTGTTATAATTATGGCTAACCGCTACTAATTTGGTGAATCGTCGACCATCTGTGGGTTCTACAAATTAAACAAAATACTAGATAAATTTTTGAATTTCTGAAAAAATTATATGTTGTAGATCTATGTGTCATCTTTCCAAAACTTCAAACGGATCGTAAATCGGAGTTCGGGATCTCCCGAAATCTTAAAAATCGTGTGATGTATTGAGTTTTGGACAACCGACACTCAAATAAATCTCCATAAATTCATAAATAAAATATCAGTAATTAAAATATAGATTTGGAAAGCTAACTTGGATACGGTTATAAAAAAACTGAAGGTGAATCGGAGTCCGGAGTTGGCCGCAACGGCTTTGCGAAGTTCCTATAGCTTCAAAAAAAGAGACTGAATTTATGACGAATTTTGGCTTATTTTGGACGAAAAAGAGAGGAATTTTGGAAAAGAAAATATGGGAGATGATGTAGGTTCAATAGGTATATATAAAGGACAGCCCTTACTTAATTAGGATTAGATTGTAAGGGTTTTGGTTTTGGGAGAAGAATAGAACTCTTTAAATAGATGGAGGTTACTCAATTTCCTAATTAGGAAAGGATTATGATACATAATCAACCTTTCCATAAATTTAAAATAATCAATAATAGATTGATCAAATCTGATCAAGATTGATCACAATAGGAATAAGAATTTAATGAACATATCTTTCCACAAAACTTTAAATCAAATACAATCCTAAATTTGATTGACCAAATCTAAATCAATAATAAATTTAAAATAAAATATAATAATTTTTAAACTAGATTCCAAATAATTGAGGGTAATAAATCAAATACTTCAAAATATATTTTATAAATTCAAATCATAAGTAATAATATTAAATTAAATAATCCTAGAAGTATATTTTCATAAACATAAATCTCTTTTAAAATAAATTTGGTAACACTTTTTTTTTTCAAAAATATATCTATACTAGAATTAAAAGAAAATATCTTTTCTAACTAGAAAATATTTAAACTAAAAATAAATAATTAAAAATTTTAAAAAATTCGGAAAGCGGGCTTACATTTACAAAAATCCAAAATTCTAGCTAGTGCCATGAATCCAAAACCCTAGCTACTCCATTGTGTCTGTATTCGTGTCCAAAACTCTAGCTAATATTTACACGACTAAATTACAATGTCACAATTTTTGTGTCCAAGTATATGTTAGAAATAATCTAAAAATTGTGACATATAACTATAACACATAATATAAATATGAAAAAAATGTAACACAATTAAAAAAATATCCAATGAGGAGGGGGCAGAGCTCGAGGAGGAGAAAACCGAGGTGGAGGAGGGCCCGAGGAGGAGGAATGCGTCGGGGAAGGAGGAGGGGGGCCGAGGAGGAGAGGGGGGGGGGGGCAGCGTGCGTGAGGGGGTCGGGGGAGGAGGAGGAGGAGGAGGTCGCAGGTCGGAGGAGGGGGGGCAGCGAGCGTGAGGGGGTCGGGGGAGGAGGAGGAGGAGGTTGGAGGTCGGAGGAGGGGAGGGGGCAGCGAGCGTGAGGGGGTCGGGGGAGGAGGACGGAGGAGGAGGAGGTCGCCGAGGAGGAGGAGAGGATCGGAGGGGGAGGAAGACGGAGGAGGAGGTCGGAGGCGGAGGAGGTCGCCGAGGAGGAGGAGAGGATCGGAGAGGGAGGAAGTCGCCGAGGAGGAGGAGAGGATCGAAGAGGGAGGAAGTCGGAGGAGGTCGGAGGAGGAGGTCGCCGAGGAGGAGAAGGGGGTCCGAGGAAGAGGAGGTCGGAGGAGGAGGGGACAATGAAAATTGGGGGGAAGCAAAAAGTTGGATAAATTTTTGAGAATGAGAAAGAAAGGTTGCTAAGTTACTTTTACTCGTGGCCAGCGACGAAATTTTCCGTTGCTAAGTTGTCGCTAATGACATAGCGACTAACTACCGACGGATCTAGTGGCGTATATTTTTACTCTATTTTACATAATGAGTTAGTTACTAGTCAGTCGGTAATCCGTCGCTAACTAGCGATATTTTCACTTTCGTGGTTTAAATCAGTTAGTAATTAGCAGTATTTTTGTAGTGTACTATCTACACTATTATATAATTGGAATAGTAGGGGTATGGTTAATATATATTTCTAATAAAGCTTTCTTATTTACAAGTTTCATTATTTATGGACAAAAATGTTATTTAGCTACCTATTCATTTAAACCTCCTAATAACTAACTAAAATGTGGTATAACCGCAATATATCTCCTTCTCTCTCTCTTTCCTTTCCTCCGCTCTCTTCCGTCCCCTCCGTTCTTTTTTTTTCCTGCTCTCCTTTCTTTTTCTTTGCTAGTTTCTTCCAAACCAAGGTTAGTACTTTATTTTATACAAAAAATTGGTTGGATGTGTCCATGTTTCTTCATATACCTTTTTTATTTTGCTACATACTATGACTCATATCTGAGATTTGTTTGTATTTTTAATAGCTTTTGGATATGGGAATGGGGATTGCTTTGTGAAAAAAGTTGGCATGAATGCTTCAGGTATTATTTATTTATCATGGTATAGTCCTTGCATATTTTGAACATGCAATTTAATAGAGTTTGTAAATATGAAGGAACCATTGGGTTGAGGCTAAAGGTTGGGTTATTATGTCGGATTTTGAGAATGTAAGCCAATTATTTGAAACGATGTTTTATTGTGTATAGTTAATATTAACTATATATTTGGCGTCATTAAATAATATAATGATATATTATTGTGACGTTGTGATCCCTAACATAATTAACTTTGATTGATTCTTATACTGTGTAGATAATACAACCACTGAGGCATGATTTAATTTTTTGTACGATCAGTACATGTTGTAATTAAATTTGAAAGAATGATATTTTTATTTCTTATAATCACATGTATTTTATTTTAGAGAGATCACTAAACAATTCAACGAAATAAATATCATGATTATTGTTCAAAGTACTCCAAATTTTTATAAAGATTAATTGTACAAAATTTGTCCAAGATGTTTCAATTTTGTTTATTTTGATCAATTTTCTAATTGTTCTCTTTTTTTTTACTATTATTATTTTGGTTTGTCTTCCACATGAAGAATAGAAAGAAGAGAAGACAATAAAAATACCTAACAATATGCTTCAAAATTTTCAAATATTATTTTTGAAATTTTTTAAGTATAAGATTTAATATTATTCGAATTATTCACAATTTGATATTATTCGAGTTATTCACATTTAAAAAAATATTTAGTAGATCTTGATATAACGATCTACCAAATTCAAATTTAAATATTATAGATATTTTGATTTAAATAAATAAATAATGTGTTGCACATGCAATAAATTTAATATTTTTTTATTATTTATGTATCCATTTTTTAAAAATAATTATATTCAAACAAATTTGTTTAGGATTTAAATTGTCAACGTTTGTTACTTATCGTTTATAATCATATTCAAACAAAATTTTTAAATTAGATTTTCGTGTTTAGTAAGTTTGTTTGATTGCTTTCTTTGTCAACTATCAACATTTCTAAAAGCAAAAGTTATATCAAAATATATTAATTTTTCAATTATTTTTGTTATATTTTTTTGCTGTATAAAATAGTATAAATATTTGTAAAACGTGTTGCTCATGTATTGTGTGTGCAATGTCACTAGATTATATAGATTATAATTATATTTTACGTTATGTTTACTACACAAATAATACTAACAATTGCACAACGCATAACACACGTATATTATATATATATTTTTTATATTTCTATTTGTGCCCGGACACGTATTTGCTCCTACAAAACTAATCATATATGAGGTACTTGAGTTACTTATGTCTAATAAGTAATGACATAAAACATATTTATTACCTTTGCTTCCATATAACCTCTTCAACTTTCTTTATTTCATGCAGAACAATGCATGTTATCAATACCGGTGACTATCGACTGTTTATATGTAAGCAAGAGTTACCAGTCAAGTAATGTTGATGACTACCTTTGCTTCCATATAACCTATTTAGATTTTCTTATTTATTGCAGGACAATGCATGATGTCAATACCGGTGACTATCGACCATTTATATGTAAGCAATAGTTACCTGTCAAGTTCTGTTGATGAAGATGCTGTCCGAAGACGCTAACAAATAACATTTCATTATAGCAATTTTTGTCAAGTGAGTTATTTTATATGGTGAAAGTAAATATTTATGTTCATTAAGTTTGGTTGAATATTTTCGTAATTAAATAAGATGATATCAACATTTCTAACATATTCAACTATCCTATCAGACAATACTAATTTAAAAATAAAATAAAATTGATCTTATGTTATGTTTCCTACATTAAAGGGTGTGAATAATTGTGAGATGCGTTGCACACGCATTTGCGTGTGCCATGACACTAGTAACTCTGAATCGAGATACCATAGTTATCCTGCATAAGTTTAGGTTTTTTCTAAGGGCACCACCCTTTTTGCTAGGGGCTAGCCCAAAATAGTTCAAGAATATTACAAGTTTGCCATCAAAATTTTTTGCTAGGGGCTAGCCCAAGCAAACCTATAAATACCAATTTTTCTTTTCATTTTCTCTCTCCTTCTTCTCTTTTCTTTTCTCCCTCAACTATTTTCTTCTCTCCTTCTCTTGGGTCAAAGAATTTAAACCCTAAATTTTTTCTTTTCTTCCTACATTTTTGGCAAATTGTTCTCTCCCTCAACTCTAGGTCATTGACTTCTCCAATTTATTGGTAATTCATCGAACTAAAATATGTTTCATGTTTTAAACAAGAATTTCACATATAAAGTTGAATTATGTGTTAAATATAGAAAAATATTGAACATGGATCAACCGGGATCATGAAATGTTCCCGCCACGTCCGAAGAACACGTTCCCGCAACGTCCGAAGAAAACTTTGATGCATCGGAAGCCCTCTTGGTAACTACATTTGAACTTGTCATCGGATTAAAATTCGTGCTGTGACACAGAGGACTGCCAACACTCTGGCATTCCAGATCATGGACTAGGACTGCCAGAGTGGTGGCAGTCCTTCACAGAAGAAGGACTGCCAGGACCCTGACAGTCCTACACATATATAAGACTGCCAGGGTCCTGGCAGTCCTTCTTCTATGAAGGACTGCCACCACTCTGGCAGTCCTTGTTTATGATACCTGAATGCAGAGTTTTAGTCAGTAAAGGTGATTGAAATTTATGAACACCAATTGCTGTACAAAAGACGGTCTTGCTATTAACATAAATTGCTATTTATGGACACCAATCTTATGCACGGTCCTAATCTATGAAACCTATTTGCTTTAGGATGTTGTCTAATTGTACTAACCTTTAAGTTTTATTGTAGGACTTGAGATCTTTCAATTTTGCGGTACCGGCTCCAATTGCAGTCAATGTAGCCCATTTATTCTGGACAGATCTATGTTTTTAATCAAGCGAGGGTGCAGTACATTGGTGTCGAGAAGTCGGACGGAAAAACAATATTGTTCTAGTGATATCCAGATTGGCCCAAAATCGACCGGGACGACAAACTGTGGTGGTTGGTTGTGAAAGAGGTGGTGTGTTCAGAACGCACAAGAAAAATACAGTTATCCAAAGTAAAGTTCCAAGAAGAAATGTTGGAACGAGGAAATGTGATTGTCCATTCACGATACATATTAGAAACGAAGAAGAAGGGAAATGGACAGTAGAAGTGAAGAATAGAACCCACAACCATGAGATTGCCGAGACACTATTGGGTCATCCGTATGTCGGACGGTTGAACAATACGGAGAAGAAGATAGTCGAACACTTGTCCACCTCCGGAGTTGCACCGAGACAAATATATTCTGTCATACGACATGAAGATGAGAAGAACATGTCTACAATGAAGTCAATATACAACGCCCTAGCTTCTTCAAACGCTGTCCGGACGAAATCAAGAATGGCGATGCAAGAAGTGCTCAAGTTGCTTGTCGATAATCATTATGTTGAGTTCCATAGAAGAAATCTCCAGAGTAATAAAGTATTATCAATCTTTTGGGCTCATCCTGATTGCACAAATTTGGCCAGGTCTTTTGCCGACGTGTTTATCCTTGATTGCATGTACAAGACAAATAAGTTCAAGATGCCTCTCTTTCATGTTGTCGGGTTCACCTATACTTGGAAAATATTTCCAGTGGCATTTTGCTTCATGAAGAGTGAGAAACTTGAAGACTACACATGGGCGTTGGAGAAACTGAAAACACTTTACACTGGTCATACAGAGCCGTCAGTATTTGTTACTGACAGAGAGTATGCCCTAATTAATGCTATTCGCATTGTTTTTCCTCAAGCGGATACATTGCTATGCACTTGGCATGTCAATCGTAATATTCAAGCCGAATGTAAGTTGAAGTTTCGGAAGGAGGATGGTAAAATCGACATGCAGATTTTTGACGAATTCTACAATGATTGGAATTGTGTGTGACGAGCATCTACGATTGCCAGTTACGATGCCGCATGGTACTTGTTCAAGCAAAAGTGGAAGGCGAGGGAACCGGCATGCATTTCTTACATCAAAGATACATGGCTTGAACCGCACAAAAAACAATTCGTCTTAGCATGTTCGAATGTGGTGAAACATTACGGCACGACAACTACCAACCGTTTCGAAGGAGCACACTCTTTATTGAAGAGGCACCTAAAATCATCTCTCGGCAACTTCGTCTCTGTTTGGCAAGCTATACATTTATCAGTAGGCCGGACGGTGAATAAAATTAAGGTATCATTTGAGATGAGTTTGAATATAGTCAAGCATGAACATAGAAAAGAAGTACTCTTAGATGCTTTAATGTGCGTGGTATCTCACAAGGCGTTGGCCTTAATAGCTGATGAGATTGAAAGGTCAAAGCTTGTCGAGCTTGATCCCGAGGTTTGCAGGTGTGTATATCGACATACACTGGGCCTCCCTTGTGCACATCTGATTAATGAATATCGCCGTGAATCCATTCATATTCCAGTAGATGTTGTCGATCAACGTTGGAGGCAGTTGTCCATTCTACTCCCGTATCCTAAGCGAAGAAACGGTTGCAAGTTTGTTGTTAAGTATCCCTTGCACCGGCAGTGTTACCGGGACAGACCACTACATGTCAGTCCCATCTGCCGGCTATTTATTTGCTAATAGGTACATAACACCTGTTGTACTTATCTCGCGGGATATTAACAATACATTCTTTCCGATGTGCGCTCCTCCGACGGACCACGGAGTGTCTAACCTATATACTATAGGTCTGATCGGGGATCACTTCGTTATACTAAAGATGATCGCTCATTCTCCGATTCCTCCACCTTCAACGGTTTGGTACAAAAGAGCAGCGGTCGAAGCCATCGCTTGCACCACACCTTTCGTTGACCAGATCAACCATTGTAAGAAGTTGTTGAAGATTGAGGAGCCAAGAGACTTACCTGCTGACCACTACGACGTCAAAATCGACTAAGTATAGATATATTTACAGTTTGACATTTTGTATATGGAGGACCACTTTTGTATACAGTGAAATATGAAGTCTAGTAATATATATGGAGTAAATTTTGAGTTATATGTGTTTATCTGTGCCTACCTGTGTTGTATGTGCCTACCTGTGTTATATGTGCCTACCTGTGTACTATATGTGCCTACCTGTGTTATATGTGCTTACCTGTGTGTTATCTGTGTTGTATGAGTGTTCACTGTCACATCGTTTCAGTTTGAGAAACTCTGTCACAGAGTATCAGTATCAGGACTGCCACACCCATGGCAGTCCTACACTAAAGTAGGACTGCCAGGGTGATGGCAGTCCTAACTAAAACTTGCTGTTAGTTAGGACTGCCAGCACCCTGGCAGTCCTACTTCAGTGTAGGACTGTCATGGGTGTGGCAGTCCTAATTATGAATCTCTGTGATGAATTTATGTGTGAATCAAATCAACACAGAGTTAAGAAGTTAGGACTGCCACACCCATGGCAGTCCTACACTGAAGTAAGACTGCCAGGGTGCTGGCAGTCCTAACTAAAACTTGTTGTCAGCAAGTTTTAGTTAGGACTGCCAGCACCCTAGCAGTCCTACTTCAGTGTAGGACTGCCATGGGTGTGGCAGTCCTAACTATGAATCTCTGTGATGAATTTGTGTGTGAATCAAATCAACACAGAGTTAGGAAGTTAGGACTGCCACACCCATGGCAGTCCTACACTGAAGTAGGACTGCCAGGGAGCTGGCAGTCCTTGTAGAAGCATGGAATTTCACAAACAGAAAGCCCATGCGCCAGACACTACATGCGCCAGAACTCAGACGAAGAACTTCACAGCAAAGTCAATAATTATAGACATTTGAAGAAGGACTTTTTATTTATATATAAAAGTCTATTACATGTCTAGAAAAGGTTGTACAAAGGAGAATTTCTACAAAGGAAAGAGCCTAAGTCTACAGCCAGCGGCCACCATGCGCCTTCAGATAAGCGCAGCGGCCACCATGCGTCTCCAGATAGGCGCAGCATCACTATGCGCAACCAGTGAGGCGCAGCAGATATCATGCGCCTCCATCCAGGCGCATCCCATCATCTCTTCAGCAGCTCAGTTATGTGCATCCCTTCAGCCAAATTCTTCCAGCCAGGCTCACCTGGCCGAGCAGAGCCCAGTTATGTGCCGCTCTTCCAACCAGGCTCGCCCGATAAATGCTTCGATACACAAAGCATTTAACCCTCTGGCTGGAACCAAGGAAGAGAAGAGCACCGCAAATGCTGTGGCCAGGGGAGGCTTCAAAAGAGCCTCCAAAGCCGAAGGAAGACCGTGATCGAAACCGCGGCTAAAGGAGCAGCTTTCGACACGATCAAAGTGGGGAAACCCCACTTTGAAGGAAGAGAGAGCCTAGCACCGCCATTCCGATCTACGGCTCTTCCGGAATAACGGAGACGAGGCTCGAGCATCCCTATCTTTGGATGCAACATGCACCTTTCGCCTGCCTCAGAAGCCCTCGACTCCGTCTTTTGGATGTAACAGTCACCTTCAAGTGCATCGAAGACAACACAGCGTCTCATCTTCACCCTCGGGAGCACTTCGTCAACAGAATGCACCCGCATGTTCAAGTTCATGTTGGAAGTACGTGAGGGAATGAGAAGCAAGTCTTCTCTCCATGCCACTATTTATAGGCCGGGCAAATCAAACCCACGTGCCAAGTGGATGGCCCTCCGAATTCCGTGCAATGAATTTACATTAAATGGATGAACCGGACGCCTCGAATTCAGCCAAACGGCTATTTATGGCACTCGAAGAGCGAGACAGCCGCATCATTAAAAGACATGTCCGATGCGCCAGCCAGACAGCGCATCACACGGACGCGCCCTTCGGCATCAGGCGCATCACACAGACGCGCCCTACAATACTCGGCGCATTACAGAGGGTGCGCCCTCACACATCTCCATACCGAGTGGAACGCCAACCGACGCACCCACTCAGCTGTCCATCGAACGTCACCAACATTAAATGCTGAACTGACAGAGTTGGCAGCACGCCTCCCAAAGTCTGAACAGTTGACAGCTTTTCAGAAAACGAAGCGTCGGCAACGTCAGCATCATCATGACTTTGTTTCGACGGCTACTGCCACGTGGCCACTCCACCATCAGCATGCGCCTCTACGGCCATGTGTCCAAATCAGCATGCGTCTCTACGGTCATGCGTCCAAATCAGCATGCGCCTCAAAAGCCATGCGCCTCAGACCGCTCTCTGATCCCGAAAGACAGAAGGAAAGGCCTGCATGCGCCTCAAAAGCCATGCGCCCCAAATGGTTTGTAACTCCTAAAGGTTATGAGCCGCAGCCCCCTCCTGTGCCCAATCCAAGGCGCAGCTCACCATATCACTCCTCTCCACCAAATCCGAGATCTTCGAACCATGAGTCGACGACTCGTGTCTTTTGACTCAACTCGTCCAAGATTTCAGCAACGGAAAGATCTTCTCTCTGCTACGTGCCGGCTCACAACAGCAGTATGAAGAGTTCTCCCCCTCGATCAGGGCGCAGCATCCGTGCGCCTCCATCAGCAACCTCCACGTGGCATCCCCACACTGGCGCATCCTGCATGCGCGCATGAGCAGCCAGCCTGTAAAACTATAAATAGAAGGGTCATCTCCTTCACACACAGACAGAGACTCAGAACACACAAGACTCAAAAAGAATCCACAACAGAGAATCACCAGAGAGGCAGTCCTAGACACTCAACGTCTTCCTCCTCTCAGCAAGCTCCAGCACCCAGAGCAATCAACACCTTCAGAGAACCGATAACCGCCGTCAGCCGGTCAACGGAGTCAACGCATTACCACTCGCTCCATTGGCACTAAGGACCCAGCTTAAACAAAAGTGTACTCCTAGGACTACATCTAAGTCCTATATTGTATCACTGTTCTGTTTGTATTAAGATTTCAATCAAAACAATTTTAATGGCAAACAAGCTAGCGACTCTGCTGGGGACTTCTTTCTCCTCTACCGAGATAGTCGTGTCACAGGCCGACGACGTGAAGGTGGGCTCCTCCCACAAGATGCTGGTAGTGCGCCTCAATCAACAGGCGTACGAGGAGTTCATTTCTGAAGGAAGTGCGCGTCCTTCGAAGCGGCTGTCGAAGCCGAAGAAGACCCGCGCAGTCTGGGTGCGCAAAGTCGACGCCTCGGGCACCACCGTTGAAGGGGATGCGCCCGTCCAGCCTTCTCTTCCTGCTGACGTCCTCAGCAGTCAAGGTGCGCCCGCTGATGCAGCACATCTCTCGGGGAAGCGTGTGGCTGACCACGTTCCCCAGCCATCTTCCTCTCAGGCGAGGAAGATACGTCGACGGAGCAGGGGCGCAGCCAATGCCCCGTGCATTACTTCTGATGCGCCACAAAGAGCCTCTGTCTTTGACAGACTCACTCGCTGTAACGGCGAGGAGAATTTGGATGCTGAGTACTATGCGCCCCAGCGGACTGGTACGAAGAAATCCAAGGCGGCACGGGCCATGCGCCACAAACGTGCTATGCCAGCAGCCGGCCAGAGGCACGCGCTTACAATCACGCGCGCTGCCGATGGCAAGCTGTACAAGGTTGACTCAAGTGCTTCTGCACCGACAACAAGTCGACCTTCAAAGTCCTCATCTCGCTTGGGCGCATTCACTGCGTGCACAACCAAGCCGAGAGAGGCAAACTCAGTGGTCTTGAACTCCCGCGCCTCCTCTGGTTGTGCGTTTGAGGTCCGTTCAAGTCACTTCAAATGCTGTGGTTCCCCCACTACTGATCGTGATGCCTGCTTGGTATTAGATCAGGGGGCGCAGCACTCACCCGACCACCCCGACGCTTGGCCCTGCCATGCGCCTGAGAGGGGTGCGAGGGTAGCACTCTCCTCCAACGACTTGCGCAACGTGATCACTCACAAGCGCCGGTCAGGAGAGTTGACCAACAAGCACGATGCGCCTCTCTCGGGGCACACTTGTGCAGTGGTCACCATCAACTGCTGTTGCAAGACGGTAGTACCGCCAAAGCAGTCGATCTTCCAACGGCTACAATCATCGACACCCCTCCGACATCGCCTTGGGACGAAGGTGTAAGCAGAAGAGGAGCTAAAGGTTGCTTCATGCAACGTGATCTCCAATTCCTCATCTGTCCGGAAGACGACTGCCAATTCCTCGTCTTCATCCAAAAGTCAGCCGAGGAAAACCAAGGCAGCTGTCACGACCTCTGGAGTGTTTGAAGGCACTCGGTCGAGGAAGAAGTTCTTGGAGGAAGCTGGGGGTAGCCAGACCCTTGTCGAGCCTCCTTTCGAAGACGAAGATGTCCAAAGCACAGCTGCGGCGGATCTTCATCAAGGCGAAGATGGCCTCCCCGAAGCCCCTCAAAATGACGATGTCCTCCAGGACACCGCTGGGGGTAGTGCTGGAAACGAAGAGGCCCTTCAAGACAGAGCTGAGGGCAGTCAGGCCCTTGCAGATGCGCCTGTCGAAGACGAACTCCAGAATGTGGCTGGGGGTGGCCAAACACCAAGAGAAGTGACTCCCCCACATGAGAGCGAGGCTGAGAGCGAAGCCTCAACTAATCCATCCACTTCCGGCCGTGTCATGACAGTATACATGACCGGGGGTGATCTTGAGACTGATGCGCCGCCACAAGACATTGTCCAGCGCATAGACTCGCTAGAGGGAGGACTCAAAACCCTCTCTTCCTCAATGCAAGCACTAACTCAAGCAGTGTTTGAGATACGGTCGGCCTTGATCAGGACACCTTCAAATGGTCCCGACCCAGGAGCCAATGGAAGGTCGAGTGTGCCCCTCCAACGGACACCCTCAGACACAGAAGCACCCCGGACGTCGGAGCCCTCAAACGCTCCACTCCAGGTGGTACCTCCTTCCCCGACTCCTAGCTCCACGGAGGACGTGGTCGAAATGATCAAAGATTTGCGGGAGCGCTTCGAGTCCAAGAACAGACAGGAGGAGCGCCAGAAGATGGGCATTCCCCAGCCTTATCCCCTTGAGTGGAACAAGGTGGTTTATCCTCCAAAGTATAAACCACAAACACTCACGCCGTATGACGGGAAGGACTCTCCACGACGGTACCTGACGTACTTCCAGTCGCAGACAGGGCATCTTCCGAAGGAGGACGCCCTCCTCACCAGCATCTTTGTTGGGGCCCTGAAAGGGGTGGCGTATGACTGGTACTGCAGCCTCCCCGATAATTCCATATCGTCCTTTGACGACCTGACACGCCTCTTCCTCGACCGCTTCTACGACGGTGGGAAGGACATGACGATGGCGTCTCTCATTGAGGTACGCCAGAAGGACAAGGAAACGGTTCGGGCATTCATCGAACGCTTCCGTCAGGCCTGCTTCAGGCTACCTCCAGGCATGCCAGAGCATGCACTCCTCTCCGCTTGCAGTATGAACATGCTGCCTGCAGTAAAGCTTTGGCTTAACTCTACTCCCCCTCCCGACTGGAGCTCCCTAATCATCGAAGCTGAAGCTACAGAGAAGAAGGCGGCCAATGCACGTCTTCTGGGTGTTAGCTTCCCCGCCTTTGACGATAAGGGGAAAAAGTCCGCAATCAACAACTCCGGACGAGAAACAAAGGGGAAACAGGCATTGACTGTTAATGCCTCGAAGGGCGCATCTGCGCCTACTCAAAAGCCTCCACTGGCACCGAGACCCAAGGAGGTTTATTCATTCAATGATGACGACACCCTGCAACTCTTTGAGATACTGAAGCAGGGTGACAAGATCAAGCTTCCGGACCCGAAGCGGCCCGATGAAGTCGGGAAAGTGGACAACCCGAGGTACTGTCACTACCATCGGTTTGTCGGACACCCGACTAAGGACTGCTACGTCCTCAAAAATTACATCCAGCGCATGATCAATACGGATGTAATCTCCGTCGACTATGAAGAGAAGACGGTGTCAGCGAATATGGTGTCACTTCAGTTCGGCACCTTGCCGCCGACTACCACACAAGATGGCGTCGTCCCCATCCCTAAGGCGACAATGGAGGTGGTGAACTTTCCACCCACCCGTGATAATGTGAGTGGACTTGTCCCACTCACCACATCTCGAGGAGAGGTCCTCTGGGTTCACCCCGACCTCGTCTCCGAGGTAACTCAACCGGAGGTACGCCCTACCTCCAAAGCAAAAGGCAGGAAGATCAAGTCTTGTCGCAAGGTCTCTTCTTCAACGGAAGAGGCGCTTTCTGTGCAGACGCACGCACAACAGAACTCCCAGCCCGGTGAAGCTGCCGCCGAAGTGGTGCCTCCTGGCACCATCCCTGAGGAGGGTCCATCCAAGCCCTCAGCAGCCAATACACCCGGACTGGGTAGCCAACGTCGTCCCTGTCACCAAGAAGAACGGGAAGATACGAGTCTGTATCGACTTCAGGGATCTCAACTCTGCTTGCCCGAAGGATGAATTCCCGCTCCCAATCACCGATGTAATGATTGACAACACATGTGGCTTTGAACGCATGTCCTTCATGGACGGATATTCAGGCTACAATCAAATCAAGATATTCCCCGATGACGCAAAACACACGTCATTCAGGACTCCGAAAGGTATTTTCTGCTACACAGTAATGCCCTTCGGCTTGAAGAATGCCGGTACAACATACCAACGAGCGATGAGTACCATCTTCCGTCAACATCTTCGCAAGACAATTGAGTGCTATGTTGACGACATCGCAGTCAAGAGCCGCCTCAAAAGAGATCACCTACAGGACCTGAAGACGGTCTTCGATCTCATGCGGGCACATCAACTCAAAATGAACCCCGCTAAATCCTTCCTGGGGGTTTCTAGCGGCAAATTCTTGGGCTTTGTCATCACGGCAAAAGGCATTCATGTCGATCCCGAGAAGACTAAAGCCATCCTCAACATGGACCCTCCGAAGAACCTTCGAGAACTTCGGGGCTTACAGGGACGTCTGGCATACATCCGGAGGTTCATAGCAAACCTCTCCGGTAAATGTCAACCCTTTACTCAGCTCATGAAGAAGGGAGTCTCTTACGTCTGGACAGAGGAGTGCCAAAAGGCTTTCGACGACATCAAGGCTTACTTGACAAGCCCGCCAGTCCTAGTGGCACCTGTCGTCGGCAAACCATTCCTCCTCTACGTCCGTGCCATGGATCATTCCCTCGGCGCTTTACTCGCTCAAAACAGCGATGCAGGCTACGAGCAAGCAATCTACTACCTCAGTCGAACACTCATCGGGGCCGAACACCGGTACAACCCCGTTGAAAAGGAGTGCTTGGCTTTGGTGTTTGCCATTCAGAAGACTCGTCATTACGTCTCGGGCCAGACAATTCACGTCATCTCCCGAGTCAATCCACTCAGAGTTCTCATGACGAAGCCAGGGTCATTAAACTCCCGGCTGGCTACATGGGCGATCCTACTAACGCCATACAACATGGTGTTTGTCCTGCAGAAGGCGGTCAAGGGTCAGGCTCTGGCTGACTTTTTAGCGGCACACCCCATTCCAGAATCTTCAAAATCTATGAAGATATCCCGGATGAAGTCCAAGAATCAAACGTCACTGAAGGAAGCCCCGTTTGGCGGATGTTCTTCGATGGCGCTTCAAGAACGGGCCCCAACGGCCAAATCATCGCAGGAGTGGGGGTAGTCTTGGTCTCCCCCGATCAGCTGGTCATCCAGCGCGCATACTCTCTTTCGAAGCCGTGCTCCAACAATGTTGCTGAGTACAACGCACTCGTCATGGGACTCCAGCTAGCACAACAGCTGGGGGTGGATCATCTGGAAGCCTACGGCGACTCGAAACTCGTCGTAAACCAGATTCGGGGGCAATACGAGGTTCGCCATGAAGATTTGATCCCTTACCATGAAGTTGCATTGAACATCATTTCAACCTTCACTGGGTTCTTCATCGAACATGTACCCCGTCTACAAAACTTGGAGGCTGACGCTCTGGCTGGCCTCGCAGCCTCATTGGCCGCGCCCCTTGGGACTCAACACTATGTCACGGTAACTGGCCGAGACTTGATTTGTCCCAGGAACAACCTATGTTTGCAAATGGCTCACGCCATGCCGACAAACAATGATGTTAATGTCCGAGACTGGAGATTCCCGTTCATCGACTTCGCCGTCTACGGAATCCTTCCGGAAGACTCGAAGGAAGTCGTCTCAGTCAGGAGACGCTCTCTTCGATTCTACTACGATACAGCCACTAAAATGCTGTACCGACGCTCCTTCGACGGGCTTCTCCTTCGATGCCTGTCTAACGAAGAAGCGGCCAAAGCTCTTCGAGAAGCTCACGACGGAACTTGTGGAGCTCACCAACCGGATCCTAAGTTGCAAGATCGACTGCGACGTATGGGCTACTACTGGCCAACCATGGTTGCCGACGCAGTGGAATATGCTAAGAAGTGCCATACATGCCAACTTCATGCAGACTTTATACATACACCGTCTGAGCCGCTACATCCTACAGTCGCCTCCTGGCCCTTCGAAGCCAGGGGCATGGACATTGTCGGGCCAATCACCCCTCCTTCATCGAGAGGACACCGCTTCATCCTGGCCATCACCGACTACTTCTCCAAATGGGCAGAAGCAGTTCCACTAGCAGAAGTAAAAAGCTCCAGGGTGGTCAGCTTTATCAAACACCATGTCATTTACCGTTTCGGGGTACCCCGGCGGATCATCCATGACAATGGTCCTCAGTTTATCAGCCACATTTTCAGCAGGTTCTGTGATAAGAATCGCATTTAGAACGTGGCCTCAACCGCCTACAATCCGGCAGCAAACGGATTGGCCGAGGCGTTCAACAAAACTATCGTCAGGCTACTCAAAAAGGTCGTGTCATCCAACAAACGCGACTGGGACGAAAAGCTTGGCGAATGCCTTTGGGCCTACCGCACAACGGTACGGACCCCAACAGGCAATACTCCATTCTCCCTGGTCTACGGGAGCGAAGCAGTACTGCCTCTCGAGATACAGATACCTTCGCTCCGTGTGGCAATCACAAACGATCTCACAGAAGAAGACAATCAACGTCGTCGTCTGCGGGAACTGGAGGCACTTGACGAAAAGCGTCTCCTAGCTCAACAACGCATCGAACTTTACCAAGCCCGTATATCACAGGCTTTCAACAAGAAGGTCAAGCAAAGAACTTTCCAAGTTGGCGACCTGGTTTTAGCAGTCAGAAGGCCAATGGTGTTAACTCATAAGACACCAGGGAAGTTCGAGCCCAAATGGGAAGGACCCTTCATCATTGAGACGGTATACTCAAACGGTGCTTACCGGCTCGCCAAACCCAATGGGGACTTGTTCATGATGCCCATCAACGGCAAGTTCCTAAAGAAGTACTATTCTTGACATCCTCCAAGACATGTATTTCCCCAAACAACCTCTTTTCACAAAATCAAACGCTTCCGGAACCCAGCTGTTCCGTGGCATCCTTCCGTAGAAAGATAACCACGTCCACATTACCTCTGAGTTGTCTCTCTACATCCTACAAAGCGGAACCTTACATTTCGTAAACTTACGCTATCCTTCATGTTTACCACGTCTACATTACCTCTGAGTAAACATCTCGTACAAACAACTCCTGTGTTGTCGTACATTGATCGCAGAACTTCCACGTCCACATTACCTCTGAGTTGTTCAGCGTATCCCCCAGGATCATTCCTACCACGTCCATAAATACCTCTGAGTAGGAGGATTCTATCATTTGAACCTAATGATTGCCATATCCACATTACCTCTGAGCAAACATGTTGGTTCCTTCAAACTTATTATCTGCACCTAAAAACCAAGGTGCGCAAAAGATAATAGGTCCACATAAATCATCAAGTTCATGAGATCAAAAATGAACACATCACAAAGATAGTGTATTTCTTTATTTTTCAAAAAAAAAGGGGAGTACAGAAATACGCTATTTCCCCCAGCAAGAGTTGCAAAAACACATAAAAAGAAGATAAGCTACAGTCCCCGATCCTCTCCAGGGTGGGATGAGAGCTCTCTGACTCGACGTCTCAGGTCGGCAGTACGAGTTTCCACAGTCGCCTGGACTCGCAGCTCGGCTTCTTGACGCATTAATCCGACAGCCTCAGCGGAAGTTTTACTCTCATACTTCTCATCAAGCTGTCTTCGCTGCTGAGCCAAAGCAAGGGTCCGCTGAGTAAGAGTCGCTTCCTCCTGCTTGAATGCCACGTGTTCGGCCAGGACACGATCAGCTTCTAGTTGAAGTTGGGCCCGCTGGTCTTCAAGACGGTGCATCTGAGCATCAACCTCTGCGATGTTAGCGTCCACCGCAGCCCGCTTCTCCGTCGTCTTCTCCATAGATTGAGACAACTGCTCCGCCGCAGCCTCAGTCCCAGCCACTTCATGCTCCCAACTGCTCACATCAGCTCGATGGGAAGCCTCGATTTTAGCCATCAACTTCCCTATCTCTGCATCTATCAAGACAGAGAGGTCATTTCGTTGGATGCGCTGCAGTTCCGCGAGCCGCTCGTCCAGCTCAATCACCGAAACTTCCAGTATTTCGGCCATATGGTCATGGCCCTGGTGAACGCGGATCAGCTCAATACAAGGCATTGCCAAAGCTTTTGCTGCCGCAAAGCTCCCCTTGGCATCCATCACTGCAGATACACCTTTCTCCAGCATTTTGTACACTCCCTCGACGAGGAACTTCACATACTCGTCGGCTTCCGCCAGCACCTGCGGTGTCATAGCAGGAGTTGGGGGAGCTACTACAGTTTGCGGACCGGAGGAAGATCCGCCAACCTCGATCTGAGAGGTTTGAACCTCGGCAGCAATAGGCTCTTCATCAACAGGGCCCAGACTGCTAGCCCGAGGAGTCGAAGGAACAGAAGGAGCCGGCACATGCGTCGTGATAGTACCCCAAGTGGAAGGAGCAACAGAGGGTTCCACACCCTTACCCTTCTCAAGACTGGAGAAATCACCGACGTCAACGGCCACCTCTTCTATCCCCGACGTTCTATCTGCATCAGCTACCTCCCCCGACAAAACGGGGAGATCAACATTTATCTCCTGGCCAGCCCCAGGAGACAAGACCGGCAGAAGGGTTTCATTCTTCTCAAGTCCCTCTACAGGGACAAAATATGTCACTACCGCCTGATCGGTAGCCATCTCTATGTCCATGGTTGAAGCCAAGGAAGGATTTGGCAATGATTCAGCCGACCTCCCTTCATCATGACAAAGAGGGGAATCAACCCTCTCCTCTATCCTCACTGCTTCTGCCGCCCCCGCAACGGACCCTTGCAACGCTGGAGGGACGTCACCAGAAGGCGACGAGCTCCAATCCACTTCATCATCAGGATACCTCGAGTCTGTAGGACCCTCAGCGTCCAAGGCCTCCACGGCAGATGGTACGATCCCAGAAGTTGTTGCGACTTCAAAGTCAGGAGATACAAAAACCTCCGCGGGAACATCTTCGGGACCCTCCTCCACAGGAGACATCATCATTGGTGGAATGCGCTCCTCAGAAGAGCCTGCCACCTCCTTCGGCTTACTGGTACCCGGTTTCGAAGCACGAGGCTTCTTCTTCAATCCCTACAAGAAGAAGAACATAAGTCGCCACGATGACATAAAAAACTGGAATTATGAAGCACTCCTTACCTCAGCGGGAGCTGAGCCCGTTGGCGTTACAAGTGGCGCTTCCGTAATCTTCGCGGTCGACGTCCTTCTCGACCTTTTCGGTACAGAAGAACCAGCTTTCGGGTCAGCCCGCCTTTTCACGACAGACGGGTCTCTCACTGGTGCCACAGCAGCAGCCCGATACCCCGCCAATTCTGGCGAACGATATGACCGAGCTGCCACCAACATATTCGTTGTTGCCTCCAACTGGGTTCCAATGATGAAACTAGTCTCCCTGTCATAACCATGAGACATAGTATTCATAGTGCAATACAGCTTGGCAGCCGGATATAAGATCGGCGGCCGAGGATTACGAACTGGTGTAGTAAACTTAACGCTAGTGCATCCAGCGTTATAATACTGCCAGCCCCGGGCTCCATCCAGCAAACTCCCGATGAAGCCTAGACTGCTACTGGGATTCCGCAGCATTAGCTGAGTGTAGCCAAATTGACGAGCAAATCGGCTTGGCAAGTACGGTTCCAGATAACATCTGTTCTGATTACGGTAGACCAGGTGTGAAGGCCGGATACTCTGCAACCAACGAAAACTCCATTTCGGCAAAGTAACCGCATCCTCGCCAGAATTAACCAAATCCTGGTCGGCCTCGAAATTCTTGAAGATCGGGCCAACCTTCACGATTTCCCACCCCTGAAGGAAGGACAAAACCCTCCTACAAACGGGGACGCCAGTGTAAGACCACTTCCTCTTGTAGAAGCGGCGAATGAAGGCATCTCCTTCAACATGGTCCTCCTCAGGACCAGGACTCATCACATTCGGATGATGTAAGATCAGCCACCCCATAAGATAATGGAAAGGCAGCTCGGCCCGGGGAAAGTTGTCGTTATTACCTTTCTCGTGGATCACATCATCAGCAAAAGACCTCAAACCGCGCAACAGGTTGCACACCATCGCGGGGAGGAGAGCCAAAGGTCGTCCAAAGGCCAACTTTACTGCAGGCAAAATGAGATTCCGATGTACCCTCTCAACAGCACCGGATCCCCCTGCAAATATGCAATCCCGGAGCCATATCATCAAGTAGGCCGTCAATACTGCCTTAGATGACATCCGGTGCGCGCAGTGCCAGAAACAGCTGTACGTGGCCTTGCCGCTCTCATTGGAGTGTGGGGTCCTCTCGTCCAGCCGGGTTATTTCAGAACTTACTTCCGCGGGTGTCAAGCCCTGCGGAGTCGCAAACCGGATCCTTGAAGGATCCGCCAGATCCTGCCTGAAGACATAGTCCCTCCAAGCAGTCACGTGAGGCTGGGTCTTACCCTTGTCCCTCCGGTGCATCAGATAATGATGGCTCGTCACCTCCTTGAAAACGGCCATCATCTCCGGGTCCTTATCTTCCAAGACCTGGATCTCTTCATTTGATGGGAAATATTCCTCGTACGGTTCCGAACCCCAAGGAAGCTTGGACACTTCGTACATCTCATGAAGGGCCAATCCCAACTCCCCCACTGGAGTAAAGAAGCTGCCAGTCTGGGCGTTGAAAAGCTCCAAGAGCGCAAGGAACATCGGCTTATTGAGGTCCACGCCTGCCTGCGTGGCCCGAATGGCGGCAGTCAGCCCTATCTCTTTAAGCTCAACTTTGAACCTAGAAAGCACCCAGGAGGTCAACTCGTCCCACTTTGGGATGTAGTGACACCAACCTTCGACTCTAAAACCAGCTGTCGGATACGTGACCTTCGACGTCAGCATCCGATTTGCAAAAGTCGGGGCACTGAAGGGAAACGTGTCATTTGGGACTTCACTATAGATGCTCCCGGGACGCAAAGCTCGGTAACTGAACGAAGAACCAGTTCGTGAAGCGGTCAAAGTGTCTCGCTGGTTCGAGGTGGTGTCAATCGAAAGGGAACCCCCCAAGGCACCTCCTTGAGAAGGAGTAAGTTCCCAACCCATCCTTCTCTTCGAAGCTAGACGATAAAAGGCTGTCAGTGGCAACTGGCGGTCAACCTGCCGCATGTATAACATCATGCCCTTAGTAGCAAAGAACCAGTCTTCTCTGATCTTCAATATCTTCGCCTCGGAAGAGACTAATCGGTTGCCAAACAGAAAGGCAGGCTTTAAGAAAGTCTCACCTTCAGAATCAGCAGACTTCAGTTTACCGCTCTCCATCATACTCTGGAGGAAAAGCGGCAACTGGACCTGGATTTGTAGCATCCTCTCACAAGGTTGGTCCTGAAGGATAGCATCCTTTGCAGGGTTGATCACCGCCTCATCAAAATCAACTCCCATCTGACAAAGAGAAGCGTCCAGGAGGACCTCATTCAACAAAGGGATCGTCATCGACACTGGCACAACAAAAGTGGAAGTCAGGCAAAAAGACAAAATATGTCAAGCAGACTGGCACATTGCCAGGGTATGAACCCATGCGCATCTGCTTCGGTGCATCATCAGGGTATGAACCCATGCGCATCTGCTTCGGCGCATCATCAGGGCATAGGCCCATGTGCGTCAGCATGTCTCGGCGCATCATCAGGGCGTAAGCCCATGCGCGTTGGCATTGGAGCTTCGGCACATTATCAGAGCATGAGCCCATGCGCGTCAGCAAAGGCTTCGGCGCATCTTCGGGGAATAAAACCCATGCGCGTCAGCCATTAAAACCTCGGTGCATAATAAAGGTATAAACCTATGCACGTCGGCAGGATAGAACCTCGGCGTATCATCAAAGACCGAAGTCTATACGCGTCGGCAGTTAGGGCACAGGGCCCAAAGCAGAGACGAAACTCACCTGTCACCTCAGGACGAACGTCGGCAAGAGGCGCAAGAGTGATAGGTACATCCTCATCGACAGACTCCTTCGCTTTCTCCTTTCCCTTGCCGGCAACACCGCGAGGAGTCTTGGGAGCCATTCTCTCGAGGAAGGAGAAGTTAGGGTTTTTGAAGAAGACTCTAAAGAAGCAGAGGCACAGAGAAGAAGAACCCTTTCTCTCTCCAACTCTTATTTATAGGGCTTGGTCGCACGCGTGAACAGATGATGTGTGATCTCAGCCGTCGCCTCGGGTTCTGTTCAAGGATAGCAGCAAATAAAACCAAAAGATCATCGTTAATCTTTTCGGTTACCGAGGCACCATCATCATTAACTGAGAAGAGCATGCGCCCGAACAGACATGCGCCCAGAAATCATGCGCCCTGACCTCCATGCTTCTTATTCAAAGTATTCCAAAACTTATTCAAAAGTTTTGAAAACTTTGAAGGGGGTCTTGTAGAAGCATGGAATTTCACAAACAGAAAGCCCATGCGCCAGACACTACATGCGCCAGAACTCAGACGAAGAACTTCACAGCAAAGTCAATAAGTATAGACATTTGAAGAAGGACTTTTTATTTATATATAAAAGTCTATTACATGTCTAGAAAAGGTTGTACAAAGGAGAATTTCTACAAAGGAAAGAGCCTAAGTCTACAGCCAGCGGCCACCATGCGCATTCAGATAAGCGCAGCGGCCACCATGCGTCTCCAGATAGGCGCAGCATCACTATGCGTCACCAGTGAGGCGCAGCAGATATCATGCGCCTCCATCCAGGCGCATCCCATCATCTCTTCAGCAGCTTAGTTATGTGCATCCCTTCAGCCAAATTCTTCCAGCCAGGCTCACCTGGCCGAGCAGAGCCCAGTTATGTGCCGCTCTTCCAACCAGGCTCGCCCGATAAATGCTTCGATACACAAAGCATTTAACCCTCTGGCTGGAACCAAGGAAGAGAAGAGCACCGCAAATGCTGTGGCCAGGGGAGGCTTCAAAAGAGCCTCCAAAGCCGAAGGAAGACCGTGATCGAAACCGCGGCTAAAGGAGCAGCTTTCGACACGATCAAAGTGGGGAAACCCCACTTTGAAGGAAGAGAGAGCCTAGCACCGCCATTCCGATCTACGGCTCTTCCGGAATAACGGAGACGAAGCTCGAGCATCCCTATCTTTGGATGCAACAGGCACCTTCCGCCTGCCTCAGAAGCCCTCGACTCCGTCTTTTGGATGTAACAGTCACCTTCAAGTGCATCGAAGACAACACAGCGTCTCATCTTCACCCTCGGGAGCACTTCGTCAACAGAATGCACCCGCATGTTCAAGTTCATGTTGGAAGTACGTGAGGGAATGAGAAGCAAGTCTTCTCTCCATGCCACTATTTATAGGCCGGGCAAATCAAACCCACGCGCCAAGTGGATGGCCCTCCGAATTCCGTGCAATGAATTTACATTAAATGGATGAACCGGACGCCTCGAATTCAGCCAAACGGCTATTTATGGCACTCGAAGAGCGAGACAGCCGCATCATTAAAAGACATGTCCGATGCGCCAGCCAGACAGCGCATCATACGGACGCGCCCTTCGGCATCAGGCGCATCACACAGACGCGCCCTATAATACTCGGTACATTACAGAGGGTGCGCCCTCACACATCTCCATACCGAGTGGAACGCCAACTGACGCGCCCACTCAGCTGTCCATCGAACGTCACCAACATTAAATGCTGAACTGACAGAGTTGGCAGCACGCCTCCCAAAGTCTGAACAGTTGACAGCTTTTCAGAAAACGAAGCGTCGGCAACGTCAGCATCATCATGACTTTGTTTCGACGGCTACTGCCACGTGGCCACTCCACCATCAGCATGCGCCTCTACGGCCATGCGTCCAAATCAGCATGTGCCTCTACGGCCATACGTCCAAATCAGCATGCGCCTCAAAAGCCATGCGCCTCAGACCGCTCTCTGATCCCGAAAGACAGAAGGAAAGGCCTGCATGCGCCTCAAAAGCCATGCGCCCCAAATGGTTTGTAACTCCTAAAGGTTATGAGCCGCAGCCCCCTCCTGCGCCCAATCCAAGGCGCAGCTCACCAGATCACTCCTCTCCACCAAATTCGAGATCTTCGAACCATGAGTCGACGATACGTGTCTTTTGACTCAACTCGTCCAAGATTTCAGCAACGGAAAGATCTTCTCTCTGCTACGTGCCGGCTCACAACAGCAGTATGAAGAGTTCTCCCCCTCGATCAGGGCGCAGCATCCGTACGCCTCCATCAGCAACCTCCACGTGGCATCCCCATACTGGCGCATCCTGCATGCGCGCATGAGCAGCCAGCCTGCAAAACTATAAATAGAAGGGTCATCTCCTTCACACACAGACAGAGACTCAGAACACACAAGACTCAAAAAGAATCCACAACAGAGAATCACCAGAGAGGCAGTCCTAGACACTCAACGTCTTCCTCCTCTCAGCAAGCTCCAGCACCCAGAGCAATCAACACCTTCAGAGAACCGATAACCGCCGTCAGCCGGTCAACGGAGTCAACGCATTACCACTCGCTCCATTGGCACTAAGGACCCAGCTTAAACAAAAGTGTACTCCTAGGACTACATCTAAGTCCTATATTGTATCACTGTTCTGTTTGTATTAAGATTTCAATCAAAACAATTTTAATGGCAAACAGTCCTAACTAAAACTTGATGTAACAGCAAGTTTTAGTTAGGACTGCCAGCACCCTGGCAGTCCTACTTCAGTGTAGGACTGCCATGGGTGTGGCAGTCCTAACTATGAATCTCTGTGTGATGATTTGATTGTGTGAATCAAATTGCCACAGAGTTAATATTCATAAAAAAACAATTTATCACAAGTCCTGATACAGATACTCTGTACATTAAAAGAACAATTTATCACAAGTACATAAACAACAATAACTCTTCACAACTTAAGATTCATCACAAAAACTCAATAATCCAACTACAATAAATTCATCACAACTACAATAAATCATCGCAACTACTTAGTCCCGAACATTTCACATCCAAATTAAGTTTTAAACAAGCAAAATATCCACAATAATTCATCAAATGTACGTAACTATTCCACATCCAACTTAAGTTTGAAACATGAAAAATATCGAAATCCATCTACATATCATGCCGGGCCTTTGAACGAGGCTTCCTATTGTTCATGAAGGGGAAGTCGACCACGTCGTTGATGCGATCAAGCTCGTTGGCGACCGCGACACAAGTGTCACTTTGACAACCTCTCCGGAGTGTCTGCGCCAATTCCTTCACCCTTTGAGACTGAAAATGAAAGTATAAATGAATTAAGTCTACAAACATGGAAATCTCAGTCTTATTACAAATACGAAACTCACCATTCTCACCAACCCAGCATACAAGGCGTTTTTGGAAGGAAGAGCTCCAACTGCTCCGACGACCACGGAACCCGGGTTGGTAGGGTTCGACAACTTAGGATGTCCGACCCCCAGAAAGTACTGCATGTAATCTTCGCTGCAGTCGGACATCTGGGTGACCAGTCGTCTTTCACATTCCCGAAGTACATGTCGTTGCCACTCCGAGTAAAAGTCGGTCACCCATTCGAATTTTGTCGGTTTGTAACTTAAAGGTTGGGTTCCGCGCGGAGGCTCCAACAGCCGTAGTGTGCGCTTCGGCACAGTTTGCACGAAGCCAAATTGACGAAGTACTCTATCGGGCATGTACGGCTCCTTGATTTCATAGCATGTAATCATGCCATGAAATAAAGAAACTGGTTGAACCTCACGATTCAGCTCACGTACATCCCGGTATGGATTCCAAAAAATCTGTAGGAAAATAGTTAACAACAAAACAAAATCAACATGAAAAGTTAGTCAAAAATTAGTACCTCTTCTGGCACCAAACTGTCTAATACTTCACGAATGGAAGCCAGTGTTTGCCAATTTTTTGTTTCCAGTTGGGATGGCCTCCATCGACACACTCTAGGAAGGTGTTCAAGATACTCTGGGTTTTCGTCAGCCCGTCTAAGCATCGGAAAGTGCTCGTATATCCATGCCTATTCAATTTATAAATGAATAGTAAAAATTAAAACAACAAATTAAAGTATACAAGATTAAATTGTTAGAAGTTTTCTTACATGTAGCAGAGTCTGACAGCCGGCCATTGTCTTAGTCCCGACACGGGATGCGATGCCGAGCTCGCGGTAAAGATTGGCTAGGAAACCGCTTCCCCAGGATATATCAATGAAGTCATCCACTTCAGATAAGTTGAGCATGTATCGACGTTCCGGACTTGTCCGAAATGTCGACCGTTCCTAGGACGAACAACATATACGCACGTGCCACCGCGTCGACCGTATCATCGTCATCGTCATCCACCTCCATATCCATGAACTGGTCCACCAAAAATGATAGAAGAATTCCGTACGACTTTTTGAAGCCTGGTAGAGTTGTAAAACTCGTAGCCGGAACTCCAAGGTGAGTTGAGGCGAACTTGACGATCTTCTCGTACCATTTTACGGATTTCTCATTCGTGTAATGTTCTTTGGTCATTACGCGTCCGGTCACTGGCAGCTCCAATATCTGGTAGACGTCGTCAAGTGTAATGGTCATCTCCCATGCTGGGAGATGAAATGTGTTGGTCTCCGGATGCCATCTCTCCACAAAGGCGGATATGATGGCACTATCCATTATCCGGTAGGCGTTTTGTGCCAAATTGTGCAAGCCGTTCGGTATGATTTTGCTCCGGACGGCCTCCGATAAGCTTGCAAACTGCCAGGACACGGTTTTCTTCCCGTGACTCACAGCCCTAAGGATACGATATGTCCTCTGTATATCTAACAACAAAAAATATATCAATTATAAAATACATATATATATAGTATACTAAACTGGTAGCTTACAAACTTTATGTACATATCGCGTTCTTCCATATTTCATACGCAATGTGGTTCTCAAAAGAAAGCAACATTGAGCAACCGGGCGGACGGACAGGCGGCTCAGAAGGACCGGCCTCCTCAGAAGGACCGACCTCCTCAAATAGAGCAGAACCGTCTTGACGTGATAGGAGTCGGGCAATTGGCACGTCATCGTCGTCGTCGTCGTCGGAAGGAGGCGTAGGAGTAGGAGCTTGTTGCTTCGACCGAGCTTGACGTGCCGGTGACGATGTCCGAGACCGAGCTTCGGGCGCCGGTTCGGTAATTGTTATCGGACGCTCGAGAGGACGTTCCGCACGTTCCTTCCGCTTTGACGCGGTGGGCCGTATTCTTTTGTTAGCGGCCGGTGGACTGCATGACAACATACACTTATTAAGTAATAGAAACAGCATGCACTTACCCAACTCCCATATGTCATAACATTAGGACTGTCAGGCATGTGGCAGTCCTAATGAAAATTAGGACTGTGGCAGTCCTAATTTTTATTAGGACTGCCACATGCCTGGCAGTCCTACTGTCGTGAACCCGAACTGCCACAACGACATCCTACTTTGTCGTGTTCTAGGGTTAGGGATTCAACATAAATTTGGGGTTTCTTGTGTTCGAAAATTAGGGAAGAGAACGTGCAAGAGATTATAAACCTATTTTACCAAAACTTTTTCAAGAATTAAACAAATTCTAGGATTTCGATATAATGTACAAAAATCTCGAAGAAATTAGGGAAGAACGTACCTGGATTCCGGTTGCTTTGACTTGTGTGTCATCTCTTCGAGAATCTTCGTGGAGGGATTGAGAAATTAGGGTTTAGGTGAGGAAGAAATTTGGGTTTAGGAGAGGGAGAGGGAGAGAGTTTTTTCTTTTCTTCTTGAGGAGAGAGAGTGAAGAATAGAAATGAGAGTGAAATTTTTGGTTTGGGGGGTTGGACTGCCCCCTAGCAATTTTTCCACATTCATGGGCTGCCCCCAAGTAAGGGCTGCCCCAAACATTTTTGGTGGTACCCATAGAAAAAACCTAAGTTTATCATTACTATATTTCATGTGATAACTATTATAATATTGATATATATACCATGTGATATGACGTGGTAGCAATACAAAGGCTCCATTTTTATAGCAGCGGGCAATCTAATTAGTCCATGTGATAAGAACAAGTATTTCTATTATACACATTTTTATAACATCATCATCAAGTGCCACATGTTGGTGGTTGATTACCAAGAGTGGAAGAGAGGCGTCTCATGGAACAATAGATGGCTGGTCATTCTTATAACAAATTTTGGTCATTTATCTAACTCAGGAAAAGAAAGGTGAACACTCCACTATCAAGTGGACGTGCCGGAGTGGTTATCGGGCATGACTAGAAATCATGTGGGCTCTGCCCGCGCAGGTTCGAATCCTGCCGTCCACGTTTTTGTGTAATTTTTTTTTTTACATTTTCTTACTATTAGAAATGTGAATGTCTTAATATAATATTGAAATAAGTTAATTATTTTGAAAATTAGAAATGTGAATGTCTTCAATTTAGGGATCCTATTGGTGATCTAATCCCGTAACTCTCGTATTTACAAATCCCTAACTCTCTTGTTTACAAATTATTTTTGTCACTCAAGTTGTGCTCATGTCCAAACCTGAAGCTAACTAGACTTCAAATATATTTTTTTTTTTTATCAAAATCTCTCGTTTTTAGGTAATGTAATTGATACCCAAATTTTTTTTCCCCTTCTAACATTGCTGAAAACTTAGTTGAAAATTTAAATTATATTAAAATAGTTTAAATATATTTTATTTATGACTTGTTATAAATATATTTTTATGACTTTGGATATATGTTTAGTTAGATAATATTAAAATATTTTAAATATAATTTGAATATGTTTTAATTATAATTTGTTATAGATATATTTTTAGGACTTTGGATATGTTTAGTTAGATAATACCATGTTGTTAGATAATAATGAAAATTTATAAAAACGAATTCTTCTTCTAAATTATGCAATTATATATAATTATGGCTTAGACGATCTCATTTTGAGCCGTTTTTAAGTCTCTAATGTATAGTAGAGATAGATGATGCCTATCCAATGAGCACACCTTCTAATATATAAGCAAATGAGCACACTCATTTGTAAGGCTGGCCCTGACCCGGGGCAACCAAGGCGATCGTCCAGGGCCCACGGACCAGGAGGGTCCCAAAAAAAGTACTTGTATATATACAATATTTTTTAATATGTTAAATATTAGTGTTCATACTATTGGTGCTTTCTTTACATGGAGAGAGCTTGCTCTCAACATGCCTTGTAAATTTTAGTCCCACATCGGAAATGCACCATGAGTTATCTCAACATATATACTTGGGTGTGTTGTTGAGAGATGCACATGGGGTGGTGACCCTAAGGAGGGAACCATGTGGGTGATTTTACAAGGAGGTAAGAATAAGGATCCAAGGATTAAGCATTAATGCTTTTGTCATTCTCTTGGATTAATTCCATTTGGAGCTAAGCCCCAAAGGGGCTTAGCGACTCGGACTCGGGCTCATGAGGCGTAATGTGGCGTTTTGTTAGTGCACTTAGCACGTCAGCAGTCATGCGGCATGCGGTCCATGCGGCTCATGCGGCCAGGCTGCTGCCGCATGGAGGGATCCGCTGACTGTGCAGATTACAAATCAGTTATGGAAAGGCTGAATCAATACGATTAAATCAGATCCTATCTTTGTGGGATTTGAATTAATTTAGATCCTATCTTTGTGGGATTTGAATTAATTTCGTGGGATTTGAATTAAATCTCGTTGCTATCTTTTGGGATTTGATTCAATCTTTCCATAACTGAAGAGGCGGCTAGGGTTTCCACCCTCTCTCTATAAATACTCTCTTCTGGCCTCCTTTGTGACTACTACAAAAATTACAAGTCAGAAAAGGAGAAAGAGAGAGAGAGTTGCTGCCGCCATTGCAAGTCCATCCGAGGAGTCAGAACAGAGGTGACTTCCAGCGTTCCACAAGTTCTTCAAACTTGCTGGTTCCTGGAAGCAGATCGTGTGGGGCGAATCTTGCTTTGAGCAACGGTGTTTTGACATTCCAGCAACTGTTCTTCATCTAATCTTCCTCTAGATTATTGTAACTCGTTCTGTCCCAATTGCAACACGTTTGCAAGGAAGAACGAGAGATCTTCTCTTCTCTATTTTCCTCCTTCAGATTGTAATTTGGCTATTTGTTTTATTGTACCATCGTAGATCTTGAGTTTGATCACTACAAAGTTTTTGTGTGACATCTCAGATCTCGATTGCATCAGTTTTTTCATCTTTGATCAAGCCCCGGGATTAACAATCTCAAAGCAAGATCCGTGTAGATGGAAAATATTAATGCTTCGCTCCTCCAATCAGACTTATGCAAGTTGGAAAAGTTCGATGGAGAGCACTATCAAGTCTGGAAGAGAAAGGTTTACCTAACTCTTCAACTGAAAGACGTTGATCATGTTCTGTTAGAGGAAGAACCCTCTGTTCCAGACACTGGATCTACTGCCGCAATCAACGCGGCTACCAAACTCCAGGCCAAGTGGAGAAGAGAAAATAGCATCTGCAGGCTTCTCATCCTGAATGCTATGGAGGACTCCCTGGCAGAATCCTACTCGAAGAAGGAACTTGCCAGAGACATATGGGAGTCTGTGGAAAATCTGTATGAAGAAGACAAGAACAGGAGCAAAATGTTTGTGGTTGAAAAATATCACAAATTGCTCTTTGAGGACGAAAAGTCCATGCTGCCACAGGTGAAGAAATTTCTGAAGCTGCGTCAGAAACTGGAAGACGAAGAGATGTCCCTTCCCGACAAGTTTATCGTCGGAGGGATCGTCTCAAAACTTCCTACTGGATGGAGTACCTTCTATGCAAGGATGCACAGAAAGAAGCTAGACATTAGCTTGGGAGATCTACTGCAAGAGATCCATGTTGAGGACGAGATACGTTCCCAACAGAAGGTGGACACTCTGTCCAAACAGTTGGCTAAATCCAATCTTGTGCAGACGAGAGATCCAAAGGGGAAGCAGGCGGCTTCTCATCCCAAGAAGAAGGACTTCACTAATCTAAAAGTGAAGGGTCCTTCTTTCAAGCAACAGAAGACTAAGTCCCATGTGACTTGTTACAATTGTGGCAAAAAAGACCACTACAAGAGTGAATGCAGATCTAAGCCTAAACAATCAGAGAAAGGTGAGCCTAATAAGGTTTTATTGGTTTCTAACGTTGTTGCTATGATCGCACAGGTCACAAATGTGGGGGTTGACTCTGACTGGTGGATAGACACTGGTGCGACTTGCCATGTCTGTTCTGGCAAGGAATGGTTCGTCACGTACCAGCCGATATCTGAGAAGGTTGTCATGGCGAACCAGGCCCAAGCTGAAGTTCTGGGGATCGGGACCGTGGAACTGAAACTCACTTCTGGGAACACTCTGACACTTCAAGGTGTGAAGCATGTTCCGGCGATTGCCAAGAACCTGATCTCTGGGAGCCTGCTCTGCAACGCAGGCTTGAGGATGGACATCAATGCTGGTCAGATGGTGATGTCCAAGAAAGGAACATACTTCGGAAAAGCTTATCAAACCGAAGAAATGTTTAAAATTCAGCTTGTCAACCAGTTTGAAGACATTAATGCAGTTGCTTTTTATGATTATTCTCTTGAGTTGTGGCATAATAGACTAGGACATGTTCATTGTAAAAGAATTAACAAAATATCTAGTCTAGGACTTATCTCCAAATGTGGGGGTAAGGTGGAGAAGTGTGAAGTGTGTGCTCAGACGAAGATCACAAGGAAACCCTTTCATCGGGTCAATCGAAGCACAGATCTTCTGGAGTTGGTGCACTCCGATATCTGTGACTTCAAACATTTCTCCATGTGAAACCCGTAATTTCTAATTTGCATTTTATTCTAATTTTCATTTGCTAAATAAAATTTTGTTAGATTAATGTTAACAATAATTTTTTTTATTATTATTATTTATTTTGAAAGATGTTAATAATTAATAATATTTAATAAAGTGAAATTATTTTCAAAAAAATAAAATTATGGGATTTTAAATCAAACATCATATATAAAAAAAAGAAAAAAAAATGTATTGATTGGTCCAAAGTTTGGTCCAATTATCTTGTGAGTTTTATTTAACCCATTAGATTTTTAGTTGGATTTTTTCATAAGTTTTGTTTTGGACCAATAAGCCAAACTTAGATTGAAGCCCATGAGAGAGCTTACCCATATATGAGTTTGATTGGGTTAAAAACCCAATAGTGTTGATGAGAACTCATTCTCATTTCAAGAGTTCTGTTGAGGACTTTTCCTTTTCTCAACTGAAGAACAAAAGCTTCGGTTTGGATTTCATTGTTTGGCCGACCTTTTGGCTCTCGAAACTGCCGTCGACTGATCGGTTTCCCCACCGGCTGGAGTAAAGGCACGGTGGCTCTCTACCTCCCTCTCCAGATGAGTAACTCCAATTTGTTTTCCTATATAAACCCCATGTTATCCTTTCTTCCCCACACCATCCTTTCCCCAATTTCTGAGAAGAAAACCCACTCCGGCGAAGTTCCCGGCGAGATCCCGACCGGCGCCCCTTTCCCGGAGCACCACGGTGGCCGCCCCTCCCCGGCGACTTCTTCCGTGCTCGCCGGCAAACCCGCGCGGCCCGTCCCCGTTCACGCCGGCAAGTCCCCGCGTCCCCGGCGCTCCCGTCGTCGTCCCCTGGCTGGCGCCCGACCCCGGTGACCTGCTGTCCTGTTGGCGTTTCCCGTGACACTGTTCGTTTTCGATTCCGTCCTTTTCCGAGACTCTGTTGTTGGTATTTTCTGACCCAATTTAGTCTATGATGATGCTGGTCCACCCAATTCCAGCAGGAATTCGGGATTTTGACAACGTAATTTTACGTTGCCATCTTTCGGAAATATGGATTTTCTGTTCTGTTATTTTGGGATTCTTGGACAGAATGGGTTCGGGAAGTTTTCGATATATTTCGAGAAACTTTCTGAAGTATTCAGGTATCCGAGAATCTGCGGAATATATATTGGGATGGTTCTGTTGGGTTTGTTTGAATGTTAGTTTTGTGGTATGTTAATTGGTTCTGTTAGTTTACAAGTTAGTATTTTGAGGATTTTTCTATGTTGGGATTTTGTTAGAAGATTTCCTTGAGTTTTCTTCTTGGAAGAACTCTGGGATTTGAGTTCTGTTTTGAGTTTTTGGTGGAATTAATAACTGGAAGAGTTTGGAAAAAAAAAAAAAATATTTTTACGGGAATATTTATAAATGGGAGTTTTTGAGTTATTTTGCAGGTATCGGACGTGTTCCCAGTTTTTGGGTTATCCCGAAAACAGAGGGAATGCTGCCGAAATTTTTGGGAATTTATTAAATGATTTTCGAAATGATTATTCGAGTTAAATATTATTTTATTTTGGGCGACGACCTTAACGGTCACTGGGTCCCAGCGAAATGCAAACGCACCGGTTCGACCGGACGTTGAGGCAGAGTAGTTAAAAATGAAATTTTGGACCAGAGTCTGAGACTTAAAATTCTCTTTTAATATTATTTTGGAAATTATTAATTTTGTTAAAATTGTAGTTATTAAATTTTGAGACTAACAACATTTCCGTCTTATTTCAATTTATGTAAATCAAGTTGTAAGGGGCATAAGCCAATTACTTTATTTGTGCTGGAAAAATGTAATAATTAGGATTTTTATTTCTTTTCTGGATGTTGTAGTGTAATATAAATAGTAGATTATATATATTATCGATAAGTTATGATTTTCTCACTATTTAAATAAATAATAATTTTTATGTACAAAATACAAGTTTTAACCAAATTAAATGATAATTACAAGTTTTCTGAAAATACCAGAATAAAAGAATGAAACTTCTAAATTCAAACTCTTAAATGCTTTGACGTTGTGTTAGTTAGCTAATCTATCAAAACTAACTAGGAAAGACAACTAGACATTTTATGTTTGTTTCTGAGACGAGTTTCCCGGAAATGTAGGAGTACAAGGAAGAGAGTAATTTACCGAATACCGAAGTGCAAAACCTTGACAACCGGAAGTTTAAGGCAAGTACATTTTATGTAGATTTTACAATTATTTTCACAATTGTTTCATTGCAAGTTTAAACCACAATTATACACGAACTCCTTCGGGAGCATTGATCGTATTGTTGGGGACTGGGGGAATAGTGTACTGGATATGACCAAATCCAAACTTAGGATAATGAATGTGTTAGCTTACCCCTCTCTCACACGGGGATAAGCCATACCGTATCGCTAGGATACAAATGTACCCAAACCGGTCATATTCTTTACCTATTCATATCACTGTACTGTACTATTTCAAAATTGTTCATTTTCAAACTGTTTAAAAATGCATGTTATAAATTGTCATTTTAATTGTTAAAATTTGCATGAATTGTACTTTGCTCCCTCCTGACTGGAGACAACATTTTAGGTATTACTGAGGATCTGGAGATGATGATCAATAGCTATTTTGATCCTGACTTGTACCCGGCGGTACTCCCAGCTGATGATGATGTTGTGGCGTCTCCATAGATGCTACATTAGTTGAGAGTTTAGTTGTTTCTTTATTTCCAGTTTATGAACCTTGTATTGAAAGACAAGTTTTTATTATCGTAAATTAAATGTTGTGGCAACTTTTAAATTCAAACTTGTTGTTGATTTACCTGCAATATGGATTACAGCTTACTGCCGCCGTCTCATCAACGGTGCAGGCTGGGCATGATCCGATTCGACCCAAGTATTTGGGGACCGGGTCGTGACATGTTTTTAGTGGTGGCCCATGCAGGTCAACTAAATCAACAATTTAGGAAAACTAGAAACAATTAGGAACACTAGAACATCAAAATTGCCACAACATAGGACCGATTTATATATGATAAATATTTTTATTATAGACTGGTAGGTTACCTTGCTTATGCTTGCATCCTAAACCTTCCAGAGAATGAACACTGACAAAACCAACTCTGCTGGCAATGTGGTATCATCTCCGGATCGAATCCCGCCTCTTCAGTCAAGTCAGAGCTTTTCACCCAACCAGCTGATTGATCATCTTCACCAATCATCCAGTGAAGTTTTCCCCACACTGGCAAATCCTACCTCTCCTCTAACTGGGTTACTTTTCTTTGAGGAAGAACCCACTCATGTTGTTTCACCAGTACCAGAGAACACCTCTCAGATGGTTGCTTTATTTCAAGAAATCCTAGAGTATCAGAAGATTCAAGCTGAACAGATGGATATCTCGAGAGAAGTCATGAAGAATATCAACGACGCAACCTTAGCCATTTTAAACCAAGTTGGAGCGGAACCTCGTCCTAGGAGGGATACCCATGAGAATAGAAGATATTTGGGCCCTGTCCGACAACCATATTGCAAGAAGCTTTTGGCTTGTGCCTACTGTAAGAGACCTGGTCACCAAGCCAACATTTGTCGCAAGAGATTAAGGCAATGTTTGGTGTGTGGATCTGCTGAACATCAAGTTAAGGACTGCCTCTTATCTTATCATCGTATCGGAGCGTCTATTATGCCACAACCTCAGGACTCTATCCAACAGACCGTAGGAAGGGATGAAGCAGAATCAAGGATCATAGAAGAGGAAGAAAATGGAGATGCCCAAGCAAGAACCAGAACCATGAAGAATAGTACTTAGGACTGCTGAGAGGTATTATCTATTAAGAAGCTGTAACAAGATGTCCCTAGATCAATTATGAGAGTTTTGTTGTAATTCTCTTATATGAATAAAAATCTTAGTTACATCTTCATGATAGAAGTTTTCCCTAATAGTTTCTGGATTACCCTATGCATAGAAATATTCCATTAACCTAGTACCTAGCTCTTTCCCTATGACTAAGTGATACTATAGAATCGACCTGAAGGAAGCCAAGGAAATGAAGGATTAGATCAATGGACTAAAGGTGTTGGGTTTCATATAAGACGGAGCTTCACTCTAAGAAGCATCAGTCTTGTTTGTATCCAAGAAGGATAAAACAATATGGATGACTATCAGGGCACTGAAGAATTACTTTTTCTCGACTGATGATCTATCCAAGTTGAGTGAACTTAAGGGTTTTCGGAGATTAACTTAAGAACTGACTACCATCAGATTAAGAAGGAGTACATTCTCAAGACGACATTCAACACCAAATACTGGTAGTTGAATTTTTGGATCATGTCTCTTGGAATGATGAATACTCATGTTGTGCATGAATCTCATGAACAGAGTCTTTTTATGAGTAATTGAATCAATTTGTTGTCTTTTCTTTAGATAACAAAAATCTGATATACTCAAGGACTGAAGAAGAACATGAAGAGCATCTGAGAAATTTCTAAGAACTTTGAAGAAGTTTTTGGTAAGCTATCAAGACATGAATTTTCTTAGACAATGTGGTTTTTGCCATAATGTCACAAGAGAAGAAAATTTGATAGACTCTAGATAGATAGCCGCTGTGGAGAAGTCGTATATCTAAGTTCAATGGTTTCTTGGACTTGATGGGATACTACTGGAATCTGTGTAGGAATTCGCCAAGATTGCTGAGTCAATGATGAAGCTGACTCGAAAGAATGAAGAGTTTGTCTGGACGCATTTAAGAAGCTGTAGAAGAGGCTTACCACTGCACCAATCCTTGCGCTACCCGCAGGATCCGGTGGTTTCACAATATACAGTGACGCCTCAGGCAAAGGACTGGGTTGCGTTCTTCAACAACATGGGAAAGTGATTGCCTATGCATCTAGGCAACTACGGACTCATGAGAAGAACTATCCCACTCATGATCTGGAGCTGGCTGCAGTCATCTTTGCATTGAAGCTTTGGAAGCATTATCTCTATGGAGAGAGAGTGGAAATATACACAGATCACAAAAGTCTGAAGTATGTTTTCACTCAGAAGGAGTTAAACATGAGGCAAAGGAGATGGCTGGAGTTAATGAAGGACTTTGACATCGACTTGCAATATCACCCGGGTAAGGCTAATGTGGTCGCTGATGCACTTAGTCGATACCCAGTGGCGATGTTCTTAACCAAGGAGAGGCACCTGCTGGAGGACATCGAGAAGCTCGGACTGGAGATTGTATTGCCTGGACGGAAGGAACTGGATGCTGATTCTGTGTTGATGAAGTTGCAAGTGAGCTCGTACCTAAGGGACAAGATTAAGGAGACGCAGTTTCAAGACAAGGCACTTGTAAACTTAGAGATCAAGTGTTGGCAGGAACATTTGGGAGTTTCTTTATTGCCAACGATGGAGCTTTTGAAGAATGGTACGAGGTTGTATACCTTCTGGTGAACTAAGAAGCGCAGTATCCCACACACTCTAACCAGATGTATCGGGATGTGTGTACCATTAAATGGTGTTATGTAATGAAGAAGGACAAATTCCAAGAATGAGGTTAGGTATTCTGTCAACATGTGGAAATTAGCAAGATTCCTGCAGACGCTGGATAATTTGAAGTAGAAGTAGAAACACATAAATGGACCTTGTGTTAGGATTACTTTGTTCCTAAGGAGGGAAGATCACCAATTGGATTTTGTGGACTGACTGACCAAGTCAGTTCATTATGAAGTTGCTTTATTCACGAAAGAGTTGGCGGCAATGTGCAAGAGACACATCTACCGGATTCATGAAGTTCCAACTGACAGACAATCAAAGAAGTCAATCTAGACGTTTGAAGACATGCTGAAGAATCTTGCCTCCTGGAATCTGGAGGATCTTGGAAAGATCAATTATCTTTGGTAGAGTTTTCTTACAATAAATACCCAATTAGCATCAGTACAACATCATTGAAGTTTTGGATGTAGTTTTCGTACATAACTTGCATAGGACGATGAAGAAGAAAGAATACTGTTAGATCCAGAGAGAGTAACTGGCGCAGCAGAGGAAGTGAAGATGATCAGAGACAAGCTATGATAGACAGAAGCACTGGGCAGACAACAGTTGTCAACCACTGGAATTTGTAGAAGAAGGCAGTGTCAGAGAAACCAGTAACAAGCATAGTCAGAGGTGAGATGAAGATCAGGCAAAGTTGAATCATTATTCCTATTTCTTTCCATACTCATCTGTTTCATTTTCAAATTTGACATTATGCTTGTTAGCCTAGTTTTGCGAGCTATTCTTTTTTTCAAGCTTGATCATGACATTATCTTATTGGAGGCCTCCATTAATATATTGTCTAATCAGAACCGGTGCAATGATGGTCTGATCAACCTCATACACTTTGGTTCGCTTTATATTTTATTTTGTCCCTAAATTGTCTCATCCATGATTACCTTTAAAAATTCTTATTGTTTGAACCTGAACACCATACTCGTGTCTAATTGAATTGTGGGAATCCTGTCCTACCTGTCCTTAAATTTCGAGGACGAAATTTTTAAGGAGGGAAGGTTGTGAAACCCGTAATTTCTAATTTGCATTTTATTCTAATTTTCATTTGCTAAATAAAATTTTGTTAGATTAATGTTAACAATAATTTTTTTTATTATTATTATTTATTTTGAAAGATGTTAATAATTAATAATATTTAATAAAGTGAAATTATTTTCAAAAAAATAAAATTATGGGATTTTAAATCAAACATCATATATAAAAAAAAGAAAAAAAAATGTATTGATTGGTCCAAAGTTTGGTCCAATTATCTTGTGAGTTTTATTTAACCCATTAGATTTTTAGTTGGATTTTTTCATAAGTTTTGTTTTGGACCAATAAGCCAAACTTAGATTGAAGCCCATGAGAGAGCTTACCCATATATGAGTTTGATTGGGTTAAAAACCCAATAGTGTTGATGAGAACTCATTCTCATTTCAAGAGTTCTGTTGAGGACTTTTCCTTTTCTCAACTGAAGAACAAAAGCTTCGGTTTGGATTTCATTGTTTGGCCGACCTTTTGGCTCTCGAAACTGCCGTCGACTGATCGGTTTCCCCACCGGCTGGAGTAAAGGCACGGTGGCTCTCTACCTCCCTCTCCAGATGAGTAACTCCAATTTGTTTTCCTATATAAACCCCATGTTATCCTTTCTTCCCCACACCATCCTTTCCCCAATTTCTGAGAAGAAAACCCACTCCGGCGAAGTTCCCGGCGAGATCCCGACCGGCGCCCCTTTCCCGGAGCACCACGGTGGCCGCCCCTCCCCGGCGACTTCTTCCGTGCTCGCCGGCAAACCCGCGCGGCCCGTCCCCGTTCACGCCGGCAAGTCCCCGCGTCCCCGGCGCTCCCGTCGTCGTCCCCTGGCTGGCGCCCGACCCCGGTGACCTGCTGTCCTGTTGGCGTTTCCCGTGACACTGTTCGTTTTCGATTCCGTCCTTTTCCGAGACTCTGTTGTTGGTATTTTCTGACCCAATTTAGTCTATGATGATGCTGGTCCACCCAATTCCAGCAGGAATTCGGAATTTTGACAACGTAATTTTACGTTGCCATCTTTCGGAAATATGGATTTTCTGTTCTGTTATTTTGGGATTCTTGGACAGAATGGGTTCGGGAAGTTTTCGATATATTTCGAGAAACTTTCTGAAGTATTCAGGTATCCGAGAATCTGCGGAATATATATATTGGGATGGTTCTGTTGGGTTTGTTTGAATGTTAGTTTTGTGGTATGTTAATTGGTTCTGTTAGTTTACAAGTTAGTATTTTGAGGATTTTTCTATGTTGGGATTTTGTTAGAAGATTTCCTTGAGTTTTCTTCTTGGAAGAACTCTGGGATTTGAGTTCTGTTTTGAGTTTTTGGTGGAATTAATAACTGGAAGAGTTTGGAAAAAAAAAAAAAATATTTTTACGGGAATATTTATAAATGGGAGTTTTTGAGTTATTTTGCAGGTATCGGACGTGTTCCCAGTTTTTGGGTTATCCCGAAAACAGAGGGAATGCTGCCGAAATTTTTGGGAATTTATTAAATGATTTTCGAAATGATTATTCGAGTTAAATATTATTTTATTTTGGGCGACGACCTTAACGGTCACTGGGTCCCAGCGAAATGCAAACGCACCGGTTCGACCGGACGTTGAGGCAGAGTAGTTAAAAATGAAATTTTGGACCAGAGTCTGAGACTTAAAATTCTCTTTTAATATTATTTTGGAAATTATTAATTTTGTTAAAATTGTAGTTATTAAATTTTGAGACTAACAACATTTCCGTCTTATTTCAATTTATGTAAATCAAGTTGTAAGGGGCATAAGCCAATTACTTTATTTGTGCTGGAAAAATGTAATAATTAGGATTTTTATTTCTTTTCTGGATGTTGTAGTGTAATATAAATAGTAGATTATATATATTATCGATAAGTTATGATTTTCTCACTATTTAAATAAATAATAATTTTTATGTACAAAATACAAGTTTTAACCAAATTAAATGATAATTACAAGTTTTCTGAAAATACCAGAATAAAAGAATGAAACTTCTAAATTCAAACTCTTAAATGCTTTGACGTTGTGTTAGTTAGCTAATCTATCAAAACTAACTAGGAAAGACAACTAGACATTTTATGTTTGTTTCTGAGACGAGTTTCCCGGAAATGTAGGAGTACAAGGAAGAGAGTAATTTACCGAATACCGAAGTGCAAAACCTTGACAACCGGAAGTTTAAGGCAAGTACATTTTATGTAGATTTTACAATTATTTTCACAATTGTTTCATTGCAAGTTTAAACCACAATTATACACGAACTCCTTCGGGAGCATTGATCGTATTGTTGGGGACTGGGGGAATAGTGTACTGGATATGACCAAATCCAAACTTAGGATAATGAATGTGTTAGCTTACCCCTCTCTCACACGGGGATAAGCCATACCGTATCGCTAGGATACAAATGTACCCAAACCGGTCATATTCTTTACCTATTCATATCACTGTACTGTACTATTTCAAAATTGTTCATTTTCAAACTGTTTAAAAATGCATGTTATAAATTGTCATTTTAATTGTTAAAATTTGCATGAATTGTACTTTGCTCCCTCCTGACTGGAGACAACATTTTAGGTATTACTGAGGATCTGGAGATGATGATCAATAGCTATTTTGATCCTGACTTGTACCCGACGGTACTCCCAGCTGATGATGATGTTGTGGCGTCTCCATAGATGCTACATTAGTTGAGAGTTTAGTTGTTTCTTTATTTCCAGTTTATGAACCTTGTATTGAAAGACAAGTTTTTATTATCGTAAATTAAATGTTGTGGCAACTTTTAAATTCAAACTTGTTGTTGATTTACCTGCAATATGGATTACAGCTTACTGCCGCCGTCTCATCAACGGTGCAGGCTGGGCATGATCCGATTCGACCCAAGTATTTGGGGACCGGGTCGTGACACTCCACGAAGGCCGGGATGAAGTATTTCATAACCTTCATCGACGACTTCTCAAAATACGCGTTCGTCTACTTGCTCAAGTCTAAAGACGAAGCTTTCGAGAAGTTCAGAGAGTTCAGGACCGAAGCTGAACGGCAGACTGGACAACAACTCAAGAGGTTAAGGATTGATCAAGGTGGGGATTACAGGTCTCATGAATTCGCATCGTTCTGCAAAGAACATGGAATTATATGTGAGACTACTGCTCCATATTCTCCTCAATCCAACGGAGTAGCGGAGAGGAAGAACAGAACGTTGACAGAAATGATGAACTCAATGCTGCTAACCGCGGGTCTTCCTAAATGCTACTGGGGAGAAACTGCATTGACGACCACTTTTATTCTAAATAAAGTTCCATATGCAATTTCGGACGTAACTCCTCATGAACTCTGGTTCAAAGTCAGACCAAACTTGAATGTCATTCGAGTGTGGGGATGTCTGGCGTATGTGAAGCTCTCAGATCTGAAGATTCAGAAGCTAGGGACAAGGACTACGAAGGCGATCTTCTTGGGGTATGCCGAGAAGAGGGATGCTCGGAGATTTCTTGATATTGAGTCAAATTATATCATCGAATCTCGTGATGCCGAGAAAAGTGATGCTAGGAGATTTCTTGATATTGAGTCAAATCATATCATCGAATCTCGCGATGCTGAATACTTTGAAGACAAGTTTGCAAAAGACAAAAACATTGTTCTTTCGGACATTCCGAAAAATGATGTAGGTGCAAATGAGACTGAAATCTCATATGGGCCAGTAGTCCAAGAAGAAGCTGTTGTTGAGGAAACAACTCTTGTACCAGAACTCGCAGAGCCGTCAGCTAAGCGAGCGAGGAGACCGAAAGATTTCGGAGATGACTTTGTCACCTATCATGTGGAAGCAGATCCGCTTACCTATGATGAGGCGATGAAGACCAGAGATGCTATCTTCTGGAAGGAGGCAGTGAATGACGAGTTTGACTCTATCACCTCCAATAACACATGGGTGTTGGTAGATCTACCTGAAGGAGAGAAGCCCATCGGATGTAAATGGATCTTCAAGAAGAAGATGAAGGCAGATGGAACTATTGACAAGTTCCAGGCCAGGCTGGTAGCCAAGGGATTTTTTCAGAAACAGGGGATAGACTACTTTGACATGTACGCTCCAGTAGCTCGGATGACCACCATCAGGATGTTAATCTCTCTAGCAGCTATATATAAGTTGGTGATACATCGGATAGATGTAAAGACCGCATTCCTGAATGGGGAGCTGATCGAAGAGATTTACATGCAAAAGCCAGATGGATTTGTCGTCAAAGGTCTTGAAGACAAAGTCTGCAAGTTGGTAAAATTATTGTATGGTTTGAAGCAAGCTCCCAAGATGTGGCATGAGAAGTTTGACAAAGTTATTAGGTCAAACGGCTACAGAGTCAGCGAGACGGACAAATGTGTTTACACAAAGTTCGCTGATGGAAGAGGAGTCATCGTTTGTCTGTACGTGGACGACATGCTAATCCTAGGTACGGATATAGGCTGTGTCACAAAGACAAAGAAGTTCCTCTCAACCAAGTTCAGTATGAAGGACTTGGGGGATGCAGATGTCATCTTGGGCATAAAGATCATCCGAACAGACACTGGAGTAGCACTGTCACAATCTCACTACATTGAGAAGATGCTCACACGCTATGGGTATAAGGATCTTCCAGGGAACGATACGCCATACAGGTGTGATCAGAAGCTGAAGCCAAATTCAAGGGAAAGCGTCAGGCAGCTGGAGTATTCTAGCGTTATCGGAAGTTTGATGTACGCAACCACTGCCACAAGGCCTGACATAGCTTTCGTCGTGGGAATGCTGAGTCGGTTCACAAGCAACCCAGGGGTTGAGCACTGGAAAGCTGTGAAGCGGGTGATGAGATATCTCAAGAAAACTCAGACATATGCACTGCACTACAACGGGTATCCGACAGTAGTGGAAGGCTTCAGTGATGCTAGCTGGTGTTCAGAGATGGAAAGCGAGAGATCCACAGGTGGATATGTCTTTTCCTTGGGTGGAGCTGCTATATCGTGAAAGTCGAAGAAGCAGACTATACTCTCTCGTTCCTCCATGGAATCTGAATTCTATGCACTTAAAACTGCAGCAGACGAAGCAGAATGACTTCGGGAGCTCATGTATGATCTTCCAGTGGTTGGGGCTCAGATACCGGCGATACCGATATACTGTGACAACCAGGCGACTGCGGCGGTGGCATCAAATGACCTCTTCAACGGGAAAAAGAGGACTGTGCGGTTGAAGCACAGGGCAGTACACGATCTTATCAAAAGAGGTGTAATTACAGTGGTTGATGTTCGGAGTCAGGAGAACCTGGCAGATCCGTTCACAAAGGGCCTCAAGCGCCAGTTGGTCGATGACACAGCTTGTAAAATGGGCTTGAAGGCATTCTGATAGTGTGTCTTTGTAATCCTACCATAAAGTTTTATGTTATTAGTTCAAAGAGAAATCTACTAGGCATCTAACTTTTGGTTCAAAGGAGGATCACTGACTGGGAAACTATCAGGTAACAGTGGGTACTTGTTCTCTAGAACATGGAAGGGATACGGACCCATAACCACTATTGTCTACTATGTATTTTTCTGCGGAAAAAACAGATCCTGTGGAAGGTTGGCTTAAACGCCTTAATGAGTTCTCAGGCAGAGTGAATGCCTGGTATGCTTTACAGGAAGCACGGTAGAGCAGCACTACAAGGAGTAAAACTCCATGCTACAGTGGGGTGACTCCACCATGAGGTTCCCAGATAGGGGTAATGTTTTGGCTTTGCAAGCCAAGTCACAGCGACATAGCACCGCAAATAGGCAGGTAGCCTAATGCTGTATGATGTAATTAAATAGTTGTAGACAACACTACAAAGGAGAGAATGGCCCCATGTTACAGTGGCACGACACCACGATGAGGTACCCAGGTAGGGGTAAAGCCTCGGCATTGCAAGCCATGTTGTTGCGGCGTAACACCGCAAGGAAGCCTTAGGCTTCATGCTGGGTAGTTTGGCACTACAAAGAGGCTTGTGACCTCATGCTACAGTAGTATGACACTACGATGAGGTTCCCAGGTAGGGGTAATGCCTCGGCTTCAGGCCATGTCATAGCGGCGTAGTACCGCAAGGAAGTGCAAGGCTTCATGCCATATCTCTTTAATAAAGAACTCACCTATAGTGTATGGAAAGAGATATCAGGCCGTCTCTTGAGGGTAAACTTGTAGACGCCAAAAATTATACACTGAAACCAGGCTGGCACAGGGCCTTTAATGTGCAGCCAGAAGCACACGTAACTACACTTTGTGAGTGGGAAGAATTACAATTGTGGTGCAGAATTCAAGGCGTAGTCCATTCTTGTATCACATTATTATTTAACCCATGCGGGAAGATTCAAGTCGTCAGCGACATCTATCCTAATGCAAAATGGACAGTTACTGTGGGGAACGCTCAACCCCGGACACATATATATGTTGTGATATGTGGGGGATTGTTGGTGCTTTCTTTACATGGAGAGAGCTTGCTCTCAACATGCCTTGTAAATTTTAGTCCCACATCGGAAATGCACCATGAGTTATCTCAACATATATACTTGGGTGTGTTGTTGAGAGATGCACATGGGGTGGTGACCCTAAGGAGGGAACCATGTGGGTGATTTTACAAGGAGGTAAGAATAAGGCTCCAAGGATTAAGCATTAATGCTTTTGTCATTCTCTTGGATTAATTCCATTTGGAGCTAAGCCCCAAAGGGGCTTAGCGACTCGGACTCGGGCTCATGGGCTCATGAGGCATAATATGGCATTTTGTTGGCGCACTTTGCACTTAGCATGTCACGCCCCAGAACCAGAATACTGGAGAGCGGGGGCGGACATAGCCAGCTACGTATAATGAAATGGAATCCATCTCACTATACGGTCACGACTGTCTAGAAATATGAGGGTTTATCTACAAGCCATCAGTCTCTTAAGGTCATAAATTATCCTATTGTCTCAATCTCAACCAACTAGTAATAGTTACAAGATATCAGACCACCAAATATACAATTGTAAGGCGTCCCAAACATTACATATCCAGATGATCATGAAGCTAGTCGTACAAAATGTAAGGACTAGCAAGAGTTAAGTTATACATGATCAACCTCGAGTTGCCAATTATGTTACAGCCCGTAGGCAGACAGTAACTAAAATATTCACGAGCTAACACTTGTTCGGCGGCTAAACGCCTCAAAAGAATAATGTACAATTACAGTGGAAGAACAAAAGAAACCCACTCGTTGCTAGGATTTCCTCTAGTGGTCACCATCTGGCTGGAAAGCAGGTAGATCCCTTGCTGCTGCTCCGGTATCTGGCCATACAAAACCAGCTGGATCAGACCCCAGAAAGAGCAAGTGCCACAAAGGAGGCTTCACTTAGGAACTAAAACCAGCAAATTAGCACAAGAATATAATTACAAAAGAAGAGACAGTAATTTAAGAAAAAGTATGACAGGTAAATATAAAAGACAATCTTGTACAGGATCAATAAAAGACAAGACATATGGAAGAGCATGACAGGGTGATATACGATGAGATAACCATGGGACTATTCAGATAACCAGGTTACAACCCGTAAACCAAACAAGGACCGGGGTTGTAACCCTTCGTCTGAACGGAACTTGGCTTCTCCCACCATTTATCGACAAGGTAAATATAAGAAATTGAGACATGTAACAATCTTGTACAGGATCAAGACGAGACTAGACAGATTATTCCCATACAATCAATCACGGCCAAGCAGTAAGTACGGCTTGCTACTTTAACTAACTAGGGTTATCACAGGTCTAGTTACTAGCAAGATGCAAATGAAAATTCCAAGTCCGATTACCTATTTGTTACTACCTGAGTGATCCCAGCAAGAAAAGGAAAAGATAGCAGGATATAGCAGACACACTGTAGTAAGATACATGTGTCCTAATGTACCACGCTCGACGGCGGGCTGGAAGTGCGCTCATCTCGACGAATAGCAACAAATCCCATGTATATATATAAGGCCGGGACCAAAGGGGCAACAGGTAACTGGGAAATTTTCCATGAACTAATTGATCAATCTAGTCATTAACCTAGCCAGATTCAGTATGGATCCCTGACCGTGGTACTCAGGGATCATGCCCTAGACATGATGCAAGACACAATCGGACCAGTAGTTTATACAGCACAATCAATGCAAACAACCACGGTGTCAGGATTAATTATACAGGTCATGTTATGTCAAGTAGCCGTCGCAACAGCTATTCGAGATAATCATGTCAGGTTTATCATATCAAGTGTGCTAGTCAGGAGTGCGCCACGACGGGCCACTATCAGGTCATGTCAGGTTATCATGTCAGGAGTGCACCACTACGGGTCACTATCGTGTCATGTGTAGCAGGTCAAATTATCAGGTCAAGTTATCATGTCAGGAGTGCACCACGACGGGCCACTATCATGTCATGTTCAATTATCTTTTCTAAACATATTAAGTAAATTCGTGATTATCAATATTCAGGACTATAGAAGAGCCATACGGCTAAGGCATATGCGGCCAGGTAATAATCACATGCGGCTGGAAGGAGAACAGCCCATGCGGCTGGAGAAGACTGGGCCTTATGCGGCCAGAAAGTAACCGGACCTCATGCGGCTCAATTAGGAGCAAGGCCATGCAGCCAGAAAAGATGAGCATATGCGGCTGGGATAAATCGGGTCATGCGGCCCGGACTCATAAGCCCATGCGGCTGGAATATAATGGGACTTATGCGGCTCAATTATAAGAGACTACATGCGGCTGAAGATGCAAGGCCTTATGCGGCCAGACTGGTCATGAGCCTATGCGGCCAGGAGATGAAGGGGGTGCATGCGGCTCAGTTAGGAGCTCATGCGGCCAGGGAAGGGTGGTGAGCATATGCGGCTAGGAATGTAAGTCTCATGCGGCTAGGATTAAATCTTCATGCGGCTGGGAGAATTGAGTTCCTGCGGCATAGACCATGCGGCCAAGTAACTCAGCAAGGCTTATGCGGTTCAGGAATAAAACTTGCTGCATAAAGCTATGCGACTAAGTCCAGTCGGCTATGAACTGTTCTTCTTCTCCATCCTTCCGAGAAGAAGAACCCTTCAAGCCATGGCTCCCAAGCTCCATGAATCTTTCATCCAGAGTCCAAATCCAAACTTCCATAGGTCAAAATGGGGTAGAACGAAATTCTCTACAACATGGAACCATCAAAAACTCAGAAATAACAGGATTAAGTAGATCAAAATCCAAGAAATCCGAAAATAAAGTAAACTTAGATCTAGAAGAATCTAGCCATGGAAAGTAAAAATGCCAAGTACTAAAGTAAGTTAAAATGCTGTAAGGAAGAAAATGAAGCAATAAAATTTGAGTTCCTCCATGAAGCAAGTTGCACTTGCCTAGAGCTCACTCTCTCTCTCTCTCTGGTAGGTGGAGAGTTAATGAAGGAGAAGAAGAAGAGTAATGAGTAATAATGGAAGAGAGAGAGAGAGAGAGAGAGAGAGAGAGAGAGAGAGTGGAATATAAATGAGGGTGGTGGTAGGTGGGAGTGGTTTGGTTCACATAAAATCCAACCAAGCCAAACCCACTAAACCGAACCAAACCAAGCCAATGCATTGCCATGATGAATCATGAAGTACTCAATAAACCAAGCTCCATTAATCAGAATTAATCCATGAACGATAAATGATAATTAAACCACAATGCAAAATATGAAATAAACCATAACTAACTAATCAAAGAAAAGAGAAATACGGGTCAGAAATACGAATACTTATAAAATACGTATCACGAATTTCGGGACACTACATAGCACGTCAGCAGTCATGCGGTTTTTATGCGGCTCTTATGCGGCCATGCGGTCTTATGCGGCATGCGGCTCATATGCGGCCAGGCTGTTGCTGCTGCCGCATGGAGGGATCCGCTGACTGTGCAGATTACAAATCAGTTATGGAAAGGCTGAATCAATACGATTAAATTAGTTCCTATCTTTGTGGGATTTGAATTAATTCAGATCCTATCTTTGTGGGATTTGAATTAATTTCGTGGGATTTGTATTAAATCTCGTTGCTATCTTTTGGGATTTGATTCAATCTTTCCATAACTGAAGAGGCGGCTAGGGTTTCCACCCTCTCTCTATAAATACTCTCTTCTGGCCTCCTTTATGACCACTACGAAAATTACAAGTCAGAAAAGGAGAAAGAGAGAGAGAGTTGCTGCCGCCATTGCAAGTCCATCCGAGGGGTCAGAACAGAGGTGACTTCGAGCGTTCCATAAGTTCTTCAAACTTGCTGGTTCCTGGAAGCAGATCGTGTGGGGCGAATCTTGCTTTGAGCAACGGTGTTTTGACACCCCAGCAACTGTTCTTCATCTAATCTTTCTCCAGATTATTGTAACTCGTTCTGTCCCAATTGCAACACGTTTGCAAGGAAGAACGAGAGATCTTCTCTTCTCTATTTTCCTCCTTCAGATTGTAATTTGGCTATTTGTTTTATTGTACCATCGTAGATCTTGAGTTTAATCACTGCAAAAGTTTTTGTGTGACATCTCAGATCTTGATTGCATCAGTTTTTCCATCTTTGATCAAGCCCCGGGATTAACACATACAACATAATATAATCATCTATATAGTTGATTTTTTACTTAAACTTTCTAAGTAAAAAGGGCATGGGTTCAACTTAACATAATGGATATAGTGTAGTGGTCTTGTTTGTTTGTTTTTTTTTTTCAAAGAACTTTTCAGTTTTCTTAGAAGGTGCCTTTGTCTTGGACATCCAAAAAACTTTGGAGGGGCTGCTCATTTGTATCTATGGTATCTTAACTTAAGTCGAATGATCGAGGGTATTATTGTGTGTTATTTAAGAAAGGTTCATTATTTATTTTTATTTTGACAATCAAAAAGGGTACTAATTTATTCAGATTTTGTGGTATCCAACCATTAGCCATTCTCTCTCTCCTTACCTCTCAATTTCCTCTCGCCTCGAGTCGTCAAGAAAGTCCTCGTCTTAGCATCATCCGAGCTACTCCTCGTACCCAACGGACAATCTGGTAGGGGTATCAGTACGACGCGTACTAGATAACGACGTCTCATCGATACCACAAAACCAACACGTTGAAATATAGTGAGGACCCGAAACATTATGTAGACTTTCTAATCTTGTCTTATGATCAGTTACATTTCATAATATACATGTGTCGCTGACAAATAAGTGTGTCACACAACACGGTACAACTTACCAATACTTACCACTCGCCATTCTCTGTCGGGTACAACAATGATATCGATATAATTAATAAATCAAAATCCTTTATACTCAAATTGTCACGAGCATGTCTCTGTAGAAGACAAATGTTAGGCTCATAAAGTACAGTGTGTAGTGGATCCATTTACTTTCAGACTTTGCCAACAGACCTACACCCATATAGAAGCTAGCACAATGCCTAACTCTATAGGAAGGCCACTGGCACCACAAGTTATCTTGAACTATATTCTAGCAAGACAGTGCCACGTCGTGTGGAGGTCCTGAGGCTGTATTGCGATGCCTCCTTTTAGTTTGGGTCACACCATCGCTGAAAGTCTCACAATACCCCTTCCCCTAGGCAGAATCTATCTTAGTATCCCGACGATCGTTTGAGGAACAAAATATTTTGCACAAGTTGTCCAATAACTACGCATCTACGAGAACTTCTAGACTCAACCAAACGCATGACCAAAATTGAGATCAACATCCATGACATCACTACTCAGCATATAGTCGCACATATCTCATGCTTACTATCAATCTGACACGAGCCATCGCTCGCCTCTAAACTTCTCAATCTGGGATATAGCCTTGACGACCCAATGGTCCCCAAATCTTACCATACTATAACTCTTAATCGAGATATGATAGTCAATTAGTCATCTTGCATAAGTATATCATTACTACATCTCATGTGATAACTATTATAATATTGATACATGCCATGTGATATGACGTGGTAGCAATACAAAAGCTCCATTTTTATAGTATCAATCTAACTAGTCCATGTGATAAGAATAAGTATTTCTATTATACACATTTTTATAACATTTATAACATCATCATCAAGTGCCACATGGTGGTTGATGACCTAGAGTGGAAGAGGGACGTCTCATGGAACAATAGCTGTGGTCATGTATTAAACAGTCAACGACTAAGTGGATGTGCCGGAGTGGTTATCGGGCATGACTAAAATCATATGGGCTCTGCCCGTGCAGGTTCGAAGTCCACGTTTTTGTGTTATTTTTTCATTTCTATTTTGCCGCGTTTTGTTGTCTATTATTAAAATCTAGCTAGGTAGTTTTTTGTTTTTTTTTTGTTTTGTAATTAATAAATCTAGCTAGGTATTGTTAAGGTTAAACGAGCTGCAACATCTCTCTATATGTAATATAATATTGAAATAAGTTAATTATTTTGAAAATTAGAAATGTGAACGTCTTAAATTTAGGGATTCTATTGGTGACCTAATCCCGTAACTCTCATGTTTACAAATCCGTAACTCTCGTGTTTACAAATTATTTTTGTCACTCAAGTTGTGCTCATGTCCAAACCTGAAGCTAACTAGACTTCAAATATACTAGTGTCATGGCACACGCAAATGCGTGTGCAACGCATCTTACAATTGTTCACACCCTTTAATGTAGGAAACATAACATAAGATCAATTTTATTTTATTTTTAAATTAGTATTGTCTGATAGGATAGTTGAATATGTTAGAAATGTTGATATCATCTTATTTAATTACGAAAATATTCTACCAAACTTAATGAACAGAAATATTTACTTTCACCATATAAAATAACTCGACAAAAATTGCTATAATGAAATGTTATTTGTTAGCGTCTTCGGACAGCATCTTCATCAACAGGACTTGACATGTAACTATTGCTTACAAATAAATGGTCGATAGTCACCGGTATTGACATCATGCATTGTCCTGCAATAAATAAGAAAATCTAAATAGGTTATATGGAAGCAAAGATAGTCATCAACATGACTTGACTGGTAACTCTTGCTTACATATAAACAGTCGATAGTCACCGATATTGATAACATGCATTGTTCTGCATGAAATAAATAAAGTTGAAGAGGTTATATGGAAGAAAAGGTAATAAATATGTTTTATTTCATTACTTATTAGACATAAGTAACTCAAGTACCTCATATGTGATTAGTTTTGTGGAAGCAAATACGTGTCCGGACACAAACAGAAATATATATAAAATATAATATACGTGTGTTACGCGTTGTGCAATTGTTAGTATTATTTGTGTAGTAAACATAAAGTAAAATATAATTATAATCTAAATAATCTAGTGACATTGCACACACACACTACAACAAAAAACCCTTTTAATGACGCTCGATAAGGAGTTTTAATGACGGCTGATACATAAGCGTTATTAAGTTGAAAAATACCTTTTTTCTATGACGGTTTGGGCTAATTCTGGGCTTTTTATAACGTTTATAAAACAAAGCGTTATTAATAGTTTAGAGCGGTGGCAAACTTGTAATATTTGTTAAGTACATTTTTTGACAAAATCCCGCGCTTCAACATAATTTTTTCTCTCCCTCTGGTTCTGGTCTTCCCCTTCTCCTCCTTTCGTCTCCCTCCTCTCCCCCAACTCCTTTCGTCTCCCTCCTCCTTTCGTCTCCTCCTTTCAGCAACACCCTCCTCTCCTTCTCTTCTTCTCCTTCCTTTCCCCCAACTCCAAAATCCTAACCCTAATCCAAAATCCTAAACCTAGTTAGAAAGGGTGGAGAAGATGGAGAGGGCTTGTCGAAACCCTAAGTATACTGATACACAGGTGTGCGGCGTCGTGGCGAGTAGCGACGGCTACTGTAGGCACGGGTGCGGGCGGGAGCGGCCGAGCGGGGGCGGGCGGGCGTAGGCGGGCAACATGCTGGCGAGCTGCGGCGGGCCGAGCGCGTGCACGGGCGGTTTGGGCGCGGTGGCGAGCAGCAGTGGCGGCGGCAGGCGGAGGTGGAGGCGGCCGGCCGGCCCATTTAACACCTGGTATTCCTACATTTGTTGGCTAATAATTTTTTTTATTATTTCTTTGTCAGGATGACACTTGTTCTTGGACCACCAGGATCAGGAAAATCAACATTCTTGAGAGCATTATCCAGAAAAGTTGATCCCACCTTAAAAGTAAGTTTTTTTAAAAAAAAAAAAAAAAAAAAAAAAACTTCAGCTTTCCCCTGTGCTTTCAAGATATGGACACGAATTTTAGCTTCATAAAATTTCCTAATTACTCTTCCAACCCCTTTTCTCTTTCCCAAATTGACATTTTGCTGCATGTTAGCTCACAGGAAAGGTCATGTACAATGGACAAGAACTCGGCCTCTCCGGTGGTCGACACGTGTCTGTATATGTTAGCCAGCATGATCTACACCATGTAGAGATGACTGTCAGGGAGACTCTTGATTTTTTCGGACGAATGTTTGGAACAGATAATATCTTTAGTGAGTATATATACTCTTTGCTCGTAAATAATCACTTAGATATATTTTTTTTTTTGAGATGCATGCCGATACGCACGGGACTTTCGGCTCTCCTCCTCCGATCGGTCTTCGGGTCCGTGGCCGACGCGTATAAGAAAGACCCGCCGTCCGGCCTCTTCGACTGCCTCGTGGAGGCGGCTGGTGCCGGGGTGTAGGAAGCTGGCGGCGCCGAGGATGCTGGAGGAGGCTGCGGACTACGTGGCCGATCGCCGGAGGTAATAAGTTTACAAGTGAAAATTTTTATATAAACCCCATTTTGGTGTTTATTCAGAAATTTTTTGTATCAATGCTGATATCGACGAGTCTTGATTTTTTGCATATAAATTTTTTGTATCAATGCTGGAGGAGGCTGCGGACTACTCTTGATTTTTTGCATATAAATTTAAGTTTGTAAGGGAGTTTTGGATTTGTCTGGACCTACCACCGACATTGAGACTTTACTTCAATTTTGATGACCCTAATGAGTTGGCTATATGATTATCCAACTTCAACTTAATTACCTTTATAGATCTTGTTTTTAAGTGTCATGTAATTTGTACTGGGTGGTTCATGAGCATAAAGTTTGATTATGATACTGAGTTAGCATTTCTAACAGGAAACCTAAGGTGTTCATCAGCCACACTACTCAAATTAAATGCTTATTGAGCTCCCCAAGATTTGTAATTGTCTATTTTTCAGATTTGAATTATGATACAAAAATGTGACTAACTTGAATTCTTTGCTTTTATTATGAAGTGATAATATTGTTGCTGCTACATGGAGACATGGAGTGGATAGGACAGTAGAGTTTTTCCCAAACCCATACTTTCCAGATATTTACCTTAGCTGAAATATAAGGAACAGGGCATGTTTCAATTGGAAAACCAAATTCATAACCCATATTTCACTGCAAACAATTTTTTTCTATTCTATTGTCTACATACCTACAACTTTATTGTGTTCCTACCAAAAAATTTATATATTGGCAATGATGAGATACAATTTGGAGATAGTTTTGTGACTTCCATTGCAATGTATTATGGTTTTGAAAAAATCTGTCCTTGCAGTTCTACTATGCACTATGAGCCAACCTTGTGTATTTTGATACTGCTATTTTTTTTACCTTTCTTTGGTCATTTTCTTGACTGTTTTTACAATTTGCAGTTGTGGTTAACTTGTTTTTACATGGCAGTTTTGTTCCTGCAGTTCTACTATGCACTCTGAGCCAACCTTATGTATTTTGATCCTGCTATTTTTTACCATACTTTGGTCATTTTCTCGACGGTTTTTCCAATTTGCAGGTGCAGGTAACTTGTTTTTACATGGCATTTTCTGTAGTTCTACTATGCACTATGAGCCAACCTTATGTATTTTGATCATACTATTTTTTTACCTTACTTTGGTCATTTTTTGGACTGTGTCTACAATTTGCAGGTGCGGTTAACTTGGTTTTACATGGCAGCTTTGCTCCTGCAGTTTTACTATGCACTCTGAGCCAACCGTGTTGTATTTTGATCAAACTAGCTTAGTTAGATCTTCCTCTAATTCAAACTAAGTTTTTTTTAATCTTTTTCAGGATTTTGCTACGTGATAACGACAGTTTTGATGTGCTCAAAGTTGAAGCCAATGTACTAATAGTTTTGAGGGTCTACTTACTAGTAGTAGTTGTAAATATATGTATTTGGATGTCCTATTTTGAAAAAAATGTAATGAAGATGGTGATATATATTATGTATATATTTGTAATTGGATTAAATGGTACTCTATAACATTTAGATATTTTCTTGTGAATATGGTCCAAAATGAATGTTTTGAAATTGAATTAAGCAACATTGAGCATTGTTCTATAATTTTTTGAAAAGTAATATATAAATATGCAGAATTGAGCATTATAAATGTGCTGAATTGAGTCTATACAGATTATCTATTCATAACGCTTTCAAACTACGCTGAAAATAAGTGTAGCAGAAACTCATCATATTCATGACGGTTATTTTATGACGCTTTTAAAAAACATTTATAACACCCGTTTTCATGACGGTTGCTGTGAAAAAAAAAGCGTCATGGTACGTCATTTATGACGCTTTTTAGCCGTCATTAAAAGGATTTTTTGTTGTAGTGACAATACATGAGCAACACGTTTTACAAATATTTATACTATTTTATAAAGCAAAAAAACATAACAAAAATAATTGAAAAATTAATATATTTTGATATAACTTTTGCTTTTAGAAATGTTGATAGTTGACAAAGAAAGAAATCAAACAAACTTACTAAACACGAAAATCTAATTTAAAAAATTTGTTTGAATATGATTATAAACGATAAGTAACAAACATTGACAATTTAAATCCTAAACAAATTTGTTTGAATAAGATTATTTTAAAAAAATGGATACATAAATAATAAAAAAATATTAAATTTATTGCATGTGCAACATATTATTTATTTATTTAAATCAAAATATCTATAATATTTAAATTTGAATTTGGTAGATCGTTATATCAAGATCTACTAAATATTTTTTTAAATGTGCATAACTCAAATAATATCAAATTGTGAATAATTCGAATAATATTAAATCTTATACTTAAAAAATTTAAAAATTAATATTTGAGAAATTTGAAGCATATTGTTAGGTATTTTTATTTTCTTTTCTTTCTATTCTTCATGTGGAAGACAAACCAAAATAATAAAAATAAAAATAAAAAGAGAGAACAGTTAGAAAATTGATCAAAATAAACAAAATTGAAACATCTTGGACAAATTTAGTACAATTAATCTTTATAAAAATTTGGAGTACTTTGAACAATAATCATGATATTTATTTCGTTGAATTGTTTAGTGATCTCTCTGAAATAAAATGCATGTGACTATACGAAATAAAAATATCATTCTTTCAAATTTAATTACAACATGTACTGATCGTACAAAAATTTAAATCATGCCTCAGTGGTTGTATTATCTACACAGTATAAGACTAAATCAAAGTTAATTATGTTAGGGATCACAACGTCACAATAATATATCATTATATTATTTATTGACGCCAAATATATCGTTAATATTAACTATACACAATAAAACATCGTTTCAAATAATTTGCTTACATTCTCAAAATCCGACATGATAACCCAACCTTCAGCCTCAACCCAATGGTTCCTTCATACTTACAAACTCTATTAAATTGCATGTTCAAAATATGCAAGGACTATACCATGATAAATAAATAATACCTGAAACATTCATGTCAACTTTATTCACAAAGCAATCCTCATTCCCATATCCAAAAGCTATTAAAAATACAAACAAATCTCAGATAGGAGTCATAGTATGTAGCAAAATAAAAAAGGTATATGAAGAAACATGAACACATTAACCAATTTTTTGTATAAAATAAAGTACTATAACCTTGTTTGGAAGAAACCAGCAAAGAAAAAGAAAGGAGAGCAGGAAAAAAAAAGAGAGCGGAGGGGACGGAAGAGAGCGGAGGAAAAGAAAGAGAGAGAGAAGGAGATAGATTGCGGTTATACCACATTTTAGTTAGTTATCAGGAGGTTTAAATGAATAGGTAGATAAATTACATTTTTGTCCATAAATAATGAAACTTGTAAATAAGAAAGTTTTATTAGAGATATATATTAACCATACCCCTACTATTCCAATTATATAATAGTATAGATAGATTGGACCTTTAATTTTTATCAAAATCACTCGTTTTTAGCTACCCAAATTTCTTTTTTCCTTCTAAACTGAAAAATTAGTTCAAAATTTAAATTATATTAAAATAGTTTAAATATAATCTAAATATATTTTGGTTATGATTTGTTACAGATGTATTTTTAGGACCTTGGATATATGTTTAGTTAGATAATATTAAAATAGTTTAAATGTGATTTGAATATATTTTAATTATAATTTGTTATAGATATATTTTTAGGACTTTGGATATGTTTAGTTAGATAATATCATGTTGTTAGATAACAACAAATTTTAGAAAAAAAAAATTCTTCTTCTAAATTATGCAATTATATACATAATTATGGCTTAGACGGCATTATTTTGTGCCATTTTTAAGTCTCTTTATAATCTACTAGTAAATGCACGTACTTTGCACGTATAATAATATATAATAAGGACATTATTCAATTATAGTCAAATATCTCTTCTAACTCATGTGGTTAAGGTGAGAGGTATTTTTCTTATTTGGTTGAGTTCGATTCCCCATATATATATATATATATTTTTTTTTTTGGAAGCATATATATATATATATATATATATATATATATATATAACAATTTTAAACTTCTTTCAACATTTGTTTACATAATTTATTTAAAAAAAAAATAGAATGGACCGTGATATAATGACGGCTTAAACGGCTCACTTTTGAGCCGTTTTGAAGCCTCATTATATAGTGGAAGATAGTAGAGATAGATGATGTCTATCCAATGAGCACACCTTCTAATATATAAGCAAATGAGCACACTCATTTGCAAGTCCAACCCTGGTCCAGGGCAACCAGGGCGATTGTCTAGGGCCCACAGACCATGATGGTCCCAAAAAAAAAGTACTTGTATATATATCACCTTTTTTAATATATTAAATATTAGTGTTCATACAACATAATGCAATAATTTATCTAGTATAGTTGATTTTTACTCGAACTTTCTAAGTAAAAGAACATGGTTCAACTTAACATAATGGATCTAGTGTAGTGGTCTTGTTTTTTTTCCAAAAGAACTTTTCAGTTTTTTTAAGAAGGTGCTTTTGTCTTGGACATCCAAAAAATTCTCAAGTCTAATGATTGAGGTTATTATTGTGTTATTTAAGAAAGGTTCATTATTTATTTTTATTTTGACAATAAAAAAGGGTACTAATTTATTCAGATTTTGTGGTATCCAACCATTAGCCATTCACCCTCTCCTTAGTCCTTTCCTCTCAATTTCCTCTCATCATCCGTTCTTGTGAAGCAATCTGTTGAAGCAACATAGAAGTCTATTAAAGAACATATTGTTGCCAATCTTGTGAAACAAGACCCTCTTGTAAGTAGTTCTTTTTATTTTATTATTATTATTATTATTATTATTATTATTATTATTATTTTGATGATACCATTAACCTAAATATATTTGTCATTTATTTTCTGAAGCAACATAGAACTCTATTTGAAACTTCAAGTCTGCAACAAGTCTCTAGACAGAACACAATAGCCGTTCGTGGGTTATTGTTCTTGATTAATGCTTTGTAAAAAAAATTTAATTATTTTTATATGTCCGACAATACGCACAGAATTGTGTGCACGTTACAGTATTTATTTTTTAGGTCCACTATCTCCAACTTTTATTATTATTATAAATGAAAGAAATAATACTCCCTATATAGCTTTTGTGCAATTAATGAGATGAATCAAACATTTAACAACCAAACAAAATGAAATTTAGAAGAAAAAGAAGTAATCATGTTTTGCGTGCAGTAAATGGTTTTTGGGAAAAAATACAAGACACTTTTTTTTAACAAAAGTGTAATGATACATCGAAATAAATAAATAAATGTCCTTTATACAAATTTGATTTTTCCGGTATTCAGTAGCTTTTGTGTAGCAACAAAAGGTTGAACAATTGAATGGTAATGAGTTTGCACAAATCTTGTTCCACAGGCCACGACCCATACTTGATGCTTTTTGTACTGAATAAAACAGAAGCACATAGCTTTTAAAAGTGTTTTTTAGAAGTGATGTTTGATGTTTGGATGGGGTAAAAAATCTAAGAGGGACGCATACAAAATGGAACTACACAGATTTTTTCTTCTTCTAATTTTCAGAAAAATAAGGCCCATCTCCAATGGAAATTTATAAAATGAGAGTTTCTACATAAAAATTTCACAAACAAAAATAATAATCTCCGATGGTTCTCTATTTCTATCATATATGGCAACAAATGAAGGATCACATTAATGTTGGAGTGGGTGGAGTTCCCAACCTATGTGAAAAATATTCCGGAGTCGGATTGGGTATTCCTATATATAATAGAAATATTCCAATAGATTTGGATTGGTTATTTCTATATATAGTAGGAATATCTCAATAGAGTTGGATTGTGTATTTATATATATAATATGAATACATCAATGGTTTAGATTGAGTATTCATACGTATAGTAGAATATCTTAATTAGTTGTGAGTTTGAGGCTATATATACTAGGTGTTTCCTCACACTAAAAGATATTTCAAAAAGTAAGCAAGAGTGCTTTGCAATATTAGAGAGAGAGACATAGAGAGAGAGAGAGAGAGAGAAAGTATTGAAGACTATTGTGAAGGAGAGATCGTTTCGAATAATTTTTCGACATCTCTTGTTCTTCGGAGTCTGCAAACATATTTTCTCCTTTCAAATGAGTTGTGGTGATCCGTTTAGATCGGAAGGAGCTTGTAGAGGGTGTATTCTCCTTATTCCATTAGTAGATGTTATTCAGGGTTGGACTCCGATCGTCTCGTGGTTTTTTCCATCTAGATTTTCACGTCAAAAATCTCTGTGTCTGCGATTTGTGTTTGGTATTTTTGGTTTGTGTGCTTTTGCTCGATTCTTTTGCAAGACTCCCTGATTTGGGAGAACGGTTTTGCGCTTCGTTCCCAACATAACGGTACCAAAGTTTTGGTTTTGGAGAGGTGTCAGGAGTTGACAGTTAAATTAGAGAGTAGAGATGGACGCGAAGCCGGTGTGCATGGTAAACCTGAACGGTACCAACTATCACTATTGGAGGAGCAAGATGAAAGATTTGCTATTTGTCAAGAAGTTGCATATACCAGTATTTGCTTCTAAGAGGTCTAGCGATAAATCCGAAGGAGACTGGAATTTTGAGCATATACAGGTGTGTGGGTACATAAGGCAGTTCGTTGATGAGAACGTGTATAATCACGTTGCCAGTATTGAGCACGCGAGGACACTGTGGGATAAGCTGGAATCTCTGTATGCGAAGAAGTTTGAGATAAATAAATTGTTCCTGATCCGGATAATGATGGATCTGCAATACAAAGATGGTGCATCCATTACGGATCACTTGAGTGAGTTCCACGACGTGGTTGACCATCTATCCTCGATAGAAGTCAAGTTCGACGACGAGGTTCAGAAACTTTGGTTGCTATGTACATTGTCAGACTCATGGGAGACCGCACGAGTATCTTTGATCGCTTCTGCTCCGGATGGCGTATCAGTCTGGAGTTTGCCAAGAGCTGGATATTGAATGAAGAGATACAGAAACGTTCTCGGGACACTTCATCTACATCCTCCCACTCAGAGGCACTAGTTTTAAAGAGCCACGGAAGGGACAAAAGCAGGGGTCCAGGTGGTGGCAGAAACAAGAGCAGGGGCAAGTCCAAGGGTCGGTATGAGAATTTGGAGTGTTACCATTGTGACAAGAAGGGCCACACCAAGCAGAACTATTTTGCTTGAAAAAGAGAGAAGAAAGGCGACAAGGGGAATATCACGCCCCAGTACCGGAATACAAGGACGGACGTAGGCCAGCTACACCGTATAAGGTACGAATACGCTATACGACGATGACGGCTGTCAAGTCTTGCTGGGTATCCTAGCATGCAATCAATCTATGGCCTAAATTCGATAGCCTATCGTAGCAAGTAAAAGAGATAATCATATGGAAAGCAGGAAATACACATATGAAAATCAGGAATCTATAGTACGGAATAATAATGTAGACGAATATACCTTCCCACAGTTCCTAGCATGGTCGGGAACTGAAGCACATCCTCCAAGTCGAGTCTGGAAGATCCACAGGGTCGGTCACTGAAAATCTGGAAACAATCCAGGGTTGGTCAGGCCAACCGTAGCAAGTACCAGAAAAGAAGGCTCAAGGACGGACGAAGAAAAGCCAGCAGGATAAAATATGACAGTAAGACATCTATAAATAATAAGAGAAGGTAAGAGATCGTGCGGTACCAACACACGATAACAATCCAACAACTAAAAGTATCCTGGTCGTAACCTCGGTCGATAGCCTATCGTAACACAATAACCAACCCAACAATCAAATAAGAACATGGGTTGGATTATGCACCACGATAGTCCATGTTCCTCAGTTATTCCAAAAAGTAACTCAACAATCATCACAATCATCCTAACATACACTCATGCCTGCATCGCTAACTGGAGATCGTAGTCTGTCATCGGGACAGTAATCTACCCCTACATCAAACAAGAACAAGGGAATGAAATACTGAGCCGAGACAGCATTACGTACCAGCCAGCTTAGCAAACAGCAAGCCATACAATTTAGGTGAATAAGCGGCCACTCAAATGTCTACGGCTATCTATGTGGAGGTTGGGTTACCCCAACAATGCAAGTATGGGAATCCTCAGATCGTGTCGTCCCAGCAGGGCTAGCGAGGCCAAGTATAGCATGTAAGAAGAGCACCGATCCCTCGTAAGGCCACCGGGCTTTGCATGTCACCACCGGTCCCTCGTAAGGCTACCGTGCCGAGCATGCCATGTATATAATATATAGTACATAAGTAGCCGGATATTGCCATCCACTAGTATGAATGGTAACAATATCCGTGGCGGCCAGCCTGCAGGTCATGAATAATGTCTGGGATAAGACTGGTAATGCACGATCTCGGGATTCCGTTCCATCCCAATGCTTCTACCAGTTTAAGTTGCCTAGATTAACCATACATTTATCCGGAATCACATGCCGTGGTCACACGATCATCCTCCTAGATGTCGTACCTCAGTATGAGAACGCTAAGTAAGAATCAACCTCGGCACCTATAGTCCCAGTTGTGATCCATCCTTAGTGTTATGCAACAAGCAAGCAAGCAATCCTAACCACGCTAAGACTATATGCCAACTCCAGATACCCGTGCAGGTAACCATATAATATAGCTAGAATATCAAGATGGCATCGCAATGCCATATAATCATGGAAGTAGCACCTCAAAGTGCCAGTAGACAAGGGACACCGCAGTGCAAAGTCAGGACCAGTACCCCAAAAGGGTAAGCTGGACTTATAGCACGGATACAAGTAGTCATGTCTGGGACAAGGACAAATCTGTCACTCACAAGAAGTCATCTGCCCACATAGTGGCATGGATATCAGGTCAAGTACAAGATCAGAACCTCTACTTATAATAACATCTCAAGCATATATGGGAGCCTAGAGCTCCAATCATCCAGTCGGTCTATCCACCAGATCAATCAATCAAGAGTCTCCCATCCATGATGGAGTGAATATCACGTCAATAAAGACAACCACCAAATACCAAGCTCATCCCCCTAACAATGCTAGGCCCTCTGACTCACAAGAATCCTCCAAGTCAATGATCACAAGCCACTAGAAAATAAGCCCCTCAACTACCAAGACACAGCAATCAAACCAGGTTCCCCAACTACCGGAACACACAAAGGTACCCAGTTTTGGACGTTTGGGAAGTCGAGTAAAAATTATATAATAATACCCTCGATATTCTCCTCGTTCCGCGAGACACTCGCACCAGTATCCAAAATCCAAAAGTCCTCGAAGACATATCTGATCAAATTAGAACATCACCAAAGAACTAGCAACACTATCTAAGAATCCACTTAGTCTACCATTATCACTATCTCAATATCATATCCCCTCATAGTCAATCCTCGAATCAGTCATAATCCCAACACATGGGTCAACACTAATCAACGCCGTCGGAAGATGGCAAGGATTGTGTGAACCACTCTAGATCAGATCCACAACCCTTAAACCAAAAAAGGACCAGGGTTGCAGACCTTCACCCAAGTAGAACCGCTCTCTTTACACAATCCGACGGACAGGACAGACAATGGGATAACAAACTAAACTGGAACACCATCTAAAAAGAAGGGTCACGGGTCAAGAGTCCAATGGGTGATACCGTCGAAAAGGTAAGGATTGCGTGAATCACTCTGGATCATATCCACAACCCTTAAACCAAACAAGAACCAGGGTTGCAGATCATCACCCGAGTAGAACCGCTCTCCTTACACAATCTGACGGACAAGACAAGTCAAGACGCTAGGCGACTAATCTAGTCGGGAGTCTACCTAGCAGGCAATGAGATCAGGGATGCTATACCAAGAAGAACATGCATGAGTTCAGTCCCGCAAACCAAAGGAATGGTTCTGCCCAATCCATCGAACAAAATTTCCAACCGGGAATTCTGGAAAAATCCGGCAGAGTCTCCTCTGTAATCTGGACGGGAGCACCCTACGAATTGGGGCTAAAATCCACTCGGCGTAATCCGCCGCGGAATCGCAGAATCGCAGACTGAGAACACTAAGTCTCAACTACCAGCAGCACTACGATGCGTACTGGAAACAAGTCGATAGCCGAGAACACTAAGCCCCGGCCTCCAGCAGCGCTATGAGGCGTACTGGAAAATCAATCGAACCCGAGACCACTAATGTCTCGGCCTCCAGCAGCACTACAATGCGTACTGGGCGCCAAGCCAACATGCATAATAATAAAATAACCGCCTCGCAGGGCGCACCACAACACATGTCTATAGTTCTAACCCAAGCACAATCACAGCCACATGAGTAGTTAGCCAGAGCCGTTACCCGACCGCGAGTCGGACACGGGGCATACAGGGACAATCCTTACAAGTGAGTCGTGCTCGTGACCTCGGAGGTGTGGATGACCCATCCGAGTTGTCTGATACGTTCTATTCCAGTATCAGACCAAGCTATCCTAAGTTATCATCATGGCAGTTCTTCTACTAGGCTACACTAATCATGGTTATACAATTTACAAGTATAAATTAATTAAATGCAATAAAATTCCAGGAGAGAGGGCAAGAGCCGTCGATGAGCAAGGGATACTTGCCTAGAGGGCTCGGCTAGGTAAGCAAGTCATCGACAGTCGCGATCCAAGCTAGCACGCCAATCGAGATCCTCAGAACACATAATAAACAATTATTAGAATTAAATAATAAAATAATAGAATAATCGCAAGAGATGGCAGAAGGCTATACCGTGTGGGTCCCGCAAGCAGTGCAGGGATCGGGCACGGAAATCGAGGTACACGGATCGATACGGACACGTGAACCGAGATGTACACGCATATCAAGACGCGCACGAGAATCGAGATGACTCGAGGATCGAGATGAACAGGAGACAACGTGCACGTAAATCGAGACGCACACGTAGATCGAGGAAAACTCGAATATCGGGATGGCGCACGAATCAATGCGACACACAAATCAAGGTATGTACGTAAATCGAGATGGAGCAAGATTGAAGAAAGCATGCAAATCAATGTGACATACAAGTCGACGTATGCACGCAAATCGATGCGGTACAGAGTCCAAGGGGATACGCAAACCAAGGCGGTACGTAAATTCGTACGTGCATGCAAACCGGGACGGCATGGGTCACGAGATAGGCACAAAGGCCGAGGCACGGAAAATGAGGCAATGCGTAAACCGAGATAGCACGTTGCCCGAGGCAGCACAGGGCTTAAGGTATCCCGCTGCCCAAGGCAGCGCATGAATCTAGGTGCACAAAATCGAGGCTGCACATACACCGAGGTGCACGCATTCCGAGAAACACGAAGAACGAGAGTGCGCTACTCGAGGCAGCACACTGATCAAGACAGCACGCACACCGAGGACGGCACAGAACACGAGGGCACACATAACGAGGCTAAACGCGGATCGAGGCAACACGAAACTCGAACAGCACGGGGCTCGAGGCGTCCCGCTGTTCGAGGCAGCGTGCCCCTAGGCGCACACAGAACAAGGAAGATGAGAGAGGAGTGGCGGTCTGGAACCCTCGGTGGCGGCGTGCAAGCCGCGACGGCGATGGTCACCGGAGAAGAAGAGAAAGGAGGGGGCAGAGGAGTTGTCGGGGCGGGACGGCTTACTAGCAGAGGAGGGAGGACAGCGGTGGTGGTGCTGCGCCCGCTGGCCGGAGAAGATAGCGACGACGACGACGACGACGAGGGCGACGGTTGTGAGGGCTGAAGATGGAGGCCACCACTGCGAGGGAAGCGACGGCGACGATGGGGGTGGTCGCTATGGCGGTGGTGGCTGAAGTGGTGGCGGCGGCTGCTGTGGAGGAGATGGGGGCGACGATGGTGGTGGGAGCTCGGGGCGGCCGAAGGTCGGCGGAGGCCGGGAGAAGAGAGGGAGACAGCGAGCGAGAGAGAGGGATGAGAGGCCGAGTGAGCGGGAGAGAGGAGAGTTGAGGGAGGAGAGAGGGCTGGGGGTGAGTGTGGTCGGGAGAGAGAGACGGTGAGCTGAGTGAAGAGAGAGAGAGAGGAAAAGGAATTTGGGGGGGTTGGTTCTCAGGAGAGGGAGAGTTTGGGTTGGGTTAGGTAGGGGTAGATTTTTTTTTATATAATTAATAATAACGATGTTGATAGTAAGCATAGTGATAAATGGTAACAAGAACAATAATAGGAAAAATTCTATAATGAAGCTAGCAACGTAAATTTCAATAAACAATACCGACTGTGATAATAACCAAGTTCCAGGCCTCAACAATCCTGACCAAATCAAGATCCAGAATTAAAATAAAATTTAAATAATACAAAAGTTTAAAATCTCCATAAACACCAAATACGGTCGTATACATATTTTGGAAAAATATAGGATATGATAGGGAAGCAAAGTGAGAACACTACATCGACGACCTTGGCACATGGAGATGATGTGATCATTATAGGTATGAGGTTGTCATGAACCTTGCCTGCGATGACAATTTTTGGCTGGTGGACTCGGGTGCTTTAGCGTACGTATCTCACAATAGGGCACTATTTACCACTTACACGACATACGACTGTGGAGTATTGAAGATGGGCAACGAAGATGTGTCGAATGCGGTTACCATTGGAGATATGCATGTGAGGACGAAGACTGGTGCAGTTCTTATTCTTAAAAATGTCCGTCATGTCCCTGATATCCTTTTAACCTAGTGTCGGTTGGATGGTTAGATGACGAGGGTTTCTTCAATCTCTTCGAAAACGGTCAGTGGAAGCTTTCCAGAGGTTCGATGGTGATTGTTAGTGTGGACACACAAAAAAAGAAAAGAAGAAAATACTGTCTTTTCTTTTATTGGCGCAAGGCACCACAAATCGAGTACGCCTGAGAGATCCTGCGCTAAGAATCCCCGAGTACTAAAAAGAATTTTGGAGAATGGAACAATGGAGATCGAGCGGCAGTTGCTCGTTTACTCCGTTGACACTCCGATTACAAAAGTGAGAGAAAACCTAAGAAAATTGCTAACTCTCGGCTCACTGGCAAGAAGTGCAGCAATTTGGCTCTTGAAATGCTCTTTGTTCTCTTGTTTTAAAGAAGGGTGAGGCCCCCCTTTTATAGTCGTTCTTGAGCTGGAATGATGTTATGCGCCCACAAGAGGAAACACGCTGGTTCTTATGTGGACGCATAGTCCTGCTTTGGGCGCATAGGGTGTAGGCGTATACAGGCTGCGAGATCGTGGGTTGGTCGTGGTGTTGACGTGGCCGCATGCTTCGGTGCACGACTGTTCGTGGAGACTGACGTGGCCATGCGCTTCGGTACACGTTTTGATCATGGCTTTGACTGAGTCAGGCTTGGACGCATAGTCATGTCTCAGGCTATACGTCCTCCTTTCGGAGGAGCTAGTCTTGGGCGCATGGAGCTACACCGACTGGGCGCATGGAGCTACACTGACTGGGCGCATGGAGCTTTATTGAGTGGACGCATAGAGTTACACTGACTGGGCGCATGGAGCTTCACTTGTCTTGGGCGTATGGAGCTATATTTGCTGAAAAATTTTCATGCTTCTACAGGACCCCCTTCAAAGTTTTCGACAGTTGAACAAGTTCGAAATACTTTGAAAGAAGCATGGATCGTCTTCTCGTAAGGCAATGGGCGCATAGCATGTCCCTCTTCTTTGGGCGCATAGTATTTGGCTAGCCTATCAGGAAGATACGACTGTTGAGATTTTCCTCGAAATCCGCACTGACAGATTCATTGGAATCAGAATTTGAAGCGGTCCATCCTTTATGCGCCATCCACGTCAGCAAGAGACAGTCGTATAGTATGCAGAGAGCTGGTCCTTCACGTGGGCGCATAGGCTGCAGTGGGTGCATATACCACAATCGTCGCATACAGTATGTGGGCAGATAGGAAGTGGTCCGTGCTCGTCCAATGACCGCGCCTATGTGGCAGAGTTCCCTTCCTCCCCCCCCCCCCCCCCCCCCCCCCCCCCCCCCCCCCCCGCCCGCTAGAACCGGGGCCGATACCTTAAAATTCGGAACAGAGGGCCAATGGGAGGGTCATCACGCAGGCCATTGACGGTCACGTAAATGGCAGTCCAAATAGCAGGTTCCAATCTTTTGTATCTATATCTCACCATTTTTCGGTTCAAATTTGAGTAATTATTTATTTATTTATTTGTTAAGGAACGAACGACTGAATAATAATTTATTTCCACCGTTTTAACTAAACAAGTATTGAAAAGATATACAAGATCAAGTAGAAGTTTAACTATCTATGAAACAACGTGCAAAAGACTTTTAGGGTCTGCTTGGATTGAAGAAAGCAGCCAAGCACATGCAAGCCATGAACAAGTCAAGGAAATATAACCGAAAGGCCCTTCATGTGTCAATCTACCACGATTTAACAAATCTTATTTGCCTGTTTTTTTTTTTTTTTTTCATTCATTCTTATTCTTCATTTGGATGGACATCAATATGCAGCTGATATCCCCACCCACTAGCGAGATTTTCTCATACTTCAAGGAAAAGCATATTTGGTCCCGCGCTCGTCCGTAGCGACGTGACATTCATACTGGCTACTCTACGGCTGGTTTGGATCCATTTCATGCCAGAAGTCAATGGCTGGCCGCCATATAGCCGTCCAAGGACGAAGCCAGAATTTTAGTTTATCCCGAACTAAACTTAAAATGTCCTAAAAAAAAAATTAACATTCATAACTAAACATTAAGCTTGAGCAGTTCACCCACAAATCTCACTTAGCCAATAAAAAGGGTTTAGCACTTTAAATAAAGCAAAATGCTTTCTCCTATCGATGTGGGACTAAAAATCATTCCACATTGAATCACATGAGCAACCGGCTGTTGCTCCCAAACAAGCTAACAAAAACAATTGTTAGCACATTGGCAGAGTTCAGTTTGCAATGCCAATCACAACAACAAAATCATTTGCAGTTAAATATAAGTTCTCTAGGAGATTAGGTATTATAATGTCACTCCAATTAAACTCAAAACTGGTATGCAACCTAGGAAGCACCATGCTAAAAAAAATCGATGCAGTGTCTGTCGGGTCGTCTTGGAAACATCCTACACGGCCACTCCAGAGTACACTGATTATAGTAAGACACGCAAAAAGCGCCATGGTGTCCATTTTTTCTTTTATGTGTGTCGCACCGTGTCGGTGATCGTAGTATTGAACAAAATTTTCATTTTCCTAAGTTCACAAAGTATAGAAAATGAGGAAGAAAGAGAAAGAAACTTACAAATTATAACCAAATCCAAACATCCGCTAACAATCACCCTATTTGCCAGTGCACCAACAGCAAAAAAAATCCAAACTTTTTCATAAAGTTGAAATCTTTTTGTCTCTATTCCTAGTAAAATCAACAAAAATAACGACCATCACCTTCAAAACGGGTTGGAAGACATTCGATTGCTTCGCGGCTGCTGCCATCTGCGCACGTGTTGCCCTCCCGACCATTGACTTGTCGAACTGCTCCCGCCTGCCAGAAAGTCGAATTTTCCTTTTTCTTTTTTAGAATCTCTGTTTTTTGAGAGATTTGGGGAGAAAAGGATTAGGGTTTTCTGCCTCGGCTGCTTGGGAGCGACGTGAGAAGATGTATAAACGTGGGGGTGAGGATGTAAAAGAGAGAACCAATTTACTCTCTTTGTTGTGTGGGCAGATAGGGCTTTCCGGTGGGCTGGATTGGTGGACAGACAGGGCTGAACCTTGTATAAGAAATTTTTTTTTTTTTTTTTTTTTGATTGGCTGGGTGGGCTGGAGCCCACCCCAGCCAACCAGTAGTTCCGCCCTTGTAGCCGTCCATTCTATGCCAAAAAGCTAATGGCTGGCCGTCATATAGTCGCAGTCCAGTGCGATTACATCCTTGAAGGGACAACGTAGGAGCGCTCTTCCTTTAATTCTGCTATAGGTCAAATATGGTTTTCCGTACATTACCAGGCCTACTTGACCTAGCACTGTAGCACAAGAGGGAAAAACTAACGGGAAGAATAACAGCTGCTCTCTGTGAGGTGAACCTAGTCTTCTAAGCTCTTTCTATTCTCTATGGAAGAAATTTCAAGATCCTGCTGAGAAATTGAGCCAGAACCGAAGTGACTGGAAGAACAAACCTTAAAGTTCATCATATCTACTAAAAAATTCTCAAGCTTCATAATAAATAAAAATAAAACACGATTAGAAAGCTTGCTAAGCACTTTCAATTATAGTCGAACAATTCTATTCTTGCAGAAAAAAACAGAACAAACGCTAATCATATTCTCTACCTAAGCACTTTTAATCAGCCAAACAATCCTTTCTTGCAGAAAAGTACAAAACAAATGCTAATCATATGTCTTGTAAACGATACGATATCCAAAACAGTATGAAACCAAGTTAGTTGGATATATACCATGACAACACTTTCTCAGAATATATGCATATTTTATATTATATTATTGGTTACAACAAATTTATCTATTTATTTTGTCTAAATTGTAATTTGATTCCCTCAACTATCACTGTTTTTTTTTCAATTTGATACCCTCAATTTTTATATGTACTAACTTAATACCTTATCTCAACTTATATTTCTAACTTGATACTCTCTTTTTTATTCCTAAACTACCCTCCTCCGACTGCTACTTTCGTCCCACTTCCCCTCCCCCCGGCAGCCATCCCGCCCCCCTCCCCCTCGGACAACTACCCCCCCCCCCCCCCCCCCACCCCCCACCCACCTACTCACCCACACCCGGCCCCGATGACCCACCTTATCCGACCCCGAACACGAGCTCCCGCTCGCGTGCACCCCCGCCCGCTGTCCCGAACGCCACCGCGTCCTGTCCAGCGTGCCCCTACGCACTGTCCCGCGCGCCACTACGATCTGTCCTGCACCCGCTCGTGCACTGTCCAGTGCGCCCGTTCGCCGCGCCCGTCGCATTCTCGTCCCCGCCGTCCGCTGCCACCCATAGTCGAAGAGAGAGGGGAGGGTAAGAGGGTTGGGAGGAGAAGAGAAGGAACAATTTGGTCCAAATTTTTTTTCGGAGTATCAAGTTAGTACCTATAAAAGTTGGGGGTATCAAGTTCAAAAACAGTAATAGTTGAGAATATCAAATTGTATTTCAGCTATTTATTTTGGAAAAAAAATTATTTTGTCCGCAAGCAGGCTGGTCAGTCCGCCGCATGGCCGCACCCCATTAGCCCCCCTGTATACACGGATCCTAAGTCGATTGACCTGCCAATGGAGCCGCAACACGTGATGAACAGACTGGCCCGCAGACGGACAACGTGGTAGGACTGATTTATGTTATAGAGAGAGCAAATAATAAAATGTTTTACGCAAATAGCATAAACTATTTTTTATACGAGGATGAAGTACATCATTAGATATGAAAATAAAATTAACACAGAAAAATAAAAAAACTTTACTAATTACACCTTGAAGCAAAGCTGCTGACTTATTTTGACCCAAAGACTGTCCTGGAATTCGTCTGAAACTTGTTCTACATCAGAAACTGATCGTTTTCTTTCAGTTAGCTATAGCTCGCATGACCCACATGTCAGTGAGTGACGAGTACGTGAGTATCGACCCCATAGAGTTTCCATAAGATTTCTTTTGTCCTTGAAACTTTAGAAAAGCACTTACAGGTTACATCAATAAATTCTCATTCCCTCGTTTGCCAAAAGGAAGATTAGTAGTTAATTGTGGTTAGAAAACAAGCCGGCATGCCCACAGAATATATATTTCTATTGTGGACAGGTTCTTGATATAATTATGGCTGGATATATCTTTCTTTAATTACCATCGCATCACATGTTGGAAATCACAAGACAAATCGCCAATCGTTGCTTAATGCTTATACAGTACACAATCCCCAAAATGTTCTCTCTATCACCCATGTACTCAAGTCTTAAAGGTCTATTAATTCTTTAATTGTTACGCAATTGTTAAAGTAAAAAACTTAGGTAGAATCCCATTATAAATTAATAAATAGGCAACATGAAGCTTCCAGATAAATTCCTCCATTAGATTCGTAAAACTTGAAGCTAATGTGGTAACCCTTGTTAGAGCATCATTAGTAAGGCCCATCTAGATTCTAGATTTAGAAAGTAGGAGCTCATTTTGTAGAATAATAAGTCTCATCCCTAGTTCCAATTTTTACAATTTCGGTTCCAACCCATCCATGGGTGCTAAGGGTTGGGCCTCTCAATTTCTAGATTCTAGATTGTAGAAACTCGTTTTGTAGAATAGTAAGTTCCAATTTGGAGCCCAACTTTCTAGATTCTAAACTTTATATTATTTTTTTCCTACATTAATTTTTGACCACACAATTTTTGGAACCGGAGCTCACTTTATCATTTCCTACTATTCTCATACAAACCCAACCCATTCTACATTTACCTTTTTTTTTTGAAATTTTGGGCTCCAAATTGCATTGGAGAGTCCCAACTACTAATGATGCTCTTAGCAATTCGGCAAACGAAAAAAATTCGGGAAGACAAAAGTACGCGTATAAATCGGTTTAGTGCCAACAAAATACGTTCAAAAATTCGGACAAATATTCAAAAAATGGAAATATTGAGGTTAGAAACTTCACATTCTTAAATATATTGTCAAATTTGGTTAATTAAACAGGTTCTCAGCACGTTTTTTGTGCCAAATAATTCAATAATTTATACAGAACACGTTTAAACTTCGCATGATTAAAATTTACGTATTGATTTGGATCTGTCAAAAGTACGCAAGTATTATACGTTTATGAAAGATTCGAAAAAATTCGCGTATAATACGAGTTTTATTCGGGTGATTGCTAACAAGGGTGGTGACTAAAGTGCATATGTTAATTAACCAAATCATGCATTAAGTTGGAGGGCAGTTAGGTCATGTAAAGGTTTCAATCAATCAGACAGATTGTTTGCCACACCCCAAAACTTACCAAATTCTTCAAAGTTTGAAGAAAGCAAAAAAAATAAAAAAATATATATATCAATTAACTAGGGCTAATTATAGTTAATTAACATGCATGGACATGGGCAGATTAGGGGGTTGAGGCTGACAAGTTGGGTCTGCCTTCTTAGGCCATCTTCAATCCCTTCTTAATTTTTTTTTAATTTGAGGACTGAAAAAAGAATTTTTTTTATATTATTCTATCCTCAAAATTTACAACTCTAACCCATTTATCCTCAAACAATAAATTATTATTATTTATTGTGGCTCGAGTGCCTGTGGTTACAGAGGAGAGGAATAAGATCCCGGCTGGGTGACGGAAGATCAGTGGATCGAGCCACGGGGGCGTATTATATATTTCTTCCATTTATTTGTGGGAGTTGGGGACAGTGGGCCCAACAGGCATGCAATACATCATGCACTAAGTGTAACACCCAGTTTTCTGAAATTGGGATATTTTGAAAATTTATTATTTTTATTATTAAATAATGGTGATTTAGTCATGTTATGAATTTTGGTGATTTTTAGTTAGATTAAAACTATTTTCTAAGTCACGACTTATGACTTTGTGATTTTACTAGTATAACCCTAGTGTAAACCCTAGAGATTTCATAACCTAGAGACGAACCATGACCATGTAAGCCTAACCATGTGATTAGGATATCAAATTACCACTTTTTAGTCAAAAGGGTATTTTGGTAATTTATTAGAATTTATTTGAATTTATGTAATTTATTATTATTTAATTAGTTGTTAAGTGTCATGTTAGCCCTTAACCTAGTTTAGCCTAATCTAGAGGTTAGCCACTAACCTAGAAGACTAAGTGGAAGATATTGCTTTATGTCATAAATATCTAAGGTTAGATAATATCTAGATATTAACTTTAAGGATATTTCCTTTAGAAACCTAGAAATATCTAAGGGTCAAAGACTTAGAGACTAAGTTTGCTAGGTGGAAAGGAACCCTAAATATCTACCCCCCCCCCCCCCCCCCCCCCCCCCAATGGCTGGCCACACCATGCCCCCATCCTATATGAACACCCCCCCTTCATTCAAGCCTCTTTTTATTACACTTAAAAGCCTAGTTTTTACACAACTTCACACCCTCACCATTTAATCATTTTGACTCCAAATTGAGCCTAGTTTCTTGCATTAGAACCCCCTACACTAGAGGATACCAGTTATGGCTTGCTAGCAAGGATTTGTGAAGCTTTGGACATTGGGAGTTGAAGGAGGTTTTTATTCAAAAAGGCCTATTATTGAGGATTTTGCACTCATAGGTAAACACCCTCAAACCTAGTTAATATTGTGTTTTCTCTTCATAATTGCATGCATATAGGTATACCCTAGCTGTGGGTCAAGTTTTGTAGGAAATATGTTTGGTTTGGTGTCCGTATCGGACACGTATCTGTGTGTTTAATTAAGTGTTTGGTGAAATGCCACTTAGGTTTTAATGTTGTGTTTTTGTGAAACAAATTATATTTTTGGGTAGCCCTAGACATGTAGGACACAACCCTAGTTGACTGAGCACACTTCGTGTCGTATCCGTGTCCAAAATGGGATACGAACACACTGTTAACACCCCACTGTGCACACTGTAAAACCCTACTATTTGACACTTCGTGTCATGTCCATACGTGTCGTGGACACGATACAGAAACCTAGACATGAACCTAACCACCCCACCTACCCACTGACACGAGCACAAGGCTCTACGTGCCACGTGTGGAGCACACGACCCTTCGACACGCGTGCACGAGACTGTGCACGCTGTCCTGCTACCCGACACTGATTGCGGACACGACACAACACGTGGAGGGGTGACACTTTGTGGACACGAGGGGGCAATGTCTGCGAACATGCCCCCCAAGTTTCGTGTCTTCTAGTGTTGTGTCGGACACGAATTCGTGTGTGCATCGAATTTGCACTGACAGCACACACGTGGAAATTGGGCTCTGATACGGGCTCGGACACGACACTGTACGACACTTGGACACTGTGCAGGCTACCTAATAGCTAGACCAACCCTAGGCGAACCTAGGGACACGAGCACGACACCTCACGTGCCCTGTGTCGTGAGCACGAGACACGTGAACACGTGCACGATACAGTGCAAATTCCAGTGCACTGTGTTACCCGATTTGGTTTTTGATCACTTGGACACTTCAAATCGTGTCATGGTGTCGTGTCAGACACTCAGGACACTAGAGGACACCTAGGGCTAGTGTTACCAACCTTGGATTTCGAGCCTTAGCTCGGTTTGGGTCGGGTATTGGGTTTACCTACTTCCCTATGAACAGTATTTCCTGGGTTAAAAATTCAGTATTTATTTTGAGATTCAAATTGATTTTTATGTGTATATATACGTATATTTGTGTATATATGTACTGTATATATATGTATATAAGTATATGTGTGTGTATGTAAGTGTGTGAGTGTGTATATGTATGTATATATGTAGATATGTGTGTGTATATAAATAGGTATGTATATATGCATATATGTGTGTGTGTGTGTTATGGGTTCCCTTTCTCAGAATTTCTGAGATAGAACCCCTCCCCTTTTTCACAGTCCACATACACCCCATCACCCTAACCCTCACACTCTCACTCCCTTCCACTCTCTCTCTACCTATATTATGTATATATGTTATATATGTGTATAAATATATATATGTTATGTATATATAGTGGTATATTTATATATGTTATATATATATATATAAGGGTATTATATATATGTGAATGGGTATATGGATAGATATGTAAATGTATATATATGTATATATGTTAGCTATCTATATATGTATATATATATATATATGTATTATATATATATATATATTTGGTTATCTATATATAGTTGGTATATATATGAGAGTATATATATATATATATATATATATATATATATATATATATATATATATATATATATATATATATATATATATATATATATATATAGAGAGAGAGAGAGAGAGGAAGGATAGGCATCCCCGCACTTTTCGCATCCCTAAGCATCCTCCCTATTTACACCGTTGGATGGTGCTTTAAGTCATCTAATCTTAACCGTTGATTTACAAATGGTTAAGATTAGATGACTTAAAGCACATCTAACGGATGTGAACATGGGGATACATGGGGATGCAAAAAGTGCGGGAATGCCTATCCTTCCTCATATATATATATATATATATATATATATATATATATATATATATATATATATATAGATTATGGTATTATATATATAGTTGACTATATATTAGATATGTATACATATATGTTATAGACTTGATGTCTTAGCCTATGGCCTATGTATATATGTAATGTATATATGTCTTAGTACCCTAGGATTACTAGCCTATGGTTAGTAGCAAGTTAGAATTAACCATTAGGTCTAGTAGACCTAGTTTGACTAGATAGTTGACCCTTGTTGACCATTGTTGACCAAAGTCAACTATAGGTCAACCTTGACCTAATTGACCTAGAGATGGCTTAGATGAACATAGAAGGACTAGTTGACTAAAGTTTGACTTTGACCTAGATTGGCTTAGAATTCATATAGATTGTATTGTAGATTTCATTTATCTTCATATTAGACATGTCATAACTATATTGCTCTATTTTAGGAAATTGTGACCCTGGTACAGACATCTGATATTACACTACTCTTTTCAGAGTATCAGGCGAGTACATTCTCTGATAGTTCTCTCATTTATTTGTCAATTACTGTATTTCAGTTCTAGTTTGTTCTATGTGATTCTCTGTATCAACACGTATGGATATTTCTGGATTCATGTATCGACACATACCTTACTTGCTGGCCTCTATCACTGGAGTCATTGGAATCATTCCAGAATCATTTCTGGAATCATCATGTATTGGCCGGACTCATCTCGATTCTTTTGTCGATTTTGGATTCACTTGTTGGGCGGGAAAATATTGAGTAAGACATATAGACATACCCCAAATCCAGAATCTCCCACTGGAATCTACCGGAAGCATAGCCATCTCTTGTCCGATCAGTGAGAGATGTGCCTGATACCTACAGCCGTTTACATGTCGACCTCGGTATTTTAAAACACACTATTAGATCATAGTTGGTCTCACCCTGGATTCATTGATCACTGTTGGACTCATCTTGTACTGGAAATTATCTGGTATCGGATTATATGGACTGGACTCACACTGGGATTACGTTAGACTTATATCGTACTGTTTGGACTCATACATGTTATTCTAGTTCAGTTAGCTTTTATTACAGTCTTCATTGCCATGATTCTTCTCTTGTTTTAGTTACCTTTCTTTTCGTGCATCTTACTGTTTCTCTATGCCATCATTACCTGTATAAAACTGCCATGCTCATCAATAAACTGTCTATAACTGCTTTATAGTTCTTTGTCATTTACTTGGATTTTCTAGATGGGTTGTACTCGTTCCTGTCCTGATTGGACCTGTTGAAAATATTACAGATGATAATCCTGAGGACACATGCCCTACTTACCATGGACCTGGCGAGGGATTAGCTACCTTTGGTCTCGACTCTCAGGAGTGATTCAGGAGATTAGCTAGTAGACTACTTTAGCTTTCATGTTTTGACTTGTTGTATTAAAGTTAAGATATTGAGTTTGTATTAAGTTTGTTTGAGATGATGTTGTATTATTTTAGTAGTTAGTTGTTGTTGTCTTTAATTTCTTAGGTATAACTTCTGTGTTATCTTTTCGTGTTTTAGACTGTGATTGAGTATATCCTATCCTTTACTTGTCCTCCATTCGGAGCTGATATCTGGACAAGTATATTGTATTCACTGCATGAGATTAGTTAGCAACCTAGGACAGCTTACTACCGCCGACACTGCAGCGTAGGCTGGACGTACCCACTTTCCGTGCCCCTATACAGGGTGCGGGTCGTGACACGTTTTTAGTGGTGGCCCATGCAGGTCGTCGAGACTAAATTGTTTGGTTACGTTATTGTACCAAGCATGCCTGCAATTAGGAACTTAAGGTAATTAGACAATATTAGGAATGACGCTTAGAACACCTAGAGGAATACTATGATTGCAATATAGAAAATACATCACATGCTTGCTATTATAATTAGATTTTCTTGTCTATGATTGTTTTGCTTTATAAGTCCTTATAAGTCCTTTTTATTGTAATTAGATGGTGCTTACTCGTTCATCCCAGTCTGTTACACCTGAGAATGGCACGCTCCCCATCCAGTCAGCTGACCAGTTGACTGATACACCTCCACCTACCACCTTTCTCCACTCCACAGATCCACAAACCCAGATGCCTCCACCACCTTCCACCTTACAGTCCCAGCAGGACCCAATACTTCCACCACCCCCTATCACTATACCTACCCAGGCTTCCGTCACACTCGACGGGAACCAACTGCTCACTCTGATCCAGGGGTTCCTAACAACCCATCAGGAGCAGACCACCCTACTCCGTCAGAGCATGGAGCATTCTGAGGAACGTACCGTGGTCCCACCACCTGTAGAGCCGCGGTAGAGAGCGGGGACGATCAAGGACTTCATGGGTCTGAACCCCAAGGAGTTCTTAGGGACTGAGGGTATAGTAGTAGCAGATGACTGGTTAGACTCGGTAGAGAGGAAGCTCCTTGGAGTTAGGATGCCGGATGACCTCTAGGTCGAGGCAGCGGGATTTCTGCTGATAGACTTGGCAGGAGTTTGGTTCCGGAATGAGCCGTTGTTTGCGAGAGGGAAAGCCACTTGGGATCAGTTCAAGACCCAGTTCAAGAAGAAATTCTTCTCGACCACCGCTAGGGTAGCCATGGGGCTACGATTCCAGAACATCCAGCAGGGGACCCGTTCTATTGACGAGTATGTGGCAGAGTTTAGTCGCCTGAGCCATTTCGCTCCTAGTCTGGTTGCTGACCCTGAGGAGATGACGCGTAGGTTTTGCCATGGTCTAGTTTCAGACATTGGCATTCTTATAGTGGCGAACGGTATGACTGACTACTACCAGAGCTTAGAGTTAGCCCGAAGTATCGAGGAGCGTCTTCTATCTTGCAAGAGGTCGGCTTCTGTACACATTGAGGAACCCTCCAAGCGTCAGGCTTTCCAGCAGAAAGTGCCGACGCTACACCAGCAGACATATCATCCTCCCATACCACATCATTCGATCCCGCCAGTTAGAGCCCCGGGACCCCGGTAGCAGAGGCCATTTCAGCAGGTGCAGCATCAGTATCGGGGTCAGGACCCGAAGACGATCAGTTGTTCATACTGCAGGAAGCAGGGACACACCAGGGAGCAGTGTAAGAAGTGGCTGAAGGTTTGCTATACCTGTGGGTCTGATACTCACCAGAAGATGGATTGTCCTGTTGTACCTCCTTATAAGGGTGCTAGGCCACCTGTAGCTCAGCACCAGAGGGGTGGAGCTTTTGCGATGACGGTCGAGGAGACCAACACTGCAGGTGACGGGTTAGCAGGTTTGTCTTTTCTGTCCTTCCTTTCCCATCTTGTTGTATGATTCCATTAGTACCTGTCAGGATATGCTTGTGATATACTAGATAGTATAGTTACCCTGTTCGAGACTGTGGAATCACGACCAGTAGGACTATGATTGCATGTTATCTTTTGACTTTGATTGACTGGGGGTTTGACCTAGAAGGAGTACGACCATCTTAATTTCGAGGACGAAATTTTTCTAAGGAGGGTAGACTTGTAACACCCAGTTTTCTAAAATTGGGATATTTTTAAAATTTTTATTTTTATTATTAAATAATGGTGATTTAGTCATGTTATGAATTTTGGTGATTTTTAGTTAGATTAAAACTATTTTCTAAGTCACGACTTATGACTTTGTGATTTTACTAGTATAACCCTAGTGTAAACCCTAGAGATTTTATAACCTAGAAACGAACCATGACCATGTAAGCCTAACCATGTGATTAGGATATCAAATTACCACTTTTTAGTCAAAAGGGTATTTTGGTAATTTATTAGAATTTATTTGGATTTATGTAATTTATTATTATTTAATTAGTTGTTAAGTGTCATGTTAGCCCTTAACCTAGTTTAGCCTAATCTAGAGGTTAGCCACTAACCTAGAAGACTAAGTGGAAGATATTGCTTTATGTCATAAATATCTAAGGTTAGATAATATCTAGATATTAACTTTAAGGATATTTCCTTTAGAAACCTAGAAATATCTAAGGGTCAAAGACTTAGAGACTAAGTTTGCTAGGTGGAAAGGAACCCTAAATATCTACCCCCCCCCCCCCCCCATTGCTGGCCACACCATGCCCCCATCCTATATGAACACCCCCCTTCATTCAAGTCTCTTTTTATTACACTTAAAAGCCTAGTTTTTACACAACTTCACACCCTCACCATTTAATCATTTTGACTCCAAATTGAGCCTAGTTTCTTGCATTAGAACCCCCTACACTAGAGGATACCAGTTATGGCTTGCTAGCAAGGATTTGTGAAGCTTTGGACATTGGGAGTTGAAGGAGGTTTTCATTCAAAAAGGCCTATTATTGAGGATTTTGCCCTCATAGGTAAACACCCTCAAACCTAGTTAATACTGTGTTTTCTCTTCATAATTGCATGCATATAGGTATACCCTAGCTGTGGGTCAAGTTTTGTAGGAAATAGGTTTGGTTTGGTGTTCGTATCGGACACGTATCTGTGTGTTTAATTAAGTGTTTGGTGAAATGCCACTTAGGTTTTAATGTTGTATTTTTGTGAAACAAATTATATTTTTGGGTAGCCCTAGACATGTAGGACACAACCCTAGTTGACTGAGCACACTTCGTGTCGTGTCCGTGTCCAAAACGGGATACGAACACACTGTTAACACCCTACTGTGCACACTGTAAAACCCTACTATTTGATACTTTGTGTCGTGTCCACACGTGTCGTGGACACGATACAGAAACCTAGACACGAACCTAACCACCCCACCTACCCACTGACACGAGCACAAGGCTCTACGTGCCATGTGTGGAGCACACGACCCTTCGACATGCGTGCACGAGACTGTGCACGCTGTCCTGCTACTCGACACTGATTGCGGACACGACACAACAGTGGAGGGGTGACACTTGGTGGACACGAGGGGGCAATGTCTGCGAACATGCCCCCCAAGTTTCGTGTCTTCTAGTGTTGTGTCGGACACGAATTCGTGTGTGCATCGAATTTGCACTGACAGCACACACGTGGAAATTGGGCTCTGATACGGGCTCAGACACGACACTGTACGACACTTGGACACTGTGCAGGCTACCTAATAGCTAGACCAACCCTAGGCGAACCTAGGGACACGAGCACGACACCTCGCGTGCCCTGTGTCGTGAGCACGAGACACGTGAACACGTGTACGATACAGTACAAATTCCAGTGCACTGTGTTACCCGATTTGGTTTTTGATCACTTGGACACTTCAAATCGTGTCATGGTGTCGTGTCAGACACTTAGGACACCTAGGGCTAGTGTTACCAACCTTGGGTTTCGAGCCTTAGCTCGGTTTGGGTCGGGTATTGGGTTTACCTACTTTCCTATGAACAGTGTTTCCTGGGTTAAAAATTCAGTATTTATTTTGAGATTCAAATTGATTTTTATGTGTATATACACGTATATTTGTGTATATATATACTGTATATATATGTATATAAGTATATGTGTGTATATGTAAGTGTGTGAGTGTGTATATGTATGTATATATGTAGATATGTGTGTGTATATAAATAGGTATGTATATATGCATATGTGTGTGTGTGTGTTATGGGTCCCTTTCTCAGAATTTTTGAGATAGACCCCCTCCCCTTTTTCACAGTCCACATACACCCCATCACCCTAACCCTCACACCCTCACACTCTCACTCCCTTCCACTCTCTCTCTACCTATATTATGTATATATGTTATATATGTGTATAAATATATATGTTATGTATATATAGTGGTATATATATATATATATGTTATATATATATATATATATATATATATATATATATATATATATATAAGGGTATTATATATATGTGAATGGGTATATGGATAGATATGTAAATGTATATATATGTATATATGTTAGCTATCTATATATGTATATATATATGTATTATAAAAAAAAAATATATATATATATATATATGTATTATATATATATATATATATATGGTTATCTATATATAGTTGGTATATATATGAGAGTATATATATATATATATATATATATATATATATATATATATATATATATATATATATATATATATATATATATATATATTATGGTATTATATAGTTGACTATATATTAGATATGTATACATATATGTTATAGACTTGATGTCTTAGCCTATGGCCTATGTATATATGTAATGTATATATGTCTTAGTGCCCTAGGATTACTAGCCTATGGTTAGTAGCAAGTTAGAATTAACCATTAGGTCTAGTAGACCTAGTTTGACTAGATAGTTGATCCTTGTTGACCATTGTTGACCAAAGTCAACTATAGGTCAACCTTGACCTAATTGACCTAGAGATGGCTTAGATGAACATAGAAGGACTAGTTGACTAAAGTTTGACTTTGACCTAGATTGGCTTAGAATTCATATAGATTGCATTGTAGATTTCATTTACCTTCATATTAGACATGTCATAACTGTATTGCTCTATTTTAGGACATTGTGACCCTGGTACAGACATCTGATATTACACTACTCTTTTCAGAGTATCAGGCGAGTACATTCTCTGATAGTTCTCTCATTTATTTGTCAATTACTGTATTTCAGTTCTAGTTAGTTCTATGTGATTTTCTGTATCAACACGTATGGATATTTCTGGATTCATGTATCGACACATACCTTACTTGCTGGCCTCTATTACTGGAGTCATTGGAATCATTTTGGAATCATTTCTGGAATCATGTATTGGCCGGACTCATCTCGATTCTTTTGTCGATTTTGGATTCACTTGCTGGACAGAAAAATATTGAGTAAGACATGTAGACATACCCCAAATCCGGAATCTCCCACTAGAATCTACCGGAAGCATAGCCATCTCTTGCCCAATCAGTGAGAGATGTGCCTGATACCTACAGCCGTTTACATGTCGACCTCGGTATTTTAAAACACACTGTTAGATCATAGTTGGACTCATCCTGGATTCATTGATCACTGTTGGACTCATCTTGTACTGGAAATCATCTGGTATCGGATTATATGGACTGGACTCACACTGGAATTACATTAGACTTATATCGTACTGTCTGCACTCATACATGTTATTCTAGTTCAGTTAGCTTTTATTACAGTCTTCATTGCCATGATTCTTTTCTTGTTTTAGTTACCTTTCTTTTCTTGTATCTTACTGTTTCTCTATGCCATCATTACCTGTATAAAACTGCCATGCTCATCAATAAAACTGTCTATAACTGCTTGATAGTTCTTTGTCATTTACTTGGATTTTCTAGATGGGTTGTACTCGTTCCTGTCCTGATTGGACCTGTTGAAAATATTACAGATGATAATCCTGAGGACACATGCCCTACTTACCATGGACCTGGCGAGGGATTAGCTACCTTTGGTCTCGACTCTCAGGAGTGATTCAGGAGATTAGCTAGTAGACTACTTTAGCTTTCATGTTTTGACTTGTTGTATTAAAGTTAAGATATTGAGTTTGTATTAAGTTTGTTTGAGATGATGTTGTATTATTTTAGTAGTTAGTTGTTGTTGTCTTTAATTCCTTAGGTATAACTTCTGTGTTATCTTTTCGTATTTTAGACTGTGATTGAGTATATCCTATCCTTTACTTGTCCTCCATTCGGAGCTGATATCTGGACAAGTATATTATATTCACTGCATGAGATTAGTTAGCAACCTAGGACAACTTACTACCGCCGACACTGCGGCGTAGGCTGGACGTACCCACTTCTCGTGCCCCTATACAGGGTGCGGGTCGTGACACTAAGTCCCGTGCTTATCATCGAACATCTCAAAAAAAAAATTATTATCTATTTTTTCATAAACTATTTTTTCATAATTATTTTAATAGAATCATATACATTGTTTTATTATACGTTATTAATATAATTGTTTTACATATTAAGAAACAAAATTTTCTAAAATTTTGTAGACGGATAAGTGACTCACTAAAATTTTAGAGTAAAGGAATTAAATTATAAATTTAAAACTAACAAATTTTTTGCTATTTTGTTGAGAATACAAAAATTCTCTAAAATTTTACAGAGTAAAAAAAGAACACTAATAACAAAATATTCAATATTATACTCTAATCTCAACAACAACATTTTAATTGTATAATTATTATACTAATTATATTTATAAATTAAAAATATAGAATAAAATAGACATAAATATTGGATCCTCAAATTTGATGTTTTTTGTTTCTATCCTTTCTCAAATTTGAGGACAAGTTCTCGCCATCCTCAAAAATTTTCTCAATTTTAGTTTGGATTGGAGAGAACAAAATTCTCGAATAGGTGATTTGAGGACTTGGTTAGAGATGGCCTTAGGCCCCGCTTGAGAGTCGATTTTAAATTTATAATTTAATTCCTTTACTCTAAAATTTAATTTTTTATATATTTTAAACTATAGATTGGACTTGGGTAATTCTTTTGTTCTAAATTCGATTAGATTATATATTGTTATATTTAAGTCTTGTATATAATTATATTATATTAATTTGAATGAAGTCTTAGACATATTGAGGTGGAATAGTACAATTAAGGGTTATTTAGTTTTAGTGTCTCACATATACATCGATTAGGATTTGGTTCTAGAAATTGATCGATGTTCGAGTTTGGATCTCGAAATCAATGTTCATTCGAGACCCAAATCTTAATATCTATCAGTTTCGAGACTCAAACCATAATATCCATATATATGTGAGACCCTAAAACTAAGTAAGTCATTAAATTAAACCTAATAGCCTTGAGACCAAGAAAAATCGATAAGTAATTTATTGATTAATTAATAGCTTATTAATTTATTAAGACATTTTTTTAAATGTTATACATTGTATTTAGTTTCTCTTTTACGAACTAATAATTCTATCTATTTGTTTAACGAAGTAAAATTCATAAAATCTACTTATTTTTCGAAGTATATAGATTGTATATTGTTCAATATACTATACTATTTCATTGTATGAATATTTAACCAAACAAAAACTCTACATAATTTCTCGTTTTACGTACTAACAATTACATGTATTTTTTAACTAAATAAAATTCATAAATCTGTAGAAAAAATAAATAATAATTGAGCTATATTTTAGTGAGGCCTTCTCATATATTGGACATTATCGGGGTTCTGTTGTATATTAATAATTAAAAATTTGACCGTACCATAATAATTTCAACAGATAAAACAATTTTTTTTTATTTTACATGTCTTATAAACACTTTACTGTTTAAAAAACAAATTCTCATATCCAAACACTTGGTTTATCTTGGTTTTGCTTGTCAAAATTATGTTCAACAAAACTAGGTTTCCAAAACAGACCCTTAAAAGGAATTTCCTTCGTACAGAATCTCATGATGAAAACGAACAAGTTAGCATCACTATCACGAAGTAAGTCTCAATCCAGGAGTTATTCCGTGATTCTCATCATTCTAAATATATAGTAAATCTTGAAAGAATTTGTTCATGTGCTCAAATTCAATATCATTAAAATATCTTAAATCTTCAAGCAACTGAATGCCAAGTGTACTTGTACTTGGGCCTCGTTTGGTTCACGGAAAGGAAATCAATTTTCATGTATTTTTCATGGGAATGAAAAAGTAGAATTTTTATCAAATTTTTTTTTCTATGTTTGGTTGGTGTAGGAAAGAAAAGAAAAAATATATCATTGTTCCAACAATATTCAATGTCAACATAATTATAATGAAGAGTTAATTGGTAAAATATGTAATAAATTAAGGCTACTTTTGTCATAATGTTTGGTAATTAATGTTGGAAAAGGAGGACGAAAAATGAATCCCATGGGTCATGAGAGGAATCATTTTTCCTCCTATTTTTCTCCATGTCAGAAAAATGTTTCCTAAATTTGTGGCTACCAAACAAAAGAAAGGAACAAATTTCCTTTCCGGATTTCTTGAATCCGTGAACCAAACGAGGCCTTATTGTTTACCGACACGGAGCTGAATATTTGAGACTAATCAGTCCACTTGTAGTCACAACATAACAGCAATTAAAGATCATAAAGGATATGTTAGGTCCTCCGAATGGAATGTCCCTTGAGCTTCTTTTTTACTTCCATTGTTTTTTAATTGAACTTAACAGCTCATTTGATAGAAGATTAAGAACTAGAAGCTAGCACGACACCTAAGAGTGTGGTTCCCTCAACTACAATCATAACGCCGGCTATATGCTTTATTATAGATCTTATCATTCTGCATCGTCATCAACATCGTCTTCTTCTTCACCATATTGTTATTATTATTATTATTATTATTATTATAGATGAGAGCAGTTGGAGTTTGAAATCTGATGATCAAACCACACTACTAGTAGAATGCCATGCATACCATCTTTCTTGACCCTATATATATATACGAAAATGATATTTTGTCTTTGTGACCGCGGACGTGACCGTTGGTCGACGTGGCAGACAATTATTGGCCCCCCAAGATCCACCCGGACCAGAGGGTCCGCCACGTCGAATATATACGAAAATGATATTTTGTCTGCTGTTTGTGACCGCGGACGTGACCGTTGGTCGACGTGGCAGACAATTATTGGCCCCCCAAGATCCACCCGGACCAGAGGGTCCGCCACGTCGACCGGCGGTCATGTCCACAGTTACAAACCACGGACAACGTATCACCTCCGATATATATATATATATATATGCACAACAGTACTAACCATTATCATTTCGTCACAAACCTACGTACTGTGACGGTCATGTTGAATGCTATATCGAATTTCCTTTTCATCTTCTTCAACGTGCAAGATGCATAGCTTACACACGTTCTAGATGTCATGGTCAGTCATACTAGCTGTTTGAAAGCACTTGCTGGCAAGGAGGACATATATACAATGAGCTCGTATATATCATTGTGGGGTTCGACCACAATTCTCAAATGTTCTCACCCCATTCAGAACTCTTTAGATTCGTTACTTTCTTTATCTCAATAAAAATTAGGTACAACCAAATAAACAAGTAGCTAGCTTCTAGAAAAGTTCCTACAAGTGATACATACATAATATTTGGTCTGCGGGGGTGACCGCGGCCGACGTGTCCCTTGCTCTGTTCCTCCTTCGGTGTCAAGCTCCAGGACCCACTCTTGAAAATTCTAAGCCCCTGTCCGAGCTCTCCAGCCTAGTGGTACGAGAGCGGACACCCGGAAGGACCGGCAAGGTTCGAGCCCCCCAATTGTGTTTGTTAGTGGAATTTCAAAAAAAAAAAAAAATTTCTGAGCCCCTCTTCAATGGGGTCGACACACATGGCTAGTAGCGTCCATAATAATTAGATTCTTAAAACTTAAAGGTTCTCTCTTTTATATGGAATCTAACCTTTATATATATATATATATATATATATATATATATATATATATATATATATATATATATATATATATATATATATTTTTTTTTTTTTTTTTTTTTTTTTTTATATATATATATATATATATATATATATATATATATATATTTTATATATATATAATTTTTCCTTAAGTACTGTGGAGGATATGTCAATAGGATTAAGTCAATCTTTAGAGTTGGTGTACAGTTTGGTCATGTAAAAGGTTCAATCAATCACACTACAAGCGCCACTAATGACTGGATCACTATTTGGTTTCAAAACTTACCATAATTCCCTCTCACTGTATTTTCCAAAGTTGGAAAGCAAGTACATATTAAGGAGAGAATCATCTTTTAGAACACATGCCTGGTAATTATGTCATAGTAATGTGCCTATGCAACATTTAGAATATATGTTTGCAAAAGATATGGAGATCTTCCATTGGGCATGGACTACATAAGCCTACCTAGAACAATAATTTGCATTTGCATCCTTAAGCCACTTAAATATTATTTATAGTTCTTGCTAATTATTCATTCATGTATTATCATAAGACACTAATAGTTTGTTTAAGTATTTTCAAATGAAGTGAATATCAAGTACTGAATCTTCAAGTACATGTTAGTTAACCACTATATCGAAAAAGATGAGGTGTCCATATATTTCTTTGTGGATTGAGTTTTTGTATGGTCAAGCAGCGAGGTTGTACCTTAGAGACGGACATATCTTGTCAGCCACTGGAGTACAACAAGACGACCCTCTGGGGCCGCTTCTTTTTGCTCATGTGTTACATCCACTAATACATAAAATCAAGGACAACTGCAAGCTTCTTCTCCATGCATGGTATCTTGATGATGGGACTGTCATTGGGGATTCAGAGGAGGTGGCCAAAGCAGTTGACAATCATTCGTGAGACTGGTCCAGGAAGGGGTCTTGAATTGAACATCCACAAAATTGAGTTCTTTTGGCCATCGTGTGACGCGTGGCAGGAAGCTTCGAGAGGGGTTATTCCCTGTGGACATTGCGAGGCCACCATTAGGTGTAAAGTTGCTTGGAGGGGCTGTTAGCAGAGATAATGGATTCATCGAGGGGTTGGCAATGAAGAGAGCTATCAAGGCTGTTGAGTTTATGCATCTTCTCCCACAGTTGAGTGATCCTCAGAGTGAGCTCCTCTTACTTCGCTCTTGCATGGGTATTGCCAAACGTTTTTTTTGGCGTAAGGACATGCCAACCCAGATACATGAAGGAGGCATCATTTGTTTTGACCAAGGGTTGCGAGGTTCGATTGAGGACATTATGATTTACGGAGGCTAGTTCTTTGGAGATTTTCAATGGCACCTGGCTTCTTTACCTATTCGGGTCGGTGGCCTTGGACTGTACTCGGCAATAGAGGCTTCATTGTATGCTTTTGTGGCCTCCAGGTCCTAATCTTGGGTGCTACAAGATCATATCTTGCGAGACAGTGGGATACGTGGTATGGACTCTGATTTCGAGACTGCCGTGGACTACCTTCGTGTTACGATTCCTGCTTTCGACCTTAGTAAGATTACTAGTAAGGACACCGTCCCCCCTAAAGCCTAACATGCTTTGGCGAGTGCCATTTTTAGTAAACTTGTTCAGGACATGGAAGTCAAGTTCGATATGACCGCTAGGCAGAAAATGGTTTTTGGATGTCTACAAGCAGCGCATGCTTAGAATTTTCTCTTGGCTATCCCATAATTGACGGGTTAGGCCAATACATGTCAACAGTGGAGTATCGCACTATCCTCAGGTACTGCCTCATGATTCCTCTATTTTCAATGGATGAGCCATGTTCAATGTGCCGTAAGGTGTGTACACCTTCGGGGAGCATGCATTTCATTGTAAGGAGCTTTCAGGTTTCAAATACAGGCATAATCTTGTCAGGGATGTTCTTTTCGATGTACTTAGACGTGCAAGAATTTTTGCAAAAAAAGAGGCACCTGTGAACTTCTTGTCTGATCCGACAGATGTTCTAGTTTACGGATTGATAGGGGAAACATGCATGCATGTGTGGACCTAACAGGAGTTTCTCCACTAGTGGACTTGGAGAGCGAAGGCTTTATTGTGGGACAAGCTGCTCTCAAAGTGGCCTCTGTCAAAGTGTCCAAACATGAAAAAGCGTGCACCGACAATCATCACATTTTTATTCCGTTCGCATTTAACACGTTTGGTTTTCTAGCACCAGACGTTGTGAAGCTTCGTAAGAGAGTCCAAAAAGTTATGCACAGTAATGTCATGTCTCCCAAGTCTATGGATATAGTGTTTAGGAGAATTGGTTTTGCCATCCAAAAAGTGCTGGCGGCATAACTTGTTGCCCGTTTGTCATCTATTTCGGTATAATCTTTCTCTCTTGAAGGATTGTACAAGTAAAGACGACCACTATATTGAAAAAGATGAGCTGATAGGATTGAAGGATCGTACAAGTAAAGACAATATATATGGGGGTTCAAAGCGACACAAGTTCAATCTCATTAGTTGTGGAGGACCAACTATGTATATGAAGTCTAATACTACTTACAAAATAATTAAGATCGTGAACTTAGTACTCATTATTTTTGAGATTCAAAAACGTGCGCAGCAAATTTCAACGCGACTATCTAGCCCTGAAAGAAAACACCAACCATACTTGCTACACAAGGCCAAGCAAATATCAAACTTGCTATAGTGGCTATGGCCAGATGGACAAATTGCAATATTATATTTAATAAAAATATTGCAATACAATATTGTATATGTCGGTTCCTTTGTCCCAAGTGATAACCTCTCAGATTTAATATACAAAATAAAGAGATCGCTCAAGTTAACCCAACCCTTACAAAGTTCTTTCACCTAGAAATGGTTGTCAACTGTCCGACAGTGACAAACTCCCTCATAGAGTAGATGAATCTTATATATCATTCTTTCTTGAAGCACAAGAGCCTACGAGAATAAATCCTATAGAAGTTTAGTGGAGCCTCCTTGAGCTCTGAAAAAGCATACAAGGAAATCTTTCTTTAGCCTCCAATACATAGGGACTAAGAAATCCTAACAAGCACTAGCTAGGAATCCCTAACTTAGTCCCTAAGTTAGCCTCATTATAAATTTGGACCCTTCATATTGTCACGACCCGCACCCGGATATACGGGTACGAATACGTGGGCCACGCCCAGCCTACGCCGCGGTATCGGCGGTAGAACGCTGTCAAGTATACTATACTAACTACAACATCTAAAGATCCATAACTAGAAATGTACTCATGTCACATCACGAAACTATGGAAGATAAGACAAGAAATAATAACAATATCACTAGAACAACTAGAATCTACAATGATCATAAGACAAGAAGATAATGAAGGAACAACAAGACTAACTAAGGAATAACTACCAGGCAACTCACATAGAAGAATAGTGAGATCCACCTCAGCTAGCAATATCATGAAGTCCAATACTGAGGGCACAACTACTCCTAAAATTTTGTCAACATATCCAGTCAGGATGGAACGAGCACAAATCTCAAATAACAGTTCTAATTATACGATATTAAAAATGTAGCAGTAAATAGAGAGAATATACAAGAAATCATGAAATGTACATGTGAGTATCATGGCAAGGTAAGCTGTAAATCTAGAGCTAGAACAAGGCAAGTAAAACTGATCATGACATGTACAAGAATCAAGAATCATCTGTCTAAGTGTGTGAGTACTAGTTCAACATGTGGCCGGCTTGGGTCTGCACAAGGTCTACTGATCAGCCAATCCTACATGGAGTGTAGGATTGGTAGCATTCAAGGTCTACAAGAATAAACAAGGTAGATAATGACCACACATCTACACTAATATTCCCCGTCCCCGACAAGTATAGTGGATCCAACCATGACACATCATGACACGCGATTCTCCGAGAGGGTAGCTAGCCTTCGCAGGAATCGTGTCTATACAATGCACAAGGAACAAGAAAGACTTGCACAAGATATACCAAGGAAAGCGAGAAATAATATCTCATGACGGGATCCAGGGAAATACCAATCCGTGTGAACAATGTGTCAAGAGAACAAGGGTATCTACACTAAATACAAGAAACATAGACGATATCATAAAACAGAAATATTATCAGAGAATGTACTCGCCTGGGGTCCTGCTGTCAATATGAATCAGGGTTCAGAGTAAAACCACAGACCTAAAGATGAAATAATACAAGAGCTGATCAGGGTCAAAAGACATACTAAACATCTAGGTCAAACTAAGTCAAACTAAGACAAACTGGGTCAAGGTTGACGTACAGTTGACTTTGGTCAACTGGTCAACTTCGGTCAAGTTCTGATCAATCCTAGGCTATGGTTGACTTCCGGTTGACTTTGGTCAAAAATAGTCAACTATGGTCAACCAAGGTCAAAACTAGTCTAACTTAGGTCAAATGTTGACTCTACTTCGACGTCTAGTCAAAGTAGTCAACCATGGTCAAGCTAGTCTCTATAAACATCTACAAGGTCAACTTATGAATTTAAATGATTTAGAAATCACTGAAATCGACGGGTCTCTAAAACAACCAAAAGGAGAAAATATTAAAATAATAGGATGACTCAAAAAGGGAAGAAATCTACAAATGTTGTCGGATGATAAAACTAACATCACCAACGTGTCCAGAATGATCAAAATAGCTAGAATGGCCTGTCCAAAAGTCTAATTTGGACACAGGGGCAAAACGGTAATTTCGGGCCAAAATGATGTCCGCCGTTGGACACACTTTGCACCGAAAAACGTGCCAAAATAAAATACACAAAATCTAACAAATTATATGTCCATGAATCCAGAATGACGATACGAACCCAACGGTATATCCAGAATTGGATTCCGTTGACCCGATCTCAAATTGGTCCGTTGACCAGGACATTGAAATTCCGATTTGCATGGAAAAGCGTGTCGGAGCCAATGTCCTCAAAACTCAGCAAATTATATGTCAACGAGTCCAGAATGACGATACGAACTCAACGGTATATCCGAAATTGAATTCCGATCAGCCGATCTCAAAATGACCCGTTGGCCCGGATATTGGTATCCGACTTACACCGAAATGCGTGTCGGAACCAATGTCCACTAAAACCTAGCAAATTATATGTCAACGAGTCCAGGATGAGGATACGAACTCAACGGTATATCCGGAATTAGATTCCGATGAGCCGGCGTCAAAAAGTCCCGTTAACTCAGAAAGTGGGACCCGCTTTGCACCGAAATGCGTGCCAGGGCCCACGTTGTCCAAATAAAGCAAAATTTATATGAAAACATACCAGAACGATGCCACGAGTCTATTGGTGGTGTCAGAATTTGAATCCGGAGTCCCGGGTTCAAAAATGGAATTTTACAAGTACAACACTAAGAATTCAAACGGCCAACTTTGGCGTCGAATTCGACCGACCTAACAAGCTCAAACTGAAATGAAATCTAAAGGGGGCAGGAAGAGGGTTATACCAGCTGTGCACCGGAACTGGTAGCGTGCAAAACGGAGCTGATACGGCGAAGATACGAACCCGCGAAGTTGGCGTCACGAAACTGTCCAAAAATAGTTCAATTTAAAATGTCAACTTGGTGGCCGGTTTTGATGTATCAAACGACGAAATTAACGGTTCAAATTTGAGAGGGATGAAAGGGTATATACCGAGATTGAGACGGAGCAAAAAAATTGCCGATCCAACGGTCGGATTCCCCGAAAAACGTACACGAAGTTGCTGCAACGAGGCGCCAATTCTGGACTTCGCGCGCGCGCGCGTTGACGGAATTTCGTGAAAAATGCACGAATCGCCTCGGCGACGCATCGTTGGAGACGACGCGTGCCACGGGAGAGCTCGCCGGGGTCGCCCAGCCATGGGTGGCCGGCCACGCGGTGGCGCGCGGCCACCCGCCGGCGGCGGCAGCCGCTGCTACTGCTGCTGCAACTACTACTTGCTGCTGCTGCTGCGCCTGAGTGCGCGGCCAGTGCGGCGGCGACACGGCGCTGCGACGGTGGCGCGCGGCACTGCGGCGGCAGCGCGCGGCACTGCGACGGCGGCGCGCGGCTGGAGAGGGAGTATAGTGGTGGTGGCGGTTGGTGGTGATGGTGGTGTTTGGGATGATGATGAAGATGACTATGGTGATGGTGATGATGATAATAATGTGTAGAAGGAAAAGAAGAAGAAAAAATGGAGATGATGATGATGAAGGGGTGGTGTTCGGCTGAGGCATGGGGGTTGTCGGTTAGGTGTAGGGAGGAGAGGGAGAGAGTGTGAGTTTTGTGTGTGTTAATAAAGAAAGAGAGAGAGAGAGAGAGAGTTGCATATATAATAGAAAGGAAGAGGAGTAGATATTAAGAGAGAGAGAGGAAGTTAAGAGAGAGTGGGATGGGGTGTTCGGCCACATGGGGGTGGGAGTTGTTGTGCTGGTGAGGGTGATGGGTGAGAGAGTGTGTATAGTATATATATGTATATATATGTGTATATATATACAATGAGAGAATTAGATATTTACATAAAAAGAGATATTTAGGGTAGAGGAAGAATATCAGTGGGGGTATGGACAGTCATGATGGAGGGCAATATGGGGCTTGGGTTCGGGTTCGGTAGAGCCGGGTCGGGCCAAAATCGGACAGGGTGCAACATTTGAATTAAAATAGGGATTTATAATTATGGATAAATAAATAACATGCGGGGACTCAATTGAATGGGACACAAGTGGCAGGCGGGTAGTAGGCTTCATGGGGACCATGTCCTTATTTGGGGTCGACTAGGTTGGGTCGATGTCGGGTCCCGAAATTAAATTGGAAATTAAATCAGGTTTCACGGTAGATAATTAAGTGGCCTAAATTGAACCGAAAGTTGTGCGAAGGAAATGGAGCACAAAATGGAGTGTCTGAGTGGGACACGAAGGTCAGGGGTGAAAAGCGTCTCGAGTAAATCAGGCATAACAAGTTGGTTTCAAGAAAATGACTAGTCTGGTGCTCCTAAATTAAAAGTCACGGTAACGCGCTTATGAGGATCAAGGAAAAGAGTGGGAAAATCAATTAATAATTAAATGGTCTAAATTGACCCGAACTTGCGCGAAGCAAAAAGAGTACAAGGGAACAAGTTCGAGTGGGACACGAAATATCAATGTGAAGATAATCTCGTCTACTACAAACTCCAAGAAGGAAGTTTCCAGAGACTGGCATCCCTGATGCTCTAGAATTCCAAGTCACGGTAAAGAGAATTAATCAAACAATAATCAAATAATAATATTCATTCAAAATAATTGATTTATAAAAAAAATAAAAAAAATAATAAGCCCTAATTTCAGGGGCTTACAATCCTACCCACCTTATAAAAATTTCGTCCTCGAAATTAAAGGTTGGTAGTGGGGTTAAAATATGATAGAAGGTTTAGGCAATATTTTAGGCACGATCCAAGAATAACGAGTTTGCACTATCAAGATAATCGATTCACAACTGTTCAGGCACGAAGAGGGATTTGGCACGATAGAATCATGATATGAACAAAATTATTTATCAGGGCATAATCAAGGATAGTATGAAGCCTAATCGTGATTGGAATAGAATTTAGTCATTTGCCGGAATTGAATCGAAAGTTTAAAGCACGAGTGATGATAGCATTGTCCAATCACGATAAAAATAAATAGTTTAGTCTCAGCACGATTTAAATTGATCAAATTTCGAGTAAATCAAAATTTGGGCAAGATGGAGAACAAAATCAACGAAGTTTGGACACGAGCATCTAAGAAGGAAATAATCATGCGATGAGGAAGAGAGAAAAAAAATAATAAACAAGAAATAATGGTAGAAATTATCTTGCTCAATTGGTAAAAGAAGTAAATCAACTTAAGATATGACCTGATAACCATACACGTCTATCCAAAATCATGTTGCCAGAATTTACGCCACGCCAGTAAACATAGCTACAATAAACGATAGAGTCCATAACTAAGGTATACACCCTATAATCATGTCATCTAGATTCCTTACCATGCCAACCGGTATGGCTGCAAGAGAATCTAAATTCCATAACTAGGATAGTATATCCAAAATCAGGCTCCATGTCCCTGTCAGGCTAGCTAATATTACTGCGATAAATTCCAAACTCCATAAGTAAAGTGGACACTTACTGTTCTCATCGTCCTCGTCCAAAATATATTTATCAGGATATCTTAACTCAATTCTTAAAAGAATTATCCAAAACAAAATCAAAGGTCAACAACGAATATTAAGATTTAAAATTCAACAACAAGTCAAGGGTAAGTTAATAGAAACAACGGAAACAACTTCCGAGATAAGGTTCAGAGGAAAATATCAAAAAAAGTCCCGAGGGTACTACCTAGGTCAAGATAGAAAATGGTGGAATAACATCTAAAACAAACCTCGACCATGATACGAGGTTGGTAAATCATATTCTCTCCCCAACCTAGATGATATACAAGTCCAACTTATACCTCCCCTCTGGGGTCCACAAATTCATCCCAAAGAATAATAAAGTACGATAACTGAGAGATATCTCAGGAATCAGGACGGATAGAAACGAATGGGAATAGATTCGAAGAGTTTCGAAATAAGATTCCCAGGGGTCATCCCTAGAATCTACCAAGAGTTCCTAATATGTGACTGAGTACCAAAATCCTAAAATATTCTATTACTCAACCTTAATCCTAGGGCAGGCTCGCAGTAGTACAGATAAGCTCAAGTACTACCACGACTTCGCATTAATTGCAAAGACTGGCCTGCATGGGCCACCACTAAAAATGTGTCACGACCCGCACACGGATATACGGGTACGAATACGTGGGCCACGCCCAGCCTACGCCGCGGTATCGGCGGTAGAACGCTGTCAAGTATACTATACTAACTACAACATCTAAAGATCCATAACTAGAAATGTACTCATGTCACATCACGAAACTAAGGAAGATAAGACAAGAAATAATAACAATATCACTAGAACAACTAGAATCTACAATGATCATAAGACATGAAGATAATGAAGGAACAACAAGACTAACTAAGGAATAACTACCAGGCAACTCACATAGAAGAATAGTGAGATCCACCTCAGCTAGCAACATCATGAAGTCCAATACCGAGGGCACAACTACTCCTAAAATTTTGTCAACATATCCAGTCAGGATGGAACGAGCACAAATCTCAAATAACAGTTCTAATTATACGATATTGAAAATATAGCAGTAAATAGAGAGAATATACAAGAAATCATGAAATGTACATGTGAGTATCATGGCAAGGTAAGCTGTAAATTTAGAGCTAGAACAAGGCAAGTAAAACTGATCATGGCATGTACAAGAATCAAGAATCATCTGTCTAAGTGTGTGAGTACTAGTTCAACATGTGGCCGGCTTGGGTCTGCACAAGGTCTACTGATCAGCCAATCCTACGTGGAGTGTAGGATTGGTAGCATTCAAGGTCTACAAGAATAAACAAGGTGGATAATGACCACACATCTACACTAATACTCCCCGTCCCCGACTAGTATAGTGGATCCAACCATGACACATCATGACACGCGATTCTACGAGAGGGTAGCTAGCCTTCGCAGGAATCGTGTCTATACAATGCACAAGGAACAAGAAAGACTTGCACAAGATATACCAAGGAAAGCGAGGAATAATATCTTATGAAGGGATCCAGGGAAATACCAATCCGTGTGAACAATGTGTCAAGATAACAAGGGTATCTACACTAAATACAAGAAACATAGACGATATCATAAAACAGAAATATTATCAGAGAATGTACTAGCCTGGGGTCCTGCTGTCAATATGAATTAGGGTTCAGAGTAAAACCACAGACCTAAAGATGAAATAATACAAGAGCTGATCAGGGTCAAAAGACATACTAAACATCTAGGTCAAACTAAGTCAAACTAAGACAAACTGGGTCAAGGTTGACATACAATTGACTTTGGTCAACTGGTCAACTTCGGTCAAGTTCTGGTCAATCCTAGGCTACGGTTGACTTCCGGTTGACTTTGGTCAAAAATAGTCAACTGTGGTCAACCAAGGTCAAAACTAGTCTAACTTAGGTCAAATGTTGACTCTACTTCGACGTCTAGTCAAAGTAGTCAACCATGGTCAAGCTAGTCTCTATAAACATCTACAAGGTCAACTTATGAATTTTAATGATTTAGAAATCACTGAAATCGACGGGTCTCTAAAACAACCAAAAGGAGAAAATATTATAATAATAGGATGACTCAAAAAGGGAAGAAATCTACAAATGTTGTCGGATGATAAAACTAACATCACCAACGTGCCCAGAATGGTCAAAATAGCTAGAATAGTCTGTCCAAAATTCTAATTTGGACACAGGGGCAAAACGGTAATTTTGGGACAAAATGATGTCCGCCGTTGGACACACTTTGCACCGAAAAACATGCCAAAATAAAAGTGCACAAAACCTAACAAATTATATGTCCACGAACCCAGAATGACGATACGAACCCAACGGTATATCCAGAATTGGATTCCGTTGACCCGACCTCAAATTGGTCCGTTGACCAGGACATTAAAATTTTAATTTGCATGGAAAAGCGTGTCGGAGCCAATGTCCTCAAAACTCAGAAATATATATGTCAACGAGTCCAGAATGACGATACGAACTCAACGGTATATCCGAAATTGGATTCCGATGAGCCGATCTCAAAATGACCCGTTGGCCTGGATATTGGTATCCGACTTGCACCGAAATATGTGTCGAAACCAATGTCCACTAAAACCTAGCAAATTATATGTCAACGAGTCCAGAATGACGATACGAACTCAACGGTATATTCGGAATTGGATTCCGATGAGCCGGCGTCAAAAAGTCTCGTTGACTCAGAAAGTGAGACCCGCTTTGCACCGAAATGCGTGCCAGGGCCCACGTTCTTCAAATCAAGCAAACTTTATATGAAAACATACCAGAACGACGCCACGAGTCTACTAGTGGTGTCAGAATTTGAATCCGGAGTCCCGGGTTCAAAAATGGAATTTTACAAGTGCAACACTAAGAATTCGAATGGCCAACTTTGGCGTCGAATTCGACCGACCTAACAAGCTCAAACTGAAATAAAATCTAAAGGGGACAGGAAGAGGGTTATACTAGCTGTGCACTGAAACCGGTAGCGTGCAAAACGGAGCTGATACGGCGAAGATACGAACCCGCGAAGTTGGCATCACGAAACTGTCCAAAAATAGTTCAATTTAAAACGTCAACTTGGTGGCTGGTTTTGATGTATCAAACGACGAAATTAACGGTTCAAATTCGAGAGGGATGAAGGGGTATATACCGAGATTGAGACGGAGCAAAAAAATCGCCGATCCAACGGTCGGATTCCTCGAAAAACACGCACGAAGTTGCTGCGACGAGGCGCCAATTCTGGACTTCGCGCGCGCGCGCGTTGACGTAATTTCGTGGAAAATGCACGAATCGCCTCGGCAACGCGTCGTTGGAGACGACGCGCGCCACGGGAGAGCTCGCCGGGGTCGCCCAGCCATGGGTGGCCGGCCACGCGGTGGCGTGCGGCCATGCGGTGGCGCGCGGCCACCCGCCGGCGGCGGCAGCCGCTGCTACTGCTGCTGCAACTGCTACTTGCTGCTGCTGCTGCGCCTGAGCGCGCGGCCAGTGCGGTGGCGACGCAGCGCTGCGACGGCGACGTGCGGCACTGCGGTGGCGGCACGCGGCACTGCGGCGGCGGCACACGGCACTACGGCGACGGCGCGCGGCTGGAGAGGGAGTATAGTGGTGGTGGCGGTTGGTAGTGATGGTGGTGTTTGGGATGATGATGAAGATGACTATGGTGATGGTGATGATGATAATAATGTGTAGAAGGAAAAGAAGAAGAAAAAATGGAGATGATGATGATGAAGGGGTGGTGTTCGGCTGAGGCATGGGGGTTGTCGGTTAGGCGTATGGAGGAGAGGTAGAGAGTGTGAGTTTTGTGTGTGTTAATAAAGAGAGAGAGAGAGAGAGAGTTGCATATATAATAGAAAGGGAGAGGAGTAGATATTAAGAGAGAGAGAGAGAGAAAGTTAAGAGAGAGTGGGATGGGGTGTTCGGCCACATGGGGGGGGGAGTTGTTGTGCTGGTGAGGGTGATGGGTGAGAGAGTGTGTATAGTATATATATGTATATATATATTATGTATATATATATGTGTATATATATACAATGAGAGAATTAGATATTTACATAAAAAGAGATATTTAGGGTAGAGAAAAAATATCAGTGGGGGTATGGACAGTCATGATGGAGGGCAACATAGGGCTTAGGTTCGGGTTCGGTAGAGCCGGGTCGGGCCAAAATCGGACAGGGTGCAACATTTGAATTAAAATAGGGATTTATAATTATGGATAAATAAATAACATACGGGGACTCAATTAAATGGGACACAAGTGGCAGACGGGTAGTAGGCTTCATGGGGGCCATGTCCATATTTGGGGTCGACTAGGTTGGGTCGATGTCGGGTCCCGAAATTAAATTGAAAATTAAATCAGGTTTCACGGTAGATAATTAAGTGGCCTAAATTGAACCGAAAGTTGTGCGAAGGAAATGGAGCACAAAATAGAGTGTCTGAGTGGGACACGAAGGTCAGGGATGAAGAGCGTCTCGAGTAGATCAGGCATGACAAGTTGGTTTCAAGAAAATGACTAGTCTGGTGCTCCTAAATTAAAAGTCACGGTAACGCGCTTATGAGGATCAAGGAAAAGAGTGAGAAAATCAATTAATAATTAAATGGTCTAAATTGACCCGAACTTGCGCGAAGCAAAAAGAGTACAAGGGAACAAGTTCGAGTGGGACACGAAATATCAATGTGAAGATAATCTCGTCTACTACAAACTCCAAGAAGGAAGTTTCCAGAGACTGGTATCCCTGATGCTCTAGAATTCCAAGTCACGGTAAAGAGAATTAATCAAACAATAATCAAATAATAATATTCATTCAAAATAATTAATTTATAAAAATAATAATAAGCCCTAATTTCAGGGGCTTACTCGTATCAAGTCCCCATAATTAGTGGGTCATACATAAAACATAACATATATGACCAAATTGAGCAGCTAGGTCCAATCGAATTCTAGTATGAACTCCAAAATTCTGCAGCCTAGCTTGCTCTCGAGAAACAATTAGGATATTCAAATGCTCCATATTCTCTCTTCCACCTTTAACATAGGGTTGGATTCCAATAAACTCCCCCAATAGTTTGATAAGAAGGTGTTGTTCCCCAAAACTGCTCAATCAGATATCCATGCCCTAGATAGAGTTCGGGCTCCTTTCCATCATCAACCCTGTATCCCTCGTGTTTTTCCATATCATATGTCGTCTCTAGCAGCTCGATCACTAAGTCGACGCTTACTGCCAACCGTAGCATCTCCTAAATCAATAGGATCTCACAAAGATTAATGACTTGACCAAGACCAAATCCTTGACCACCAGTCTCACCATGAGTCTCAGCTATGTACTTCCTACTTATGTCTTCCACTAGACTATCCTCTTGTTTTGAATATCTTTCTCGCACTTAGCTACGCGGGCTAAAGGAACGGTACGGTTCTACAAGATTGAAGCTCTTGAATCGGTTCATCATCATGCTCAATATGAAATCTTTCCCATAAATTGGCATCCTCGAGGACAATAGGTCCATGCATGATGCACAAATTGTGCAGATAGTGATGTATCCACCATTTCTTGAGTCGACTGCACCCACGATCTTCTTTTCGACATTAAGTTGTTGAAACCTCTCTTGATCCAATAATCCTTGACATCCCTTTCGAAACCAAACTCAAATCCATATAGCAAATTGTCACCGGTAGACTAACCAATTATCATGGAATCGACGAACCAAATCCTTTCGTTCTACTCAAGTCTTCTTGAAGACCTTTCTCGACAAGCCTTGTCAATCACAAACACCTTATCGAACATCTATCAAGTCCTCATTTGATGCTTGTGACTCTCATGTGCACTCAACATTTTGAACTTGTATATGTCACAACATATAACCTATCAAGATGAAGGTACAAATAATGAGATTGTTCAAATAACCCAACCCTTACAAGTGCTCTCTACACCTAGCAATGGTTGTCTACCGTTCGAATGGTGATGATCTCCTTGAAAAACTGGACGAATCACCATTGCAAATCTTTCATTTATTTGAAGCGCAAGAGAATGATCTCATAGAAGTTTGGTGGAGTCTCCTTGAGCCCTAAAAAAATCATAAAAATAAAATCTCCCCTTAGCCTCCAATATATATAGGGACTAGGAAACCCTAACAAGCATTATGACTCCCTAACTTAGTCCCTATGCCATCCTCATAACAAATCTGGATTGTTCATATCAAGCCCCCATGGTAAGTAGTCCCACAAAAAACATAACATATCTATATAAAAAAAAACTGAGCACAGCTCAGTCTAATTTAGAATTCTGATCGAAACTCCAATATTCTGCAGCCTTGCTCCCGGAAAATAACTTGGATATTTGGATGCTCCATACTTCCTCTTATACCCCTTGACATTATAGACTGGATCCCAATAATACGTCATAACTGAATGTTGCTTGATATCTTAGATGGTTGTTAATTTCTCTAGACCCATTTGTCTACGCAAGTAAATAATGAATGCAATAAAATGCTATACATGCATCCTATTTCCCAACATCTTGTGTTTGTCTTCGCCCTTATCATCATCATTATTAATATTATGAGTTTGGTTGAAGAATGCATAACTAGATATCTAATCTTTATCTTATATTTCTGGCTTTGTAACTAAATACTCTTAACTATTCAAGTTTTACAACCTGATAATCTATACTTTTCATATGATACCATAATAACTATTGCGGAGTTGTAATTTACTGCCCTCCATCAGTTAGCAGTTAATTTCTCCGTTCAAATAAATTTTTTTGGACCAAATTACCCCTAAAAATTTATTAATAACCCTCTTAACCTTTTTATTTATATAACCTGTATCATTCCCCCCAATTCTTACCATCTGTGATGACCTAGTCCTTTCTCTTTGTAATGTCTGTTGTTCGTATTACGTATCTCGGTGTACGTGTACATATTTTGACTCGTATTTTATATCTCCTTGCTTGGTTTATTTGGCATTTTCATTGCTTGGTTCGGTTAGGCTTGGCTTGGTTTGCTTTTGGGTTCATCATGAACCAAAGGAAAACCCTCCTACCTACCACCACCATCATCATTTATTAACCCCACTCCTTTCTCTCTCCTCATTTACTTCTTTTTCTTCCTCCTACGTAGAGCTCCACCTACCCATTTCCCGCCGCCAAGTGCATCTTGCTTTATGGAGGAACTCAAGATTTATTGTTCCATTTTTTCCTCTCAGTATTCTAAGACACTTTAGTACTTAGCATTTTTAATTTCCATGGCTCATTGCTTGTAGATCTAAGTTTATTTTATTTTCGAATTTCTTGGGTTTTAATCTTTTTAATCTGGTTATTATCAAGTTCTGATGGTTTTATATTGTAGAGAATTTCATTCTGCCCCATTTTGACCTATGGAAGTTCGGATTTCGACTCTGGTTGAAGGATCTATGGAGCTTGAGAGCCCTAGCTTGCATGGTTCTTCTTTTCGAAAGAATGGAGAAGAAGAACAGTTCTCAACCGCATGTTCCTAGCCATATGGAACTTAGCCGTATAGCCTTTTATGCGGCAAGCTCCCTTCCTGGCCGCATAAGCATTGCCGCATGACTTGGCCGCATGGCCTATGCCGCAGGAACTTACTCTCAGCCGCATGAAGATTTGATCCATTGGCCGCATGGACTTTTCCACATTAGCCGTATGAGACTTATTTCTTGGCCGCATGAGACCACATGGAACTCAGCCGCATGAACTTTCTCCCCTTGGCCGCATAAGGCTCAATCCCTCCAGCCGCATGAGATCATTTTTCCGCCGCATAAAATTTCCAGCCGCATGAACCTGAACTTCCCTGGCCGCATAAGGCCCATTTCCTGGCCGCATAAGGACCTGAGTCCTTCCAGCCGCATGAGACCCAATTCTTCCCTGGCCGCATGATTCTCCTGCCGCATAAAACCCAGTCGCATATGCCCCATCCATTCTCAGCCGCATGAGCCCCCCCCCTTTTTTTCCTGAGTCGCATGCGCTCTCTTCCGCAGGCCGCATGGGACCCAGTGGTTCTCAGCCGCATGTACCCTGAACTTCCCTGAGCCGTATACACTACCTTCTTTCCTGGCCGTATATGCCCGAGCCGCATGGCTCTTCCATAGCTTGTATTTTATGATTTAATTATTTTATTATGCTCATGTCTTGTGACCCTCAGTGCAACTTGGGTCTCTTTATGGAATGCTTGTACTATGTTATCCTGCACATGTACTATGAACACGACAGTGACCCGTAGGGGTGCACTCTTGACAAGTAACATGGCATGACATGACATGACATGATAGTGGCCCGTCGTGGCGCACTCCTGACAAGTATACCAGACATAATATTTCTTGAAATGCTGTTGCGACGGCTAACCTGACATGACAAGTATGAATGGCCTGGACACCGTGGACGATTGTGCTTGTGCAAATGAACCTGTCTTGTCTTGCATCATGTCTAGGACAGGGACTCCTGAATACCACGGTCAGGGGTACCTACTGTAAATCGACTAAGACTAATAACTAGAATAATTCAGTAGTCATGAAGAGACTTCCTAGCTACAGGCAATTCCGTTATCTGGGCGCCCCACCTGGGATCTGTAGCCTGCCGTCGAGTAGGGCACATTTCTAGCACACTGTCATGTGTTGCACCCCTCAAGCTACTTAAGGGTACATGCGTTTCCTGGATGATGTACCCACTTGAACTCAATCCCTAATTGCGTCTGGATAGCCTGGATGGTCTGCAGGGTTTGTGGCTGTGGAACAATCTTATTGCATCTTGCTAGTAACTAGGCCTGTGATAACCCTAGTTAGTTAAAGTATTAAGTCGTACTTATTGCTTGGCTGTGAATGTTGGATGGAGTTCAATCAGTCTAGTCTTGTCCTGATCCTGCGCCAGATTGTTAACGTGACCTGATTTCTTATGTTTATCTTGCCGATAAATAAAGGAAAACCAAGTTCCGTTCAGATGAAGGGTTACAATCTCGGTCCTTATTTGGTTTACGGGTTGTAACCTGGTTATTTTGAATAGTCCTGTGGTTATCTCATCGTATATCACATGTCATGCTTTTCCATAATTACTGTCTTTTATCATGTAATTATTATTCTTGTGCTAATTGCTGGTTTTAGTTCCTAAGTGAAGTCTCCTTTGTGGCACTTGCTCTTTCTGGGGTCTGATCCAGCTGGTTTTGTATGGCCAGATATCGGAGCAGCTCCAGAGGATCTACCGATTTTTCAGTCAGATGGTGACCACTAGACGGAATTCTGGCAACGAGTGAGTTTATTTTTGGCTCTTCCACTCTATTGTAAAAGTTATTATTTTGAGGTGTTTAGCCGGCGAGCACCTGTTAGCTCGTATTGTATATCTTATTTACTGTTTGCCTACGGGCTGTAACATAATTGACAGATCCTAGGATTGATCATGTATGACTAAAACTCTTGCTAGTCTTCACATTTTGTAACGACTAGCTTCATGATCAGCTAAATATGTAATATTTGGGATGCCTTACTATTATATATTTGGTGATCTTACATCTTGTAATATTTACTTACTTGCTTGTGATTGAGACGCTAGGCTTGTTCATGACCATAAGAGACTGATGGCTTGTAGTTAAACCCTCATATATCTAGACAGCCGTGACCGTATAGTGAGGTGGATTTCATTTCATTATACGTAGCTGGCTATGTATGCTCCCGCTCTCCAGTATTCTGGTTCTGGGGCGTTACACTCTTCTTCTTCTTTTTTCTTTCAGAATCGTTCTAATCCATTTCTTTTCTACCAATTTATTCCAAATTTCTTTTTAATCTATTCTTTTCCTACCAGTTTATTTCTAAGTGATTTCCATTTTACCAATTTTATTCCCCCAATTCGAAGTGTACACTGATGTATGTATGTATGTACGTATGTATGTATGCATGTATGCATGTATGTATGGACGCCAAATTCACATACTTGGAAAAATTAATTGTTCTCCTCTTTTGGCATCTAAATGGATTAGAGTAGGCACTAGAAAGATGGGTGTTTAGCATAGAATCTATCCAAAGATTCAGAGAAGCCAACACAATGCAATCAAAATTCTTTCTATGATTATTTGACTAGAAAATGGAAAATTTTTAACATCAAACATGCAAAAACCATAAAAAACTAAACATATTCCATAGATTACCTTCAAATCATCCATGACGTGGTAATGAAAAATAATGAGATGAAGGAGAAGATCGAAAGAGAGGAAGAGAGACTAATTAAGGAGTGATTAATTGTGGAGAAAATATGGATTTAGGGTTCTCTGATTGGGACTAGTTTCGAAGTTTCCCTTCTTCTAATAAATGGGAACGGACAACGGACCAGCCAGATTAGAGGATTAGGGTTATTTTGGTCATTTTATTTTTTCCATCAACTCCATTGGGGTATCAAGTTGTCCAATTTTCTTTGATGTATTAATTGATATAATATGAAAATATTTAGTACTAATTATGTTGTAAAACTTGAATAGTTGAGGGTGTTTAGTTAAAATTAAGCCTATATGTCCTAATGTTTTGTGAAAAGATCCCAATATCCTTGCATATTAAAAGAAATATCTTTCTGAAGTACATTCCAGGCTAAATCCATCACTATACGTACTAGCGACCGTATTACTGTTTTTGGCTATACATTGTCGACGTTATAGGTAAATTATTTGTTGCAAAGGGTGCAATATTAAGTTAACCTTAATATATATATATATTTTTTATCTATACACTTGTCATTTTAAAGTCATGCTGCTCAATTCGACAAAGATGGCATGCATCGTCATATAAGAAAGGTTATTTAGTAACATAATATTTGATATTAAGATTTGGATCTCCATAATGTTTAATATTAGAGTTTGGATCCATATTCATTATTGACGTCCAAACCCGTGGAAACCCAAACCCTAGTGTTACGGTAATATCAAATATTATATGAGACCGTGTTACTAAAAGTAACCAAACATTCCATACTCACATTCAGACATCCACTACTTGGTCTCCGTTTTGATTCACTTTTCAGTCGTAGGTACGTGATGCTTGATTATTGGTTGTGCTGAAAAAAGAAACCAAGTAAGGGGAAGAGTAAGTCTCACTTCTCACTCCCACAGTAGACTAGTCATGGACGAGTACTCTAATCAATGTCATATGTATATAAATGTATAAATGCATGTCAGGATTATTGAACTAGTCAAGATTCTTCAGTCCTTATAGTTTTAATAAAGTCTCTTACTACTTCTCTCCTTATATATTCGTAGCACGGAAAAGACGGAAGATCGCAGCTTGCCCGGTGTTGATGTTCTGGAAGATGAGGGCAGGTCAAAAGGCCTTCATCTTTCCGCCGTATCTACGAGATTTCGTTTCCAAGAATATTAATAAAAAGATTGGGCAGTGTTTTGGTAACTAAAGAGAAAGATTATATTCACTTGCAATATCCGTGCGTGGCCTCTCGTGGGTGGGAGGAGAGGTTCAATTGCATGCACTTCTCTCTGATGGTCACACTCATACATTCTCTCTATCGACTTTAAAGTAGATTCCGAAACTTCACTCCCTCCCTCTATATATACCATCACCAATTAGTTAATTAGGACCCAAATACTTACATTTCTTGTAATTCTTACTCACTACACTTGTGCTAGCTTAGCTTAGCTTAGCTTAGCTTAGCCAGTTCTAGACAATGTCGAGGGATCCTCTCGTTGTGGGCAATGTTGTTGGCGACGTCCTTGACGCGTTTGTCAAGTCGGCGTCGCTGAGGATAATCTACCGCAACAACAAGGAAGTGACCAACGGGTCCGAGCTCAAGCCTTCGATGGTCGCGAATGAGCCGAGAGTGGAGATTGGAGGGCGTAACGCGAGGGCACTTTATACACTTGTAAGTAGAGCATTCTGTCACCTTAATTAACCGTTATAAATTTCAAACTATATATGGATATATAAGATTTCTGCTAAAAATTACGTACTATGGGAGTAACTTGCATAAATATTTAGTTTTAGGGTCTCACATATATATGGATATTAGGATTTGAGTTTCGAAATTGACAGACGTTAGAGTTTGGATCTCAAAATCACTTTTTACGTAGGCTAATGAAAAATGATTTTGAGACGCAAATCCTAACGTCGGTTAATTTCCAGATCAAAACCCTAATATCCATATATATGTGAAAATTCTTTCCTTTTATAAGTATTGATTGAAACATTAATTAGTTCCGTACACTTTAATTAGACTGGTATGTAGTCGGGAAATACATGAGCGTGTACAAAGATTAGTGAAGTTTTCATGTATACAATGTTATATGCATCAATGGACCACAGAAGCAACCTTAGTGGAGTTGTATTGTTCTGGCAAGAATAAAAAGATATATCACTACATTTTTTTATACCTAGAAAGAATGCATTCAGAAATTAAAAGCATCATATATATATTCCTTTTCTATGGTGACAAACATATATAGAAAGTTCCTTCTAAAGAAACTTTTGCAATTATCCTTGAGCATCGAACCATGCAGATCAGAGGGGAGGAAACTATAGTCTATAGCCTTCCTTTATGACAATAATCTTTTTTTTTTATGACAATAATCTATATAGCATGAGAAATCTACTAAAGAAGTTCGCTGTTCGCTTGAGGAAAAGGAAAAATGGGAGAGGAATCAAACTTGCTAGTTTCACAACTAAAGTGGAGAGAAATCTATATGTACTGTTTAAACAAATTTATTTCTTCAATGGAGTAAATAATAATGCAAGAATATGATTTTTTTTTCCCCCACTCAGATTACGACTAGAAAAGGAGTCATTTGCTTTAAGAAACTATTTCTTTCCAAATACTAGTCATTTGCTTTAAGAAAGCCTAGGTTAGCCATTTAATTAATGTGGCCTTGTCATATATATACAAGAACAAAGCTTCCACAAAGCCATATATATAGTTTATATTGATGAAATTATGAGCTATTTGACTATTTCAATCTCCAAAGCCCTCGTTAAACTAATTCTCAGGATGTAAATTTATGTCATTTTATGCATGTTCCTTAATTATGTTTCCGTCTTTCGTATACTAAGGCCATCAACAATGGTTTATATTCCTATGTAGGATAGAGAATTTCTGTGAGAATTTATGTAGAAATTCTCCATCTTAATATTGAACCCCGCTTTCAAACTAAATATCATACCATTCTTCATTTAATATTCTCCATCTTAATATTAGGCGTTACCCCACTTTCAAATTAAATCATACCATTTTTCATTTAATATTCATTATCTTAATATTAGGCATCACGTCGCCACGTAGGATACAAATTTTTATTTAACATTCTCCATCTTAATATTAGGCAACGCCATATAGTATAGAATTGAGAATCATTGTAGAGTTTTTTTGTATGCAATTTCTATGTAGAAACTCTACAAACTAGGATAAAAATTTTCTTAAAGTACATGTCAAGCTAGCTCAAACGGGAATTTATGATTGAGTTTCTACCGTAACTTGACATTGTCTATGAGAAGTAGGGAATGTCTATGAGAGTTTTTATACGTAGAAATCTTCATAGAAGTTTTTTATCTTACATCAGTGCCATGTCACAGTAGGATATAAATTGGGATAAAAATCACTAGAGAAGTTTTTTTTTTCTAAAAAAGGTTTGTTCTACAGAAATAGAAGAGAGAGAATCATTAGCCTGTAGTGGCCAAAATATCAATCCTTAGCTTGATTATACAAAGCAATATTTTTTTTTATCACTCTTTTTTCCTTTTTTTTTTTTTTGAAACAAAGCATTTTATAATTAAGGAACTGGTGAACAACAATTGGCCAATCATATGCACCACATGACTCCTTCATCCTTGCAACTTCTTCCGAGCCTATATGATTATATTGGGGACAAAGGCGGGAAATCGTTCCCAAACCGAGAAAAAAATTGTGAGGACCAAAAATAACGCAAATCCAAACACAATCCAAATCCAAACACAAAGACTACTTGATTTTACTTGGAAAATCCTGACAGAAATAACCACGACGATCGGAGTCAAACAAAAAAAAAACCTTCACTGATGAATTAAAGAGAGACACCATCTACAAACTTCATGGATCAACACAACTCTCAATAGCAATGGAAATAGATTACAATGAGAAATAGAGTTACCAAATCAAGCCCTAGAACTCCAAATCACGTCCCCCTTTGGTTGAAGAATTGCACGTGAGAAAACTCTCTTTCGATTGTATATTCTTGGAGATTACCGTTAGAAAATTTGAACTATCCAAATCCAAAAGAATTTGGACCATTGATCATGATCCAACGATAATAAAAAAATCACCAAATTCGGACCTTCAGTCTCGACAACAGAACAATGGCAATATACGACGGTATACCCTTGATAATAAAAAAATCACCAAATTCGGACCTTCAGTCTCGACAACGGAACAATGGCGATATACGACGGTATACCCTTGCTGTTCCAAAAAATAAAAGTTTGGAGCAGCCAAATTAAACTTTTTGGAGGAAAATGCCAAAAGCAAAAAATTCTGACCTGTATACGGCGACAGTATACCGCAAAACAGAATTTTTTTATTTTCACGGGGTGTTCTCTACATAGGTTGGGACACACCAACATATTGATTATTCCTAAAAATTTTAAATTCAGATTCTTAAATCATACCAGCAGATCATATGATGATGTATAAGGATATTCCATTCTGCATAAAATTCTACCAAAATTTCTTGCAAGATCATTCATTTCTAATTCGTTGACACTGTGATCTGATTATATACTTCTGTTGAAAGGTGATGGTTGATCCTGATTCTCCGAGCCCAAGCAATCCAACTAAAAGAGAATACTTGCACTGGTTAGCTTCCTTCTCCTACTTCATGACTAATATCTAAATTCGTGTATTTTCCCTCCTAAATATTTTCTCATGAAGTATTTTCTAATTTAGTGGAAAGTTGGCTTCCTTTCAGTGTATTGAAAACTTCTACACTTTGAAATATTCCAATTGAACTATGGTCTAGAAATAAGCTATTCGTATTCCAATTGGATCTTATTTCTCAGAATTAAGTTTTACCTTAAAAATAAATTTATAATCTGATATATTTGCAACTGAGTATATTCCTAAGAACTCACGAAATAGCATATATATTCACTGAGATTTGTTGTTGTTGGGAAAGAATCGCGGAAACCTTTCCCCAAACCGGAGAGTACCTGCGAGAGGACCGAGCAATACAATGCACGAATCCAAAAACAAACACACAAAACAATCCACGCAGACACAGAGAATTTTTGACGTGGAAAACCCTTGCGGGAAAAACCACGGGACGATCGGAGTCCAACCCTGAGAAGCCTCCACTAATGGAATAGAAGAATTACACCCTCTACAAACTCCTTCCGATCCAAATCGGATCCCCACAACACTCAGAAATAAGAACAATGATTACAAGGCTACGAAGAGCGAGAACGACGAGTAGAGATTACCCGAACACGATCTCCTTCGAATAGCGACCTTCAATCCTCCGTCTTCTTCTCCGAAGTTGCAATGGCACTCTTGCCTCCTTCTCTCTCTCCAAGTTGTGTTACGTTGCGTTATGAATTAGGGCTTGGAAATCCCAACTTAACTCCCCAATCCCGCAACCAACCTGGACCGTTGGATTAGATCCAGTGGTGAAAAGTCACCCAAATTTCCGCATCAGCCCCGACGACAGAGAGTTCGGCCAGAACTCTGTGTCGGACAAACAGAACCTACTCGCCAAATCCTGGAACAGCCAGACCGAGTTCGGCCAGAACTCGGCCTGGGACCGAGTTCGGGCCGAACTCGGCAGACCCAGTCCAGAACCTCCCTTAGGAGCAGCAGCAGCAGTAGCAACTCCTAGTTGCCTACTTTCCGAGCTTCTTCGACACACGAATGGCGCTCGTCGCACTCCGGGGTCTTCTCCACATAGGTTGGAAACCCCACCCACTCCAACAAATCTCCCCCTTCACAACTATGGGGAGGATGTCGTCATCCCGACGATCTGCCTGCAGTACTCAAACTTTCCTCTTGGTAGAATCTTCGTGAACATATCAGCTCCGTTGTCATCTGTATGAACCTTCTCAAGCTCCGCGTCCTTCTTCTCAACCACATCCCGTATCCAATGATACCGAGTCTCGATGTGTTTGGACCGGCTATGAAACGTCTGATTCTTCACAAGGTGGATAGCACTCTGACTGTCGCAAAGCAAAATATACTGCTCTTGCTTCAGTCCCATTTCCTGCAACAGCTTCTTCATCCACAACAGCTCCTTGCAAGCCTCCGTCGTCGCAATGTACTCTGCCTCTGTCGTCGACAAGGCAACACACTTCTGCAACCGCGACTGTCACGACACCGCTCCTCCCGTAAACATCATCACGTAGCCCGAAGTCGATCGCCTCGTGTCTACATCTCCAGCCATATCAACGTCGGTATACCCAACCAGCTTCGGCTCGTCACCACCAAAGGAAAGTCTCCAACCAGCAGTGCCCTGAAGATATCGTAGAATCCACTTGACCGCACTCTAATGTACCATTCCAGGATTTGAAAGATACCTGCTAACCGTACCAACTGCGTAAGCAATATCTGGCCTCGTACACACCATGGCATACATAAGGCTTCTCACAGCTGAGGCATATGGAACCCGCTCCATATCTTCCTTTTCGTCCTCGGTAGATGGACACTGCTCCTCAGTGAGCTTAAAGTGAGCCGCAAGAGGGGAACTCACTTTCTTCGACCCGTCCATCCCGAAACGCTGAAGTACCCGGTGAATGTACTTCGTTTGGGACAAGTGTAGCAGCTTGGACTCTCTCTCGGCTGATCTCCATCCCAAGAATAGTCTTCGCTGCACCCAAATCCTTCATAGAGAAGGCCGCGTCCAGTTGGCGCTTCAGCTCCGCTATCCTAGTGGCATTCCGACCCACTAATAGCATATCATCAACATAGAGCAATAAAATAATAAAATTATCATCGGCAAAATATCTCACAAATACACAGTGGTCCGACGTCGTCCGAGCATAACCATGCTCCCCCATAAACGACTCAAACTTCCTGTACCACTGCCTCGGAGCCTGCTTCAGACCATACAAGCTCTTCCTCAACCGGCAGACCAAATGTGACTTGCCCTTCTCACAGAATCCCTCTGGCTGCTCCATGTATAACTCCTCCTCAAGATCACCGTGGAGGAATGCCGTCTTCACGTCCATCTGCTCGACCTCCAAGTCGAGACTGGCTGCTAATGCTAGCACCACCCGGATAGACGAATGCTTGACGACAGGCGAAAAGATCACATCATAATCCACGCCTTTCCGCTGACCGTAGCCTTTAACTACCAGCCTCGCTTTGTATCGAGGGCGAGTAGCATCATCCGTCTGCTTCACTCTGAACACCCATCGATTCTTCAAAGCCTTCTTGCCCTTTGGCAACCGCACCAGATCATAAGTGGAATTGGTGTGCAAGGAACTCATCTCCTCCTGCATAGCCTCCATCCACTCCTGCCTGTGTTCGTCTTCCATAGCCTCTGCAAAACTTTCGGGCTCTCCCCCGTCAGTCAATAGCACATACTCATCTGGTGAGTATCTCGTAGATGGTCGACGATCCCTGTCACTCCTCCTCAAAGGAACCACTGGTGCTGGCTGTATACCAACAGCCTCCGCCCCTTCAGGAACTGCCTCTCCGGTATGCTCATCCTCCTGAGGGACACCCTGACCACCATCAGTAGGCTGATGATCAAGGTTGGGAGCAACTCCATGTACTGGCTCCCCCATAACTGGATCCTCTGCGATGTCCTCTGGAAACTGCTCGAAGCGAAATAACTCTAACTCAGGCAATTCCTCAGCCTCAGAAGGCGTCTCGAAATCCTGAGTGTTGGTCATGGTCTGATCCTCGACGAATACCACGTCCCTACTTCTGTAGAGCGTTCCTTCCACTGGGTCGTAGAGTCTATAGCCAAACTCATCCCGACCGTAGCCGACAAAGACGCATCGCCTCGTCTTCGGCTCAAGTTTGGTCCTCTCGTCCTTCGGTACATGCACGAAGGCCTTACAACCAAACGCCCGCAGGTGATTGTATGACGGCTCTTTGTCGTACCATACTTTGTCAGGCACATCACCCTGCAAAGGAGCACTAGGAGACAAATTAATAACATAAGCAGCTGTGAGAAGAGCCTCACCCCAATAACTGCCCGGCAAGTTTGCTTCTGACAATAAACACCGCACCCTCTCCATCAGTGTCCTGTTCATGCGCTCCGCTACACCATTGAGATGAGGTGTCTTTGGCGGAGTCTTCTGGTGTCGTATCCCTTGCTCTCTGCAATACGCATCAAAGGGACCGATGTATTCGCCGCCATTGTCGGACCGAACACACAACAACTTCTTGCTCGTCTCCCTTTCAATAGAGGCCTGAAACTCCTTGAAAGTAGGCAGCACCTGATCCTTGGTCTTTAAGGCATAGACCCAAACCTTCCTGGAACAGTCATCAATAAAGGTTACAAAGTAAGAAGCACCACCAAGAGATTTTACCTTCATAGGACCGCAGACATCCGAGTGAATCAACTCGAGCAACGCCGGCTTCCTCGAACTTGGATGACTTTGGAAAGACACCCTATTTTGCTTCCCAGCTAAACAGTGCGTGCACTTCTCCAACTTTGTAGACTTGAGCCCCGGAATCACCTTCCTGTTCACCAAGTAGCTCATCCCCTTCTCGCTGATATGGCCGAGCCGCCTGTGCCACAACTCGGTAGACGCATCACTGACTGCGTTCACCTCATGTGCCCCCTGTGCGCTCCCCTCCATATAGTAGAGACCGGACTTCTTGCTTCCTCTGGCAATCACCATCGAACCTCTGGAAAGCTTCCACTGACTATTCCCGAAGAGACTGAAGAATCCCTCGTCATCCAACCTTCCAACCGACACCAGGTTGAAACGGATATCAGGGACATGACGAACATCTTTGAGACAAGAACCGCACCCGTCTTCATTCTCAAATGCACATCTCCAACGGCAACCGCCTTCGACACATCTCCGTTGCCCATCTTCAACACGCCACAGTCGCCTGTCGTGTAAGTGGCAAATAGTGCCATGTTGTGAGATACATGTGCTGAAGCCCACGAGTCCACCAGCCAAGAATTGTCATCGCAGGCGAGGTTAGTAATGACCTCATCACCTACGACGATCACATCGCCTCCATGCATCGAGGCCGCCGCTGTAGTGTTCTCTTCTTGCTTCCCCTTGTCGCCCTTCTTCTCTCTCTTCCAAGCGAAACAGTTCCGCTTGATGTGGCCCTTCTTACCACAATGGTAACACTCTGAGTCCTCGTAACGACCCTTGGACTTCCCCCTGCTCTTGTCTCTGCCACCACTTGGACCCCTGCTTTTGTCCCTTCAGCGGCTCTCTGAAACAAGTGCCTCTGAGTGGTGGGATGTGGATGAAGTGCCCTGAGAACGTCTCCGCATCTCTTCATTCAACACCCCGCTCTTGGCAAACTCCAGACTGACCACGCCCTCTGGAGCAGAAGCAATCATAGATACTCGTACGGTCTCCCACGAGTCTGGCAATATACACAGCAGCCATAGTCCCTGAACTTCGTCGTCGAACTTGACTCCCATAGAAGATAGCTGGTCAACCACGCCCTGGAACTCACTCAAGTGATCCGAAATAGACGTCCCATCCTTGTACCGCAGACCCATCATCGTTCGGATCAGGAACAATTTGTTTACCCCGGTCTTCTTCGCATACAAGGATTCCAGCTTATCCCACAACGTCTTCGCGTGCTCAATATTGGCAACGTGGTTGTACACATTCTCATCAACAAACTGTCGTATGTACCCACACACCTGTATGTGCTCGAATTTCCAGTCCTCCTCGGATTTATCACTGGGCTTCTCGGATGCAAACACGGGTAGATGCAGCTTCTTGACAAACAGCAAATCCTTCATCTTGCTCCGCCAATAATGATAGTTTGTGCCATTAAGATTCACCATGCGCACCGGCTTCACGTCCATCTCTCCTCTCTGGTTTCTCTGTCAACTACTGACACTCCTTCTGAATTCCAGAACCTGACTCTGATACCACTCTGTTGGAAAAAGAATCGCGGAAACCTTTTCCCAAACCGGAGAGTACCTGCGAGAGGACCGAGCAATACAACGCACGAACCCAAAAACAAACACACAAAATAATCCACGCAGACACAGAGAATTTTTGACGTGGAAAACCCTTGCGGGAAAAACCACGGGACGATCGGAGTCCAACCCTGAGAAGCCTCCACTAATGGAATAGAAGAATTACACCCTCTACAAACTCCTCCCGATCCAAATCGGATCCCCACAACACTCAGAAATAAGAACAATGATTACAAGGCTACGAAGAGCGAGAACGACGAGTAGAGATTACCCGAACACGATCTCCTTCGAATAGCGACCTTCAATCCTCCGTCTTCTTCTCCGAAGTTGCAATGGCACTCTTGCCTCCTTCTCTCTCTCCAAGTTGTGTTACGTTGCGTTATGAATTAGGGCTTGGAAATCCCAACTTAACTCCCCAATCCCGCAACCAACCTGGACCGTTGGATTAGATCCAGTGGTGAAAAGTCACCCAAATTTCCGCATCAGCCCCGACGACACAGAGTTCGGCCAGAACTCTGTGTCGGACAAACAGAACCTACTCGCCAAATTCTGGAACAGCCAGACCGAGTTCGGCCAGAACTCGGCCTGGGACCGAGTTCGGGCCGAACTCGGCAGACCCAGTCCATAACCTCCCTTAGGAGCAGCAGCAGCAGTAGCAACTCCTAGTTGCCTACTTCCCGAGCTTCTTCGACACACGAATGGCGCTCGTCGCACTCCGGGGTCTTCTCCACATAGGTTGGGAATCCCACCCACTCCAACAGTTGTTTATTTTAGAACTTTACAATTAAAACATGTCTTAGAATGGAGCACGCAGATCTAGCTTAATTTTCAGAAATATCTGATAAAAAAGGGTATAATTCTACAACACTACTTATGTACTTCTTTCTGACAAACAAAAGTGAAACATGAAATGTTGTTGGTGTGAAACCTTTAAACCTTTTGTAGAATCCAAATAACTAATCAATGAGTTGGTCACTCAAGATCCATTTACTATTTATTCGATAAGAGTTTTAAAAGAAGATACTTTGTAAAAGCACATAATGGGACTAAAAAACATGCGTACTATGCATCACTGGAGAGAGTATTTTGCCAGAATCATTTTACTCTGATTCTAAACTAACTCCTCATTGTTGTATTTTGAGTAAAATTAAAGGATAAACAAAATAGAGATTCGAGGATAGGAATTATCAACATCTATTTAACTCAATCACAAAGAAACTGACCTTATATATTCACAAATCTTTATATTGATTCCATTGATAATGGTCTTCAATACTACATAAGCAAACCACTTTGATAAATTCACTCGATCACAGCTGCTTAAAGTTTGTATACAAGTTGGATTATATATACTTGAAATGTCCGGTAATTAAAATGTTAATATGTTCATAATCATTATTTTACTAAGTCTTCAAAATCTTACAAATTTTAGAGGATTACTTTAGAAACCATCCTAAACGAAACTAGTCAAACACTATTATGTACTTGAGATCTGCTATAGGAACGTGTAACAAAGAAATAGCTTGTTAACAATTAAGCACTGAGTTCGCCTTCATTACTTACCGGTAACTTTGGTGGTGTAGTACCGAGAAGTTCTAATAATTATGTCAAAGAGAGGAACCAAAGTTATGCAGAATTATTAGGCATTACCAGCAAGAACTAATGCCATTTGGTGTTTCAGGTTGGTGACCGACATCCCGGAAATGGCTAATGTAAGTGATGGTGAGTAATAATTGCACAAATACCTACATTAATTACTACTCTAGTGACCCCTACAGTTCTACCAAAAAAACTTGATGTAATTAATAATGTGGCCACCATGATCGATTCAATTATATGATTGCAGGAAATGAAATAGTTCCCTACGAGAGCCCACAGCCTACTGCTGGTATCCATCGCTTTGTGTTTGTGGTGTTCAAACAGAGCGTGCGACAAACCATTTACGCACCCGGATGGCGCCCAAACTTCAGCTGCAGGGATTTTACGCAATGTTATAATCTCGGCCCGCCTGTCGCTGCTATATACTTCAACTGCCAAAGGGAGAACGGTTGTGGTGGTAGAAGGTAGAAGAACGTTGTTAACAAAGTGGAAGTCATTACTTACACTACTTCCCATATTCAATATGATCAAAACTGTATCCAAATCGCATTCTAGCTTTCTTCTCTCTTTTGTCATTGTTTTTGTTGTTGTTGTTGTTGGCGAGGCCTGGACACAAACCTAAGACCTCCCTTTATCTTCAATCAATCAAGTATATATATATATTTTTCTTCTTCAATCAATCAATCAAGTATATATATATATACATATATTTTATTTTTTTTCAATCAAGTATATATATATATATATATATATTTATATATATATATATATATATATATATATATATATATAGAGGATGAGGGAGGTGAGGTGCCACCCTATGGAGGGTGTCTACTTGTCACCTCCCACATGCTATCATCATGCACCCATGTGCATGATGATAGCATGGGGGGTGACAAGTAGACACCCCCCCGTGAGGTGGCACCCTACCACCCTTATTCTCTCTCTCTCTCTCTCTCTCTCTCTCTATATATATATATATATATATATATATATATATATATATATATTAGCTAACTTGCTTATAGAGTAAGGCATCTAGCTCAGCGTTGTAGCTAACTTGCTTTCTTTAAGCAGCAACAATCAAGATTCACCATATATATATATATATATATATATATATATATATATATATATATATATATATATATATATATATATATATATATATATATATATCAGACCATCGATTTTCTAAGCCAACCTGCACCACCTTCCCTACTCCGGTAACTCCTTCACCTGGTGCAACATGCAGGAAGGAGCTCGCCGCCAATACTCTCGTCTGAATTGCATGCTTGTCGACAATCGATGGTCTGATATGAATCTCATAACCAACCTTTCTCACCTCAACTCCACAGAGTCTGATCACTCCCCCCTTCTTATAGAGGTCGGCAACAACTCCAACCCCATTAAAAAACCTTTCAGATTTCTGGACTTCTGGAGACATCACCCTCAATTCCATAACATCGTGGCCGCCACCTGGAATTCAACGCACAACCCAGACCCCATTAAAAGAGTGGCTGAGAAACTTAAGGCTACTAGGAGCGCCCTTACTTCTTGGAGCAAAGTCGCTTTTGGCAACATCTTCTAAGAGATTAAGGCAGCGGAAGACGACGTCACCCGGACTGAAATCAGGATAGCTACGGATTGTTCGCCAGAGAATCGCGCCACGCTTAACCTTAACAAGGCTATCCTCAAATCTCGTCTGAAAGTCGAGACTGAATTCTGGAAACAGAAAGCCAGGTTGTCTTAGGACACTGACGGCGACAGAAACTCCGCCTTTTTCCACACATGCGTCAGGGGATGCAAGCATCAACTCTCCCTCCATTAAATATATGATGATAACGGTACCTTACTCAAAGACCAACGGAACATACAGGCGGCTGCTGCCAACTTCTACTCCAAACTCTTCACTAAAGAGGTAGTCGTTAATGATGAGAGCTTATTAGCCAAGATTCCTCCCTTAATCAACGAGCTGGATCACTACAAAAATTTGTCAGATTAGCGACGTTCGAAAACGTCGCTAACCTCAGTAAAAACGTCGCTAAGTGAAGTTAGCGACGTTTTGGACGATGTTTTGGAAACGACAAAAAAAAACGTGTCGCTAAACGAAAAAATGTCGAAAAACGTCGCTAGGGTGACGTAATTTAGCGACATTATTAACGTCGCTAGTTCGCGACGTTATTTGCGACGTTTTAACGTTGACGCTAATTAGCGACGTAAAAGACGACGTTATCGTGTGGTCGCCGTTTAGCGACACTGTTGTGACGTTTTGGCGACGACGTGCTGACATCAGATTTGGTGTCACGTGTTGCCACGTCAGCATTTAGCTACGTTTTTAGCGACATTTATTAACGTCTCTACTATTTAGCGACAAATAGTAACGTCGCTAAAAACGTCGCTAAATTGAAAAAAATTTAAAAAAAGAATACAGAATTCAAATGTACAATCCAAAATACAGAATCCAATCATTGGGTTCGCCGACCCCTTCGGTGGAACACTCAACACCGGCCCGCACAATACACTCAACACGTCGCCAGTCCGTCGATAGCTGGAAAATTTTTGAAAAAATAGCATAAAACTGGGCATTCCCAATATACACAATTCCAATATACAAAACACAAATAATCCCAAGCAATTTCAACATATACAATCAAAGACGGTGGCTCCTCCTTAACTTCAACCTTGGGAGCAATCTCTTCCCTGATGGTCATCGGTTATTCCTTGATCTCGACCTTTGGTAACACCTCCTCCTTAACAGTCACCGGCTCTTGCTTGACGACGAGAAATTCCTCCGTGTCGAAATTATAATCGGTGTAAAGAAACGACATTGGAGATACAAATACCGCTCGAGTGAGCCAAAGGCATGCAGCCATTTCCCTCCCTCCATTCCCTCTCTCCCTCTCTCATGCTATTAACGTCACAACTTTTCCAGTGCTGCTCCCTCTAATGATGATGAACGCAAAAATCAAAGACCCCCCTCTCCTTTCTCACTCTTCACAGTTCTCACAACAGGAAGGATCAGTGATTTCTAGTTCTCTTCCATCCATCCATTCCTCCGTTCTGATCAAGCATCTTCCTTCTCCTCTCCTCTACCATGACTCTGGACCCATCTGCTCCTCGCTACTTCCCTTCTTCTTATTTGACTCTCTCAGCCAAATATGATATCCAGCTCAAGTGTAGAGACGGGGGAGAAGAAGTGGGCAGGAAGAGGAGAGGGAAGCAACACAGCTGGTTGCATGACCTGGAGGAATTACAGAGGTTTTCTTCAACATCCGTAGTAGAACTATAAGGATATATTTTTTCACAACATGTCACCTTGTCAAAGACCCTTAATGTGACAACCATGTTATCACGGTGTCGAAAGACTAACATGTCATAATTTTCTAAGCCGTGTGTTTTGACATAATCCTCCCAACTCTTTCCTCCTATGGTAATGTTGTATTTCTTTATGAAGTTCAAGACGACATATTTAAAAATTAAGGCTTAATTGCACTTTGCTACCCTCAACTATTCCGTCTTTTCAACTTGATACCATAAACTTTTTTTCGTAACAAATTGGTACCTCAACTATTATTTTTTTTCAACTTGATACCTAATTTTTCAAAAATTTTGAAAATGCCCTTCCCTCTTCCTTCCCTCCACCCCCTTCCCCACTCCGGCCACCCCCCCTGCTAGCTCCGCCCCTCCCCCCCCCCCCCCCTCCCCCGCCCCCCCACCCCCCCCCCCTTGCTACCTTCGGCCACCCCCTGCCCCGCCTCCCGCCCCGCCCTCCCTCCCCAGCCCCCCTCCTCCCGTGCTGCCGCGGCCTAGGGGAGAGGCGGGGGCGGGCGGGCGGCCGGAGTGAGCAGGGGGGGGGGTGGGGGCGGGGGGGGGGGGGGGGGCGGAGCTAGCAGGGGGGGGTGGCGGCCGGAGTGAGCAGGGGGGGCGGCCGGAGCGTGCAGGGGGGGAGGGTTAGGGGTAGGGGTAGGGGCATTTTAGTCCAAAATAACATCTGGGTACCAAATTGTTACAAAAAATAGTTTAGGGTACAAAGTTGAAAAATGGTAATAGTTGAGGGTAGCAAAGTGCAATTAAGCCAAAAATTAATGGAATATTGCAATTATAAAGGACAGGAGCTAAAGTTAGGGTGCAGGCCCGGGCAAGAGGCAAAAAGGAAAATGACGATACAAGGAACAACAGCTGCAGATGTATAATGGCCGCAACCAAGCAAGACGACGTAGTCAAGTTTAATTAATGTTTCCCTTTGTTTGCTGTCAAATTAAGAATGCATCTCATGTATGTACAGCCAGCCACATACACATACGGTACCATAGTCGGCAGACAGGCGGCTAAGTTGTCCCTTAGGCAACTTGATTGGTTTAGGGATGTACAATGAGCCGAACGAGCCGAATGATAATGATGCAATTTAGTTTGACTTGAACTTGCTTAGTTAATTAATATATATTATGGTGCAGCTTGGCTTGCCATGAAATCACAGCCCAAGCTTGGTTTGGCTAAGCTTGATAAGCTAATCAAGCTCGAGTTAAGCCTCATGTTTGAGGGTCTGCTTGGATTGAGGGGGAAAAATTAAGTAGAATTAAGTGGGAGTTGACTGAGAGAGAGTAGAGTCACTACATATAATCTTGCTTAGATTGGAGTAAGAGTTAAGTGGGGTGTTTTTAATAACTCTTACTTGGATTGAAGGTTCTGAGTGAGAAGATGATTAATAAAAATATAATAGTTACCAAAATATTCTTATTATATATGTCATAAAATTAAATTTGATTTGAATTTTAATAAAAAAATTTAAAATATCTTCACAAATCATGAGGAAGATACGAAGCAACATGTTAAAAACATGAAAAAATGGAGAAAAAAAGGTCATAATATTTTATATGACAAATAAAGGATATTTACGACTTTTTAAACAAAATCCCTCTCCCTCGTTAACCCTCCAATTTGGAGGATTAAAAAAATAGACAAAAAAGGGTTAAACAAACCCCTACTCTACCCTCTATAACCCTCCTCATAAACTTCTACCCTCGAACCAAGCATAGTTTTTATTTTTTCTCACTTAACCCTCTTAACCCTCAATCCAAGCACATCCTAAAGTTTGCTTATCTTTAGTCTACAATATTGGTTTACTCTCTTCATATAAAAAGTCTACATTGGTTTACTCTCTTCGGACGCTATAGTCGAATTAAAAGTGCCACTTTATATACGGTCAAGTCTAGAATGCAGCTAAATTTACAAAATTAAATACAACTTTATTTACAGCCAACCGTTATCTGCTTGTAAGTACACTCTCGTTCTTATGCTCAAAAAACTAAACTTCTAGAATTTTTTTTTTTTTCAATTAAACTTTTGATCAGTACCCATGTTAAACTTTTGATCAGTACCCATGTTATAGCATTCATATAAATAGATCTCCACTAGCCATTCTCTTCCTACCACCTAATTCCTTGACTTTGCATGAGAAGTGAGTGAGGTCAAGATATAGAAGCTCCGATGGAAGGGATAGCTAGTAAACTAAACAGGCCAGCTAGCCAACCATATATGGAAGATGAAGCAAAGTCTAACCCGAAGGTCGAGCCGGAACCTCTAGTGAAGATACCTGAATCCTTAGGTAACCTTTCAATCATGTTTGCCTGCCAGGGAATCTAATGTACGTATAATAATAGCTTCTAATTCCTTTCCATGAGAGAATTGAAATTATATACGCGGTTAAACCTTTATAAATTTAGGTTTTTTCTAAGGGCACCACCATATTTGCTAGGGGGCAGCCATTACTTAGGGACAGTCCAAGCAGGTGAAAAAATTGCTAAGGGGTACCCAAAATTCACTTGGGGACAGCCCAACCCCCCAAACTCTAATTTCTTCCCTCCTCTTTTCTCCTCCTCCTCCTTCCTCCGGCGGCGACGGCGCCACCACCACTACCAGCAGCCACCGCCACAGCCGCCTCCTTCCTCCTCCTCCTCCCTTCTCCAAACCCTAATTTCCTCTCCCGCCATGGCCTACAGGACCCTTGATCGACGCGAGGGGACAGCCCAACCCGAGATGACGTCGCCGCCGACCAACGCCGACGAGGAGGAGGAGAGGCGGCTGTGGGAGGAGGCAGCTCGGCTCTTGGAGCTGGCGCGGGAGCTGCAGGAGTCGGCGTCGGCGTCGGCGCTCATCTCCAGGCGTTCCTTCCTTTTCTCCCATCTTCGAGGAGGACTGCCACCTTGTTGGCAGTCCTAACGTATGTTAGGACTGTAGGACTGCCACCTTGTTGGCAGTCCTAACGTATGTTTGGACTGCCAACTTGCTGGCAGTCCTAAGACTAACTTGGACTGCCCCCAAGTAAAAAAATTGATGGCAAACTTGTAATTTTTTTTGAACATTTTTGGGCTGCCCCCAAGTAAAAAGTGTGGTGTCCTTAGAAAAAACCTAAATTTATGGCCTTGGGACCATATTCTATTAAGTTAGCAAATATTAAATAATCGATAAATTAATAACTTATTAATAACTTATTAATTTATCAAGATATTTTTTTATTTTTTTAATATTATATATTTATAAACTAACAATTTTATGTATTTATTTAAGTAAGCAATGTGTATATATATAGAAGAATTATTAATTTATATGTAATGTATGGCCGTTGTAATTTTACTGTATTTGATCATATGGTTATAATAAAGATAGATTGTTATTTATAATCGACACAATTTGGTATAATTGTTTATAGTTGTCACAGTTTATTATAAATAGATATGTGTTTTATAAAATAAAAAAAATATTTATAGGCATTTTGTTTTAGTTGGAGATATAGAAATTAAACATGTATATAATATTATAAATATATTTGATTAACACCCTGAGAGAGAAAGGGGGTAGAGACAACTCACAATCAGTGTTGCCAGAACCGGACCGAACTGGCGGTTGGATCGGGTCCGATCAGTTTTGCCAAAAAATCGGTCCGGCCTGACTTAAACTGAAAAATTTTAAAGAACCATCAAAGAAATTCATAGCCAGGTTTAATAATATTAAACGGGCCTACTTTTTTTAAACTCAAAAAAAATATTTATTGCGTGAGATTTGGACCATTTGATTCTTGGTTTGGTTTTGAGAGACCTTATAGTTGTAAAATTAAAGCAAACCAAACATGCTAAACTAAACCAAACCAAACCAAAAAATAAATGTGCATATATTATCTATTAGAACTAAAGCAAACTAAAGTCTATATGAACCCGGTTGGACCCAGGCCTACCTATGCCAAAAAAATCGGTTCACCGTTCCGGTTTCTAAAACATTGCTGGCAACTCAAACTTTTAATAACAGTGCTTGCAATTTAGGGAAGGGAGTTTACATTAACACTTGTCAACATGGTTCAAACTATATGGAATGGTATCTATCAACTTGATAGTGACAGGGCCGGCCCACGAGGTTGGGTTGTCCTATTCAGAGCTAGTAATGGTTGTCCCTTGACCTTTATTGTAGATCGATCATGGAAGGTCACCCGCAATCCCGGCCTCTACTGGGATCACGCTGAGCCTGGAGGTTTCCCAAGTAGAGGGGGTTGTCCAAGTCCGAAGTCTTGTCTGGCTTACCCCAGGACCGGCCCTGGATAGTGATAGCACTACGTTCTGCTCCCAACGTAGAATATCTACTTATAATCTGAATCATTTGTGTTAATATCGATCGATCTACTTGTACAGATAACAAGGTTGACATCAACGATTGCCCGGTCGAGCAGGTCCGTCTCACCGTCCCGGTCACGGACGACCCAACACTACCATGCTTGACATTCCGGACATGGGTTCTCGGGATCACGGCCTGCATCCTCCTGTCCTTCTTGAACACTTTCTCCGTCTTCCGCCAGAACGTGCTCTCATTATCCACTGTGTCAGTCCAGATTCTGGCAATGCCGCTCGGGAAGCTGATGGCAGCTGGGCTCCCGTCCGCGTCCATCGGAGTTCCAGGGACGGGGTGGAGCTTCTCGCTGAATCCTGGACCCTTCAACTTGAAGGAGCATGTCCTGATCACCATCTTCGCCACCACGAGCAGTAATGGGGGTTCGACAAGCCTCGTGACCATGGCGAAGGCTTTCTATCATCGGGAGATCGACCCGGTGGTAGCTGTGTTGATGTTACTTACAACGGCGGTACGTCTATACGTGCACAGATTGATTGCTTATGGTTTGGTTCCTTGCTTCGATCTATTCTTGAAGGAAAATGCTTAACAGCTCGCGGTCTGTGACCGCTGACGTGACGCAATCCAATTTGTCCCCCATTCACGTGGGCTCCATCCGTCGGTGTCCTGCCAATTAAAGACCGCCATATGGACCGCAAACCAAAACTGCAGGCCAAAATACGGTCCCTGCAATGCATCTCCTACTGCAATTGTGTTTACAGTAATATTAAAGATAACAAGATTTAATTTGATTTATGCAATACACAATCTTGCACATACATCATCTACACAATTGTTGCGGTATTAACCGATACGACGTACGATCAACCATATCTTAAAAAGAAAATAAAATAAAAGAATCATTTGAACACCCCTAAATCCTAATCCTAAGCGCAATCTCCTGTTAGGCACATGTAAGAAATTAGGAACTGTTATTTTGACCGAAGTTTTGGACCGCGGTATTGGTCCGTCGACCACGTGTCGAACCTTCATTGAAAGGGAGGGTCGGAATTTTGGGGTGTGGACCCTAAGAATGCAGGGGAGGCAATAGGGAGGTGACACGTCATGCTCGGACACAGTCGAATCAACTCTCCTGGCGTGCGGTCAAAATATATTTTTCCAAAAAATTAATTTCGGGATGTCCAAATTAGTTGCAAGGGTTTATTTGCACCCTCATATACAAAGAGAAGGAACTAACTATAATAGTAGTATCTTAGCATCTGTCCAACGCTTATAGTTCATGTAAAAAGTAGCAAGAACATCAAACAAAATCTGCAAGATTTGAGTCCATTAACCGTTAGGACGTGTACGTATGTGTGTAGGTTATAATAGAAAGAAAAGAAAAAGTAGTATCTTAGCAACTTAGTTATAGTTGAAGGACACAACCCTGCACTACTATTGTAAACATTGCACTGACTCTTTACTGTCAGAAAGAAAGTTTTCAAGTTATATGGGTTGTTCAACCATTTTGTCATCTGCAACCTAAAGGTCTTCTACTTTGGCTGAAGGGAATTTCAGTACTTGGGTTATGGATGGGCAGGAATATTTAGAAAGTTCCTCGTCGACTCCCCTTACATGTGGTGGCCAAGCAACCTGGTACAAGTCTCCTTATTCAGGTCTCTCTCTCTCTCTCTCTCTCTCTCTCTCTCTCTCACGTCACTAAAAGATATACCTAGATTGTATTTACTTAAAAAAGTATGTTCGCAAACTGGCCAAATTCAACTCCCTCTCCAAACGCAAATATATATATATATATATATATATATATATATATATATATATATATATATATATATATATTTTGAAAGAAGGTAATTGTGGCGAACGCTCCCACCGGAAATCGATCTCCTGACCTCTCAGGTCGCATGCATTTCTCTTAACCACTAGGCTAGAGGTCATTTACAATAAATATATATATATATATATATATATATATATATATATATATATATATATATATATATATATATATATATGCAATTGTTGTACCCTAAAGCTTAGTTTTACTTATGGAAAATGATATTTTGTCTGCACAAAGGAGTCACATAAAGTGGTGACAGCTGCTGGTCCGTAGCCACGCGTCGGTCACCCATTGGCTCCACTACAAGCACGGGTCTACCTCCTTTAAATCCGAATCGGAGTCCAATGGATGGTTGCGCCATGTGACCCTTCCAGGGACGGCCCAGAGGAGGGGGCAGACAAGGCTTGGGCTCGGGGGCCCAATATTTTTTAAAAGTTAGTAATAATAATAAATAGTAAAATATTTTACTATGTTTTCTTCTTTAAAGGCCAAGAGCCCGAAAAAAAAAATATTACAACAAGCCGCATGGGAATTGGGACAAACCCCAACTCTTCAATTTCAGAGAATAAAAACTAGATTTTCCTGTCCCTTCTCCATTTTAGAGAAAAAAAAAAGTAGGTCTTTCCGTCGCTTCTAATTCCTCTTCCATTTCATAGGAAAAAAAATGTTCTCCCGGTCGCTTCCGATTCCAGATAGCCAATGATAAGTTTGTTTGTTTATTTTTTTGAAATGGTTCATTTTAATAATCTCTTCGTTCTCTCTTTTGTTTATAACTGAACACAAATATCTACTTTTTTCAATTTCTTCTCCTACACTCCTTCACAAGGATACATATTGTTTGAATTAGATCTTCAGTCTTCGTAATATTTTTATTTATGCACGTTTTCATAGTAATTAAGTTCCAATCAGCTTCTGTAGTATATATATTTAGCTCACTGCGCGTTGTGAGTTATAGTTTATCTGATGTTGGTGTTGAATACCGATGGACCTATGGCGATGAGCATTTTCGTTTTTATCTTCGCACTTGAGATATCGCACTTGAAATTATACTTGAATATTTTTTCGTGAATCTTTGCACTTAAGATTTCACAAGGATTTCATTTTCAAACTGAATTTTTTTTGTAACTTTTGTTCCTCCTGATGTTGGCTTTTTAATGTTTCTTGAGTTTCCTATGATGTTGATGGATTCACTCTAGCTAGTTGTCAAGTGGTCCTGCAATCACACTGCAATCACGTCCACGGTCTGCAATCACGCCCACGGTCACAACCAACGGACAAAATATCATTTCCGAACCATTTATATAACTTCACTCTAGCTAGCTGATCAGTTGCACGTACGCAAATGTACGTAATGATCCGTGGATTATACAGTAATAAATCGACATGCAGAGCGCTGCACGAGCAAGAGAAGCGACCAAAGGGAGGGTTGACAAGGCTCCAGTTCTTCGCCATAGCGTTCGTCTCAAGCTTCGCCTACTACCTCGTCCCGAGCTACCTCTTCCCCTCCATATCCTCCATCTCCGTCGTCTGCTTGATCTGGAAGGACTCGGTCACCATGCAGCAGATCGGCTCCGGCATCCAGGGCCTCGGCGTCGGATCCTTCGGCCTCGACTGGTCGACCGTGTCGGGCTTCCTCGGCAGCCCGCTGGAGACTCCGGGGTCCGCCATGGTCAGCATAGCGTCGGGGTTCTTCCTGACCATGTATCTCGTCGTCCCCATCGCCTACTGGACCAACACGTACGAGGCGAAGAGGTTCCCGCTCTACTCCTCCCAGCTGTTCACCGCGGACGGGAGCCGGTACGAGGTCGGCCAGGTGCTGCATGGGGAGACCCTGACCTTCGATCAAGAAGGGTACGATCGTGTCGGCCAGATCCATTTGAGCTTCCTGTTCGTCCTCTCCCATGGCATGGGATTCGCTACGGTCGCCTCGTCGCTCTCTTATGTTGCACTCTTCCATGGAAGGTATGCTTAGTTAATTCAACACAGAATTAAGTTTAGAATATTTCCAAAGACAGCAAACCTTTAAAAGTACATAAATGTTGATTCTGGGAGGAAAACTTAACTTAAAAAATTTGGGAGATGCTATTTTGACTGCGGTTTTGGGCCGCGGTCCTGACCCACCGGCAACGTGTCGGATCTCCATTGGGAGAGGGGTACATAATTTTGAGGCATGGGTCCGAAGCATGCAGGGGGGCAATAGGGTGTGATATGTCGGCACGGACACAGCCGCGGTCACCCCTCGGCGGTCAAAATTAAAAAAAAAAAAATTCTAAAAATAAACTCGACAATTTACGCCCTTCTTTAGGGCATAAATTTTAAGTTTATCAATTTACGCCCTTCTTTAGGACATTAATTTTATGTTTATTGATTTTTTTTGTTCATCACAAATAATTAAGGGAGGTTAACGAAGATGCGGAAAATGATAACTTATGCCCTTTTAAAAGGTTTAATTTGACAAAAGTAAAAATACTCCCAGCGGAAAGTCATAAAATTCAAAAAAATTGCCTTTTCGCCTACCTATCTCAATAATAGCACGATATCAGCATAGGAATAAGCAATACAACAGACTAATCAAAACATTGGTCATATAACTATAAGAATATCAGTTAAAACTTAATTGTCTCAAAAGAAATTAAGACGCGCATGTGTGTTAGAATACAGGTCAATCTGGAGGCAAACAAAGGAAGCCTTCCTGCAGGAGGAGCAACCAGCTGCAGGCGATGTCCACGCAAGGATGATGAAGAAGTACGAAGCGGTCCCCCAGTGGTGGTTCTACGTAATGTTGATCAGCATGGTCGGACTCTCCATCTTCACGTGCGAGGGCTTCGGCAGGCAACTGCAACTTCCGTACTGGGGAGTACTGCTCGCAGTTGCCACAGCCTTTCTTTTCACTCTCCCGAATGCTCTCATCTACGCCACCACAAATCAGGTCTATACACATTAATGCACGTGTTTCTTTCTTACTAGAAAAATGATATTTTGTCGCAGGTTCACGTTACAGGCTTACAGCCAACCATTAGCCTCTCCTGCTATACGTTCGTATTCACAAACCGCGGACAATCTAGCAGCGTTGTTCTTACTTTACTAGCTCTAGCTCTAGCTCTAGCTCTATTAATTCTTAAAGTCAGTCAGTAACGTCAGGGTTTTCTTTTTTTTTTTTTTTCCTTTTTTAGTACTTGGGGTTGGACAAAGTAACGGAGGTGATCATCGGCTACGCATCTCCGGGGAGACCTCTTTCAAATATAGCTTTCAGGAGCTACGCCAATTTAAGTATGCATCAGGGCATCTCCTTCCTTTCCGATCTCAAATTGGGACACTACCTGAAGATCCCGCCCAAGACTATGTTTCTGGTTCAGGTAAGCCACTAATTATTGATACGCGATTCCTCCTTTGAAAATTTTCAACAATCCTAATATTTACTACTTTAGTTAATATTTACTGGTTGTTATTTTATTTTTTTATGGCTCCAAGTTTTTGTCCCTTCTTCCCTCTTCCACCAAACGTTTGAAGAATAACAGTGGTTTAAAATCCAACCACTTTCAAGCATCCAAATAGCCCCTAGGTATAACTAAGAGTCGTGTCATCAGAAACGAATGGACCGGCTGGTGGATCAGGTCTGACCAGATTTTGCCAAACAATTAGTCCACCAAAACTTGAACCGAAATTTTTTTAGAACCGATGGATTTTTTCAAAATTGAGATTAGCCCGCCTAATCTATTTGGATCATTTGGTTCTTGGTTTAGTTTTGAGAGACCTTATATAGTTGTAAAACCAAATTAAAGCAAAAAGTAAATGTTGATATCTTACCTATTTGAACTAAACCAAGCCTATTTAAACTCCAGTTGGATCCGGTCAGACGTGTACCAAAGATTTTCGGTTCAATCATTTTTTAAAATATTACTAAGAGTTACCGACTAAATTTATGTAGCTAGTTGGATCGACTGTTGCCTCCGCGGTCTCCTTAAGTACTGTATGGTGGCTCCTCGAGACCGTCGACAACATCTGCGACATCAGAAAGCTACCGACGGGCAGCCCCTGGACCTGCCCCCACCACCAAGTCTTCTACAGCTCGACCGTCATATGGGGCGTCGTAGGCCCCAAACGGATATTCGGAAGCCTCGGGCTCTACTCGAAGATGAACTACTTCTTCCTCGTGGGGTTTCTAGCCCCGGTTCCGGTGTGGGCACTGGCGAAGACGTTCCCGAAGAAGAAGAAGTGGATCGAGCTCATCAACGTGCCGGTCATCCTGAGCACTGCCGGAGGAATGCCGCCGGTGAGGTCGGTGAACTACAACATGTGGTTCGCCGTCGGGATCTTCTTCAACTTCGTGGTGTATAGGAGGTACAAAGGGTGGTGGGCTAGGCACAACTATGCACTTTCGGCTGCTTTGGACGCTGGCATTGGGTTCATGACTATACTGGTCTATTTGACGCTGCAAGTTCGGGGCAATGAGAATGGGATTAATTGGTGGGGAGCAGAGTTTGATGACCATTGTCCATTGGCTACTTGTCCTACTCTTCCAGGGATCAAAGCTGAAAACTGTCCAGTGATCCAGTGAGAACTGTGTTACGGCCGGGAGAGCAGATGCTGTTCCAAGCAGATTATGTCCTATCATGTCCCTTCCCTATTACATATAGATCCGGACAGAGTAGACATGCGAATGGTGGCCCACATGCAATAGAGAGGAAGACAGAATAGGAAAGGATCTGCTTGGGACAACAGATATGTTCTCGTGTTATGGTGGATGTAACTGGAGCTTCTATTTTAATAAAAAAAGATATAAGCAAAATTTAAATTTAAAAGGGAGTTTCAAGAACTCAAAAGTACACTGCGTGTAATTTTTTAGACTCCTCAAGCTGCTTAGAAATATCATTATATGTCCATATTAAAGAGAGGTGGGTTACAACGCACATGACTTTGGACTTTGGTTGGACACACGGCACTATTTGACAAATTGCATTGAGCAATGTATGGAATATAAATTCATTACAAAACATACACCCAAATTTATAGAATTCTAATTTTAATCCATCATCCACCTCTTTTTTGCTAATTTCATTTGCATCATTACACAGGAATTCAGACGCTAACATGAAAGATTTTAGCAGGAGGGAAAACATTCTTAATCAGGGAGTCTCTGTCTCCATTCTGCTCATGCACTCATATAAACCTTCCAGATACATGAAAGGTCACCTTAATTCAGTCCGTCTTCTTATCATCACCTCCAAACTGTGTAGAATTCCCATTCCAAAAAACGTTCCTGTCACCAGATTGGAAATCATCTTCCTCGTGCCTAAGGGTGTGGATATTGCTGCCGAAAGGTCTTGATGCTCTCCGCGTTTCGCCAACATTTTCACCACCTGAAGGATTCTGGTCATTCCGGCCATGCGGCCTCTGGAGAGCAGAATCTGAACCTGCAGTCAAAACATTTAAACCTTAATATAAACTTAAAGAAAAATATAAATAAAGATACGTCCAAGACGAGGGATTCTTTCTGAAATAAACTTATGCAAGGCAATGTTTGCTATGCGCAAAGTATTGACATGAATCAAACAGGCAAAGGTTTCAATGGAAATTTATGTTCAAGAGCAGGGTTAAAAATACGAGACTTACGGTGTTGCTGGAAGGTATCGCTTGCTGCTGATTCAGAATTTGATGAGCTAGAATTGCCAGGAAGATAAGAGAACGGATTCACAAAGGAAAATGCCCTTCTCACAAGTCCGAAGTACCCGCTGTTGTCATCATTTAACTTGACCTCGCTTGCAGAATTTTGATTGTTATTTGATGATGATGAACCGCTTTGAGGTTTAGAGACATGAGAGTGTGGAACAACTATTAAGGCCTGCCTTGCAGCAAAGCCCAGTTCAGAAAGAACAATGTCCATATCTGTAAAAAGGGGAAGACTTGGTTATTTTGAACTAAAATCCATATATGGTTCCAACCCCAAATAAGCCAAAGGTAAAATATCCTTCTTTCAAACAGATGCAGAACAGTACAAGGAAAAGGCTAAACAAATTTCACATACATCCACAAATCAGGACAAGATTTTAGCTTATCCAAAATTGATCTATTAGCATCACAGGAAACAAACCTAAGACTCTCAACAACAATGATAGAAATATAAATGTCTACAGTTACACATTAAACAGAGTAGGGGAAATTTATGAAATGCCCAAAAAACGAAAAAGTTTTATGAAAAACCCACCGCACAATAACATTTCATCGCGTGCCCAGAATTAGCAAAAAATATATAAAGAGGGTTCCGAATGACCTTTTTGCCCTTCCTTCTAATTTATTGAAAACACCCACGAAACTACTCTTAAAAAAAAACGTTTCGATACTTCATCTTTTTCCATACGCTGCTCACTTTCGAATCTAGGTTTTCTCCTCAAAAATTTTCAAAAACTCGTCGGAAAATTTCGGAAAGACCGAGACAAACGACAAAAGTGCTAAAACGGAGGTCCAAACATCATTTTTTTTGCGATTCTAAAATTTCGGTAGGCCGTCTAACGGAGAAGCTGTTATTTTCAGGCTCCTCGAAGATACGCTCATTTTGGGACAAACCGGGCCTCGTTTCGACCTCCCAGTCAAAAGTTATGGCCCTTCAAAGTTTCAACTGACTATAAAATGCAGGAGAATGGTCATTCTCCGTGTTAGAACACGAAAAATGTTAATTTCGCATGAGGGTGGTCATTCTCCGTGTTAGTAACACGGAGAATGTCATTCTCCGTCTTAATTTACACGGAGAATAGTCATTCTCTGTGTTAGTAACACGGAGAATGGCATTCTCCGTCTTAATTTACACGGAGAATGGCCATTCTCCGTGCTAAATTACACGGAGAATGGTCATTCTCCGTCTTAATTTACACGGAGAATGGTCATTCTCCGTGTAATTTAGCATGGAGAATGGTCATTACAGTGTTAAAACGCAGGAGAATGGCCATTCTCCGTATTAGAATTATCCGTGTTAAATAAAACGGAGAATGTCATTCTCCGTGTTAAATAAAACGGAGAATGGCCAGTCTCCGTGTAATTTAGCACGGAGAATGGTCATTCCAGTGTTAAAACGCAGGAGAATGGCCATTCTCCGTGTTAGAAACACGGAGAATGGCATTCTCCGTGTTAAATAAAACGGAGAATGACATTCTCCGTGTTAATTTACACGGAGAATGGTTATTCCCAGTGTTAAAACGTAGGAAAATGACCATTCTCCGTGTAATTTAGTACGGAGAATGGCATTCTCCGTTTCTAAATTACACGGAAAATGGCCATTCTCCGTGCTAAATGACACGGAGAATGACATTCTCCGTGTTAAATGACACGGAGAATGGTCATTCAAATGTTAAAACACAGGAGAATGGTCATTCTCCGTATTAGAAACACGGAGAATGCCATTCAACACGGAGAATGACATTCTCCTTGTTAAAAATGCAGGAGAATGACTATTCTTCGTGTGATATCGGCGGAGAACAGTTGACAGAAACCTAATTTTTTATTTTTTTTGTTTTATGGAAAGAAATTTGACATGAATAAAGATTCAAGAGTTTTCGTTCTTCTTTCAAAACGATGCTAACTCTTATGGAAAAGAAGAAGATCTTCTCTCCATAATTGACCTAATTGTCGGAGAAGAAGAAGAAGAAGAAGATGAGCGATGATCGGAGTTCGACTGAAAAAAAAGCATGGCGAACTACGAACGATCTTTGCGATCTCTGCTGAAGATGAGAGCAATGGAATTCAGATCTCTCGTGAAGAAGAAGAAGAAGAAGAAGAAGAGAATCGCAATCCAGATCTGAGTTTGTGCGGAGGGGTAGTTATGGTATTAATTTTGTAAATACAGAGCATCTAAAGGGAATCTTGGAATACTTAACGTGGAAATATATAATTCTGGGCATTTCATAAAACCCATCATGCGGGTGGGTTTTTCATAAAAACTAACACCGAAATTGGGTTTCTCAGCAATTTCCAGAACAGAGTTTTCTTATACAGCGCTCCCCCATATATCTTCCTTATTCCCAATATAAATCCCACAAAACATTATATTTTGGTAGGCCTCCAAATCCTTCTATTTGCTTTTAATAAAAGACAAATCCGTCAAGTTGGTTGATGAGGGCATTGCCTCGCATGAGGTAAGGTTTGTTTCTTGCGTCTTGGAAGATGCGGGTGGGTTTGAGTCACACCAACAGTCTCTCCAATTTATTTTTATTTTTTTAATTTATTTTTTAACGTCTTGGAAGATGCGGGTGGGTTCGTGTCACACCAACAGTCTATCCATATATCAACTTTGATATCTTCCAACCATGAGAAATGGTGTACACCAGAGCAAAACACAAAATAAGGATAATCTAATACTTTGTGAGAGACGTTCCTGCTAGGCCAACTTCGTACAAAGACCAGGTGTACACAAAATTACACCTTGGGAATGAAGGTGGTGATAGCACATCTTGCAAGTCTAGATCAAACTCTTAGATCAGTAACAGGGACGGACCCACCAAAGGCCTTGCTCCCCATGAGTTTTCGACTTTTAGTCTTTGATTGTCCTATATATTTTACTTCACTTTCCTTAAACATTCAACAACCAAATGTTGGCTTAGCTGGTTAAGTAATGAGCACCATATTCAAGAGGTCTCGAGTTAACATATTAGTCACATTATGATTTATAAACATTTTTTAATAAATTCTATGAAATGATTTATATATATATATATATATATATATATATATATATATATATATATATATATAAACTTTACGAAATGCCTTTTATAAATTCTACATAATGTCTCCTAAATTTTAAGTTAGTGATGAGCATCGCTGGGGGAAAAAAATTGCATCCGCCACTGATCGGTAAGTTGATGTTGAATGCTAAGGTAATAGAAGAAAATATATAAGAATAACCTGGAAATACCGCATGTGTATGCACGTGTTTCTCCAATACCATACGTTGCATTGTGTTAGGGACAAGCAAGTCATTGAGGCATTTTTTCAGTAAAATGTACTTTCAGATGTACCGTCATCAAACTTGCATATGTATACAAGTGGATCAAGAGTATTGAAATCTTAAAACTGAAACATAGTAGTATGTCAGAATCCACTTCTAATGCCCAGAATCAAGCTGGAGATAGAGCCAGCCAAAGCAAAACCCTGAACCAATTGCAAAGACAGAGAAGAGTCCAATCCAGTTCAAGAAACAAACCCAAGTACAAACATCGATCCCTTCAATCCCGACAAGTATTGTGTTTGCATGTCTGTCATTCTTGAGCTTTGAGTGTACTTCATCTCTAAATAGATTAATTACACGACCCTCTACCGTTTTAAAAATTTTAGTACACCCCCCCCCCCCCCCCCCCCCCAACCCCACTATTTTCACTTGTTGCACGATGGTGGTTGTAGAGTGGGTGATAAAGGAAGATGAGAGTGAGGATGGAGAAGGTGAGGTAGATAAGGTGGGTGAGCGTTCGGTTTATTCGGTTTCAACCGAACCGAATTAGTCAAAGCCGAATAAACGGAAATTCTAAAAATCCAAAACCGAAACCGAACCGAATAATCAATTCGGTTTGTTCGGTTGGAATAAATTTATATTGTTTAATGGGTCGGGTCTAAAGTTGGGATCGTGATTAAATTATATTAAAAATTAATATTTTTATACACACATTTGTATCTCAAAGTTGTGCACAAAAATGGACTAGTTGTTAAAACATATACATAGAATGTTTTTAATATTTTTTTTTAATTGCAAAATATGCATAAAATTGAGAGTATTTACATAATTGCAAAAGTCTTATTTGGTTTTCGGTTTTGGACCGAAATTGAAACCAAAAACTGAAACCGAATAAGGAATTTTAGTATTTTCAAAACCGAAACCGAACCGATTTTTTTTCAAACCGAACCGACTCTTATTTGGTTCGGTTTTCGGACAAAAACCGAATAATGCTCACCCCTAGATAAGGATACAGAAGGAGAGGTAGAAGATAGCGATGATATGAGAGTTAATGGTGGTATGGGTTGGAGAAAGGAATTGGGGCGGTGGCTGTGAAATGAGAGGTGTGAATGATTTGATGTTGGTGGTGGTGTTTTGGAGGTCAAGGAGGGACAAGGATTGAAAACTATAGGAGGTTTGAAGGAGATGGAGAGGGAGATGAGATCTGCGAAAGAAAACAGTGGAGGCAAAACTAAAAAACCTCAAACATTAAGCGGGTTACCTACAATCTAGGAAGCATAGACACTCCAAAAATGTTGACGTGTCATGTCAAACACGTATTGGACACTCTACGGACACGTATCGGACACTCCATAGACACTCCAAAATACACTAAGACGCCAAAATATATCGTGTCTGTGTCGCCGGGTTCTTAATGTGTCGCATCCGTGTCCCTGCAACATAGCCTAACAATTTACCACCTCTATGAGTTGGTAGTACCTTGTATGATGACATGGAAGATTTTAGTTGGTGAACTTTGTCAAGACCAAGATTCAACGTATCAACACCGATGTTTATTCCCCGTCGGTCTTCTAAAAATCAATCCGAAAATGGCCTATATTATGCAGGGTAGTAGTTTTCACTCATAACCCACATGAACCAGCCGAAAATTTGTTAACAGTTTATATTAATCAATATCAGCCGACAGTGGTCAATACATGGACACTACCGCTATCAGGTGTGGCATTGCCTATGGTGTCCACCTTCGCATCATTTCTTAAGAGAGATGGAGGAACAAAAGGAGAGAGAATGGAAAATAATGAGATGGATGAAAGGGAGACAGAAGAGAGGGAAAGAGAGGACAAGAAAAATATTGAGAGGTTCTTATGCTATGCACTTTAATATTAGGATTTGGGTCATAGTTTGACGTATCGGCCGATATCGATCCGATACGGTCGATACCGATACGATTTGGTATGTCTCGATCCGATATCGACCAATACATGTTACTGACTGATACCGACATTTGGGGTCTCCTTTCCGGTCAATTCGGCAAAAAAAAATTGAACGAAAAATATAATCATAAAGGTTGTAAAAGCATAGTAATGTTATAAAAGCATGTAAAAGCAGAAAACTTATCTACCGCATGTAAACCAATTGACAAGGGCCACTACTATTTCATTCAATTTCAAAACTACTAAGAAATAATACTGGAAATACTTAAATAATGCCTAAATATCAAATATATTTTCTAAAACGTTAATAATTTATTCATAATTATTTGCTTACCAATACCAAAAAATTTGATACTCCGATCCAAAACTGCCGATACCGCCGATACCGATACTTATAGGAATGTTCCGATACCGATACTGCGAACCTTGACTTGGGTTTGGTTAGTTAGATATATGGGCCGGATTCTAAATAAGTTGGGTCTTAAAAGGGTCAAATTTTAAATAAGTAGGTTTTTAAATGGACAGAAAACTATCAAAAGTTTTTGGTTTAAATTAAATCCAAAATATTATGCTCATTTAAAAAAATTGGATTAATTAAAAACCTAAGGTTAGTTCAGAATTTGGGTGACCCAAATGTTGTGCTCATTTACAAGTTTGTGTTAAATTACCCCAATGCATTTAAAACCCGAAACCAAAAATCTTGATAAGCCAATACGAAACCAAAAATCTTGATAAGCCGATACGAAACTTGGTTAAGACCCGTCGTTGGTTTGTACGACAAGTGAAGTAGAAGAAACATATAATGTAAACCTTGATTAAGACCAGTCCTTGGTTTGTACGACAAGTGAAGTAGAAGAAACAGTTATTTGTAGGTTTGGAGCTCCACGAATGCCAACTCGAAGAAATCAACTTCTTCCATCTAAGAAAACTTGGTGTATTAAATCTCAAATATCTCCCAAATGTTACTTAATAAATTCTCATAATTTTATTACTTCTTCCTTTAAATTCTAGTCTAGAAACTTCAAAAATAATATGCCTATTTATGGTTTCTTAAATATTTTAAAGATTAAAACCATCACCCAAACACACAAGAAACACGTACTTCAGGTTGTACATTGGGGAGGGGGGATGTGGTTGTGTGTGTGTGTGTGTGGTGGGTGGGGGGGGGGGGGGGGGTGTTCCTTTAACCGATACCGAAATATTGATCTTTGTGTATGTCTTGTGGGAAGAGGGACGGACTGTGGAGGCCTTAATAGTGTGCACACATCAACAGGTAAAGTCATAAAAGAAACGTGTTAGTGGCATGATTGTTCTCCAGCCCCCTACAACCTCCTAAATTGTTATCAGTTGCAAAGATGGAAACAGAAAAGTACATGAACATTTAAATCATGGAAATAGAAAAATAAATAAATATTTAAATGGCATCCTAGGTATCTGTTAAGCAAATAAATTAGAAACATAGGAGGCCTCTTATAATGTTAGGGAAGGTGATAGATGTAACACATGTCTCTTGTTTAGCTCATCTAATAATGAGAAAATGATCATATCCTCGTCCAAAAGAATATTAGAATGATTAAATGAAATTTATTAAACAGTTAATTAAGTAATATTAAGAATGATAGTAGCGACCACTATAACTTCAAGTGCATAAGTTGGTATAAATGTGTAGTATAATTGTATAAATACCTTGTTCATTAAATACTTTTCGAGGATAAGGAACAGCAAGATCATAGGAGACCATCCCACTAATTTGATTTTCATCCACATAGTCTTTAACTGATCTCAAAGTATCAGTTCTCGTAAATTTTCTTTGAAGGCTGGCCCCATTTGGCAAACGAATATTAAGATGAATATCATCTGACTGGATAACATTTGAACTTCTTGTCGGCCCATCGATCTCAGTTTTGATTTTCTCCACTTTGGTAGCGGCTACCTGAACAATACCAGGACCAGATATATTTGTCCTCTGAGGTGATACTGAAGAAGCCTCTATGTGATCTCCGTCAACTGTAAGGTTATCTTCAGGTGGCGTGGAAACACAACTGGCATTGGAAGTTGAAGTGGGGATATCTCCGGACTCAGAAAGCATTACATCTTCACTTGTCTTACATGTAGAGACGGTCTCTTCCTCCCCATAACTCGTTACATCAGCGACCTGATCTAACTACAAAAAAGGTTACTAAACAAGGTCTGGTTTCGTTCTGTTATATGAATATGGTAAGCTAACTATTATATAGGAGTCATAGGTAAAACAAAAAGATAGTATGATATCCTGCAAAGGTCTGGGGCTTACATCATCTATTTGTCCACTTGATAGGTGTTCTTCATCTGAAGTGGATACACCATCTGAGGCAGAAGAATTAACTTGAGCTGAGGCAGAAGAATTAACTTGAGCAACATCTTGGGAGCTAGAACTCAAATGTTCTGGTTTTGTTGAAGCAAGTGCTGCTGTCAAAAGAGTCGCGGCTGTTTCCTGTACTCGTTCCATAACGAGTATTCCTTTTAGATCACATTATTCAAATAGAACTGTACCATAATTATAGGGTGCACTTGGTATGAATAAACCACCACAGAGAAAATGCTATAAATTCTACAAGTTAGTGTACCTGAAAATGAAGTGATACCCAAGCTTTCTCAATAGCTCCTACAAAGTCTTCTGCACTAATGTAACCTTCTGCAAATTTGAAAACATTATGGAACAGCCAAAAGTACTCTGTCCAAAGCATTGAGTCTTATAAATAGCTCAAACAATTATTCCTACCATTCTGCCATAGCATTACACCATTGTATCTAACAGCAGTGATACTTGGAACAGATTTCTGTGGATCTGATACATAAGTCATGTAAGGCAAACACCTAGGTGAAAGCTTGAGACTAAAATATTGCAGATTTTCTGTAAATGATAGATCGGGTAACAAATTAAATCGAATAAGTCAGGTTTTAAGAAATGCTGCAACAACAACTGCATTGTTTTCCTAGAAGGAATTCATTGGTTCCAGGGTTAATCTCACATATGAATGAAATTGAACACAATGGATAATCATTGTCAGAGGTTGCATCGTTAACAAGAGGTTGCAAATACTTCAACTACGTATAAAGTAGGATTCTCTACAGGCACAGAGAACACATGAAATGCTAACTGATCTAACAAGTGGTAGTTTTCTACCGACAATGGTCAGATAACATTGCTGTCAGATCAAATTCATATATGATAGAATTGGTCTAGCAGTTCTTAAGCCAATACAATATCTATGACTAATCTGCCTGATCCCACAAAAATGCAAAGTGGAAACAGATAGAACCAAGCAGAACTTCTAAATAGAACGAGAAATAAATTTTCAGTGAATAAAAAATACCGGTAACTAAGACATTCTATACAACATCATATCAATAGTTATCTTTATGGATTGTTTGCTTCTCTCTCATCTGCAACAATTAAAATGGATTGAGCAGTCTAGGACCGGACAACCAGTACGTGATCCGTGTCAAATCTGGCACTTAGATTGCTGAACATATATCCAGCTACTAACATATTATATTGCATGGCCTGGTAATCTAATAGATTAAACCTGACATTGCTCCACTATTTCAAAAAAAAATAAAGAAGAAAGTCGAGACTCAAAACCTGCTTAATGTTGAACTATAGAACAGAATCAAACCAACCAAACTTGAATGCTGCAGCAGTTGTAGAGGAAACTCTAGTTGATACTCTGGTATGAACCAAGGTTCACAGTATCGGTATCGAAATCAATATCGGACCATTCCTATGGGTATCGGGATCGGCAGTATCGGCAGTTTCGGATCGAAATATTGGATTTTTTGGTATCGGAAAGAAATAAGCAAATAATTATTAATAAATTATTAACATTTTAGAAAATATATTTTATACACTTAAAGTATTTCCAATGTTGTTTCTTAGTAGTTTCGAAATTGAATGAAATAGTAGTTACCTTCAATTGGTTTACAACTTTACATGCAATAGATATGTTCTCTTTTTTTACATGCTTTTACAACGTTACAATGCTTTCACACTTTTGCTGATTGGTTTTTTCCGTTCAATTTTCTTTGTTGAATCCCCCCCCCCCCCCCAAATGTCGGTATTGGTCAGTATCATATATCGGTCGGTATCGGATCAGGGCATTTCAAACCGTATCGGTATTGGCTTTATCGGATCAGTATCGGGCGATACTGCAAACTATCGTATGAACTTTTACTTGTTTATGTAGTTTAATGTGTTTTACGTCTACTTTGTAACTAATATTATATAACAAAACTATGTGCAGGAAAAATAGGCTATATGTAAAATAAATGCAAACTTTGGCCAGTAAGGCTAATACTTAACACCAACTGTTTAAATATTAATTAGAAATAATTATGGAAGGATACATAATGCAGAAAACTGCAAGGCTTCAATGCTTCCCTGAATAAGATGCAAGAAGATGCAATATCTGGATATGGAATCCGATACCTGAGCATGTGATAGAATGCATAAGAAAACAGAAAACATATGATAAATATGTAGTAATGTAACAGTGTGTCAACTGTTAGAACTTACAGTCTGATCCGCCCAAGTTGACTGTTTTAGATGTGTGGAATTTTCATCTTCACCTGGGAAAAAAACATGTAAATCAGGGACCAATTACAGTTTTCATCTACCAAACAAGATAACAATCCATGAGAGACATGCATTATACATTGTCTCAAAGTATGATATAACAGGTTTTAAAAGAAAAAAAAAAGGAAGTGAATAAACAAAGTTTACCTTTGTACACCACAACGAAGAACAAAATACATATATAATACAAAGAGAATATAATGATAAGGTCGATTGACGACTATGAGAAATGAAATCTTGTAGGACAAGAATATCATCAATTCATCATGGTAATATCCAATGACTCAGGAGCCTAGGCATTAGCTAGGAAAGACTTGGGTCATTTATCAGGATTGGGGCACACGTCCTTAAAGAAGCCACAGGACGACCTAGAATAGTACAGATGTTGTAATTATAGAAGTAGTTTAGGACTTTCTAAACTTATTTGTGAATTTCATTAATAGGAAAAGGTTTAAAGTAGACGATGATACAATGTTGATTCAGAGAGTCGGGACAACTACCATGTTGGTGCTCCAAATGAATCAGTTTAACACTTTTTCTCATATTCGTATTATGTTGTTCGACAAAACCAGTTTCAAGGTTTTGAAATCATCAAAGAAATATCCAATAGCAGATAAATTATCAGTGCAAAAAAAAAAAACTGCCAAAAAGATACTTTGTTGGAAAAAAAAAAAAAGTCCTCTTAGTACCATTGAGATTTCAGCCATTGATTCAGATCGCCAAATTTAGCCATCTAGATCAAGTACCTCCGGATCGGAAATGTACCACGAACCGGAACGATCGTACCTGGAACAGGTTTGATGGGGGTTTAGGTGTACCCGGTAACTATGGTGATATACATAGGATGGAATGAATATGGAAGTGAAACCAAAAAGTATTACAGTAACAAAAAGTCGGTTTTCATCAACTGCAGGACATGAATAAATTTCTGTATAGTGGTATTCCTGGTTTCACATAGAAATTGCACATGGAATTCATTTTTGGATCTTTCCGTGTTATAAATGTTCCTCGTTAGCGGTATGTAATTTCCGTCCTCGCAATCAAAACTGTTGGTTATCCAATTAAATGTGAATTCTGTAGTATCTGTCCTCTCTAATAAAATGTATAGATCCAGCCCTGACTACAGAGCGATAGGGAATCGATAGCATAAAAAGAGAAAATAATGATGTCTTCCGTGCCCTCTTTTAAAACCCCTACCATCCTGACTTGCTTCTGCTCAAGAGAAGTTACAAATTAGGACTAAGGCCTAGCTATATTTCACGTCTATCACTCTCACTTCGTCCTCTCTCAACGTTTTACTCCAAATCGCTTAACAATTCTTGTTATAAACAGAAAGCAGAACTCAAGGACCTCAACCCTCAAGCATAAAGAAGCATAAGTTTCAAATAATAACAACGTGAGAAGAAGGTGGCGAAAAGAAGAACTAGGGATGCTTTGCAGCACGATGACCAAACTCCCGAATTCATTGTTAAGCGGATCTCTTCACCTTGTGTTACCCACTTCAATAATATCAATGTCAATCGCATCCATGAGATTCACTTATATAACTGCTGGAAATGGATCCACTTCTACGAGATTTAAGAGCTCGTCTTTGCGGAAAACATGATCGAGCACAAAGCAGCCGCTTAATGTGCGGAGGAAAATTCTCTGAACGGATTGAAGATTTACTATGCCTTATTCTTTATAGGGTCCTAAGTTCAAAGCTAAGGACACTTGGATTCTGCCTAACTTTGATTTCGTCAAACTATATTCTGAGCAACGACAGGACAGGACACGACACGACACGGTTCTGAACCGGAACAGTGTTCTAAGAGGTGAAATTCACCTGAGATGTGGACAAGAAAGATCTTCTTCTGCTTCTGCGCTTCGGCGATTGCGTCGGAGATGGAGCCTTTGTAGGTCAGTCCCTCCATCTGTCTTCAAAAAATACAGATGGAAATTGGAAACATAATTTGATTATTCATAGGCACTCAACTAATAAAATGAATGATTGCAACGAAATTAAAACCCTAAATCTCGACGATCAAACCCTAATTGGGGAGACGCGTACCTGAGAAAAAAAATTGGATTTTTTTTTTAGGGAGAGGTATTTGGGAAATTGGGGGAGGGTTATAAGCGATGGGAAGAAGAGGAGCAGTAGTCCAGTTTTAGTTAACTACTTGATGGTCAAGGAGAAAATAAACTTTGCAAAATTTTTATCTTCCAACATATTCCGTTAGATGGTCACATATAATAGAGAAAATAACTTTGAGAGAAAATAACTTTGCAAAATTTTTATCTTCCAACATATTCCCTTAGATGGTCACATATAATTTACACATGCAAACTGGAATCTAGGCTTGTAACCCCACGGAAGTGTAAAAGTAGGACTTTTACCGTGATATAATTCATTTCACTTTCAAATGTACTTCACTTTCCAATTTGTCACATTCCGATCCGAAAAATTGTTCGTTCTCGTATCGATTTATCCGAATCATCGTCCTCGCTGGGACACGATGTCGTACGAGTCTGGAGTTGCACTCGTACAAGACAAGATGACAAGTTCTCAAATTGTTATCTTTGATTTGATATTAGCAACAGAAGAAAACATAGTATACGAAACAATTCTCTTTATTGATAAATGAACTGAGATTACAAAGGCTTTCAATAGCCCAACTGAATTGCCAGATTGGCTACAACACTCAAGTTCTCTCTTGCCTACAAAGAATTTTATCATTCCATACATCATGTCTTCTATATCTCGGCCGCATCAATCATGTTGCAAGTCCGAGCGTCAATGCGATCGCACGCCTCAATACGCTATGGCATTCCATGCCTCAGCGCATTCAAGCGAGACTCCGCCGCAAGCAGACTATTCCCTGAACCTGCTAGCAAACTAGTGGGGGATTAGTACTTTCGTCCTCGCTGATCAAAGACCCACTTAAATAAACCGACATTAGTTATGTAAATGATTCATGCAACATACAACTTAGTTATCTTTCTATGTTCTCCTTAGGATCTGTTTCATGGCATATTCGAAAGTAATAAGCATGTTATCGTAGCAAGCATGTTATTTTGATTCGCATAAGCAAACAGACAACCAATAGCAATCTCGTGTTGTTTCGTGATTTCTTACCAATATTGACACACTGGTCCTTGCACCGACGCAAGGTGAATGCGTCTCATTCCTTCCCGGTCATGCTATAAGTGCTCTGTGCAGGAGCTCTGTGTTCCTGCATTTTCGACCTGTCGTTCCTTAACTATATGAAGGTCACTAGCTTTCCGGGCTAGAATGGACTTATATTTCTCAGCTCACATATGTAAGACGACGATCCTCTGTGCGGTTGCTAACCCAAACATCAGAGGAACCCAAATTACTCCCGGAGTGGCTTATCACATCAATAGCAGGTCGCAAACTGTCTTAATGAAGTACACCAAACCGGTTTTAACCAAATGCATCCCTCCTAGGCCGAACGGTCCCAGCATCCTGACATACCACGTTCGAGGGAGCTACCACATACCCGTGCACGGACAATATATCTTTAAGTTTATTTGACCATGCAACGCATCTTATCTTTCACATAACCAAGCAAATTCGCCTATCTCTATTTCAATTGGCACAATGCCCCAACTCAATGTTCATCAACGAACGTCCCAAAGGCCATAAACATTTCGAAGGCACCATGCCACATTGGACAGTTCTGCCACATTCATGCCACAACTGTCCTATTCTTCGCAACGAAGCCATCTATCATCATTCTTGTGCACGTACACACGCTTTGATATAATTATTCTCTATTCCTTGCTTCGTGCATTCGATACACGCCTCGATTCAGTATTTTCATATTCAACGCCTTAGTGTTCAATGCGTTAGACTTATGTTCCTTCCATCCAACTCGTACAACTGGGGCACGCCTCGATAGGGTATTCAATGTTCTATAGCTCGTGCACTAAGGCACTCACGTCGATATAGTCTTTCAATGTTCTAGCATACTAACTCGTGCACGGGTGCACGGATGACTTGTGCACTGAGGCACTTGTTGATACAGTTATCATATGTTCTTATGGCTTGCACACCGAGGCGCTCGCCTTTACGATATTCAATGTTCCATAGCGACTCGTACATTTGATGTACGTTTTACTTCAATTTTTCTATTTAGTGTTCGACACGCACTATGTTCATATCACGATTGAGCCACGTCCGTGGTTTCGATAGGTTAACTTAGCATATAACGATATATTTTACTTAGGCATGAAAGAGTAGGAAAGAGAAGTCAAAGTCCCCCCATCTTAAGCTGATACGCCTTGTCGTTTTGTCGAGCCGATGCGGCTCAATTTTATAACTTCGTTGCACGACCAACTCTTTTGACTTAGCCATTCGAGCACTTTGTGCTTCATTGAATTATATGACCGATTTGGCTTACCGAGCCTATATCTCAGTCTATTGCGAGGCGGTGATTTGGTTTTGCAGACCCCGTTGTAAATAAGGCAAAATGTCGACCTCTTATATTTCAGCGTAAATGTATAGCATGCACACGAAACCAACTAAAATCAATATTTGTCCGAATCGGGCTAATGCCTTGCGTCGATTCGATTTTTTTGAATCTTCGAGCCGACTCAATACTTTCTCTCGGGCCAGCTTAACACTTGCATCGATCTTACTCGATACATTCTTCGGGTCAACATAACTCTTCGCATCGATCTGATTCTATGTGTTTCTCGGAACAAGGTAACTCTTGTATCGATTCGTATCGATACTTAATCGGGTCAACGTGACTCTTCGAGTCAACGACTCAGCATAATGCATCGTACGGAGTGGGACATTACATAATATACCACTCAAAACAAGGTTCGTCCTCGAACCGAAACCAACACTCAATTCCAAGTGTTTCTCTAGATCGTTTTACGATCTCGCCAACTATCGTTGTTTCATTTCAAACTAGCTTTCATTAACTTTCAGTCTTTCCTGCAGCTCAATTTGAATTTAGTATACAACTTGATTTGGATCGTATACCTATTCCGTCGATCTGATTATTGCTTCAAGGCATAATCGTTTAGTTAGTCTCGGTCGTTCGACCGACTTACAAATTTTTGTCCAACGTATCATTCATTGATATGAGTCCCCGCCTTATCGTTCCAACCAATGATCGAAAACACTTGCATCAACATATCGTCATACAAATTTCCAATCGAGTCTCGGTACTCTCCCGTCTATTGCGGACAAATCTTCCGTAATTCTCACAACGCGTCGATGCAATTCATCGCACAAGTGGTATAGCATATACCACTCAAAATTGAGTCATTTATCGCATACGTGGTATGTCATATACCACTCAGAAATTAAGCTATTTCCCTCGTATCATACTCGGTATGAACCAACAATCTATTCCGACTCACGATTTTTGCAGTGATCATGCCGATCACAATTGTAACTTTTGATTAATCAAATTTTGACACAACTCGGCCAATGTATTCGTTTGCCAACACAAGCTCGGTGCGCAACCGAACGATTCATTCTTATCGACTTACGGTTTAGTTCCATTCGTTGTACCTTGCACAACAATTTATTTCCTGGCATTTGTTGTACCTTGTGCAATAATTTATTTTCGACTTCTGTTGTACTTTGTGCAACGATTTAATCCCGACATCCGTTGCACCTTGTGCAACAATTTACTTCCAACATTCAAAGGCAATGCTCGAATTCGTTCAACGCATTCGATATCAACTTTCACGTTCATTGCAACCGCATCATTCACAACTTGTTGCATTTGATACCACAACATTTTACGACTTTCATTATATCGATGTAACCAATATTTCTTATATCGACTGTTGCATTGAAATAACAAACATTTCGATTCATATTTCTCAACTTGTTGCACTTGCAGCAACAAATATCTCAATTCATATCTCGCGACTCGTTGCACTTGTAGCAACGATCATTTCACTGCTCATTGCACTTAATACAATTATCGTTTCACGACTTTCTCAGTAAACATCATGTAATTTCCAAAACACATGCGGCAAAATTACATGATTTATATTAGACTTATTGTATGGAACATCCAGTGCGGCATCGAGTAGAGTCAAGAGTGATTTGATTGGTGGTGGACAACTTTTTGGAATTAAAACGAAGCAAGCATCCTGAAAAATTTGAATCTAGAGCTCTGATACCAATTTGTCATGCCCCGACCCGGAAAATCGCTCGTCCTCGCATCAATTTATCCGAATCATCGTTCTCGCTGGGGCGTAATGCCGTACGAGTCTGGAGTTGCACTCGTACAAGGCAAGATGACAAGTTCTCAAATGGTTATCTTTGATTTGATATTAGCAATGGAAGAAAACAAAGTATACGAAACAATTCTCTTTATTGATAAATGAACTGAGATTACAAAGGCTTTCAATAGCCCAACTAAATTTGCCAGATTGGCTACAACACTCAAGTTCTCTCTTGCCTACAAAGGATTTCACCGTTCCATACATCATGCCTTTTATATCTCGGCCGCATCAATCATGTTGCAAGTCCGAGCGTCAATGCGATCGCACGCCTTAATACACTACGACATTCCATGTCTCAGTGCGTCCAAACGAGACTCCATCGCAAGCAGACAATTCCCTGAACCTGCTAGCAAACTAGTGGGGGATTAGTACTTTCATCCTTGCTGTACTGATCAAAGACCCACTTAAATAAACCGACATTTCTTATGCAATTGATTCATGCAACATACAATTTAGTTATCTTTCTATGTTCTCCTGAGAATCTATTTCATGGCATATTCGAAAGTAGTAAGCATGTTATCATGGCAAACATGTTATTTCGATTCACATAAGCAAACATGCAACTAATAGCAATCTCGTATTGTTTCGTGACTTCTTACCAATACTGACGCACTCGCCCTTGCACCGACGTAAGGTGAATGTGCCTCATTCATTCTCTGTCATGTTATAAGTGCTATGTGCAGGAGCTTTGTGTTCCTGCACTTTCGACCCGTCGTTCCTTAACTATATGAAGGTCACTAGCTTTTCGGGCTAGAATGGACTTATATTTCTCAACTCACATATATATGTAAGACGGCGATCCTCTGTGCGGTTGCTAATCCAAATATCAGAGGAACCTAAATTACTCCCAGAGTGGCTTATCACATCAATAGCAGGTCGCAAATCGTCTTAATAAAGTGCACCAAACCGATTTTAACCAAATGCATCCCTCCTAGGCCGAACGATCCCAGCGCCCTGGCATATCACGTTCGAGGGAGATACCACATACACGTGCATGGACAATATATTTTTAAGTCTATTTGACCATGCAACGCATCTTATCTTTCACACAACCAAGCAAATTTGCCTATCTCTATTTCAATTGGCACAATGTCCCAACTCAATGTTCATCAACGAATGCCCCAAAGGCCATAAACATTTCGAAGGCACCATGCCATATTGGACAGTTCTGCCACATTCGTGCCACAACTGTCCTCTTCTTCGCAACGAAGCCATCTATCATCAGTCTTGTGCAGGTACGCACGCTTTGATATAATTATTCTCTATTCCTTGCTTCGTGCATTTGATGCACGCCTCGATTCAGTATTTCCATATTCAACGTCGTAGTGTTCAATGCGTTAGACTTATGTTCCTTCCCTCCGACTCGTACAATTGGGGTAAGCCTCGATAGGGTATTCAATGTTCTATAGCTCGTGCACTGAGGCACTCGCGTCGATATAGTCTTTCAATGTTCTAGCATACTAACTCGTGCACGGGGACACAAATGACTTGTGCACTGAGACACTCGTCGATACAGTTATCCCATGTTCTTATGGCTTGTGCACCGAGGCGCTCGCCTTTGCGATATTCAATGTTCCATAGCGACTCGTATATTTGATGTACGTTTCATTTCAATTGTTCTATCTAGTGTTCGACACGCACTATGTTCATCTCTCGGTTAAGCCACGCCCGTGGTCTCAATAGGTTAACTTAGCATACAACGATATATTTAACTTAGGCATGAAGGAGCAGGAAAGAGAAGTCAAAGTCCCCCCACCTAAAGCTGATGCGCCTTGTCATTTCGTCGCCGATGCGGCTCGATTTCATAACTTCGTTGCACGGCCAACTCTTCTAACTTAGCCATTCGAGCACTTTGTGCTTCATTAAATTATACGACCGATTTGGCTTACCGAGCATATGCCTCAGTCCATTGCGAGGCGGTGATTTAGTTTTGCGGACCCCGTTGTAAATAAGACAAAATGTCGACCTCTTATATTTCAGCGTAAACGTATAGCCTGCACACGAAACCAACTAAAATCAATATTTGTCCGAATCGGACTAATGCCTTGCGTCGATTCGATTTCTTTGAATCTTCAAGCCGACTCAATGCTTTCTCTTGGGCCAGCTTAACACTTGCATCGATCTTACTCAATGCATTCTTCGGGTAAACGTAACTCTTCGCATCGATCCGATTCGATGTGTTTCTCGGAACAAGGTAACTCTTGTATCGATTCGCATCGATACTTAATCGGGTCAACGCGACTCTTCGAGTCAACGACTCAGCATAATGCACCGTACGGATCGGGACATTACACCCCACAAGTGAGGAGTTTCAATATATTTTATTTGGATGACCACTTGAAAGTGTAGGTGGGAACTAAAATACGCACTTTCAATATTTGGGTCACACCCTACAAGTGATACAATCACCATCAAATTAAATTTGGTATTAATACCACTCATGAAACCTAGGCCTCGTTTGGTTCACTAAAAGGAATGGAAAGGAAATCAATTCCATTTCATTTCCGTTGGAAAATTATATTTCTCATTGTTTTCCTTTCCTATGTTTGAAAATGCCAAGGAATTTGAAAAGAAAAATTAATACTTCAAGGTGGAAAAGTGATTCCTTACTTGGATGGATGTAATCATTTTTTCTTCTACTTTTCCTTCCATTGGGAATCATCTTTCTTTCCCCCTCAATTCCATTGACACCCAAACATAGGAAACTAATCACTTTTCTTTTTCAATCCTATGATTCCACGAACCAAACGAGACCCTAAAATCTTAACAATTGTCATCATGGACAAGATCTTTCAAACTTTGAAGGAGAAATTTCCAACATAAAGAACTGATCCACATATAAAGCTTTAATCCATAGAGAATATGACTACAACCAAAAATTTAATAACAAAGTGCTTTGGTTGAGAGTAATTTAATATAGCAGACATGTCCAATTGACAAGAGTGTTGGGCTTGCAGAAGCGTTCTGCCAACCCACCTAATCAAATCAACCTCCTTCTAACGGACACCAAACACAGATAAAGACAAGTATATGGTGGTGACTATGTCACCTGGACAAATTCCAACCTTTATAACTTAGATGAAAATTACAAGATTGACAAAACTAATGTTGAACCATTTGCCTTAATAGTTTCAACCCCCTCACCACTCTGTAAGCCCCCCCATATATATATTTGTTAGCAATTAATTGATACCAATTTAAAATTTTGCAATTTACTTTACGTATGGTTTTAATTATAGTTAGTTAAAGTGACCCTAATATTATTTGGTTATTTTCAATTTTTTTTTTTTGTTTTATTAACATGATAACTAGTGATACTTAGGTTAGATGAAATTAAAGCATTGTTGTTGACCTAATTTTTAAAAATGGAAAATTTACCTTTTTTATTTTAAATTGGTTTTTGTTTATTATATAAACCAAAATTTCAAAACAAACTCTGATTCCTAATTTCTTTTTCTTCTACTCATTAGCAATACCAAGCCCAGCCCAAACTAGTGGCCTTAGATCTAAGTGGTGACTAAGGGGGGCGGGTGCTAACCCGAAACCCAAACCCAAATTCTTTGACCCAACTAAGTTATAGGGTGGGCGGATAACTGTCCGTACCCGACCCACACCCGACCCGCAACCCGCATTCTAAAAAAAATTCACTGTTCTTCCCCTCCCCCCGACTACAGCCGCTACCGCCATCCGGCCATCCCTGACTACAGCCGCCACTCCTTTCCGTTTACGACTCCGTGGCGGAAGACTGTACCACTTCCCCTCGTAGTGTAACGGCCGACGACTTATTCCGGTGAGCGTCCCTTCCATTAGTTCATGCACTCCATCCTCCCCCTTCGTAGCACTGCCTATTGGAACTATGTGTTACTTCTTTCGTTTATACAGTAATGTTAATGTGGGGAGACCGGAGAGTGGTGTTACAGCTTTAGGGCAGAAGTGTTAATGGTGATCGTTCCCTGATATGTTCAAATCTACACAAGCATGTGGGGTTTCCTAACAGGATGCTCTAGGAAGAACATGGCAGTGTGCAAAGAAGTAGGTTTGATGAGTATGCTGTGCTATTTTTCTTGCCATAATATACGTATGCGCAGGGGATTTGAGGTTCCCATATTAAGGAGAAATAGGACTATGGTGTAAATGAATGGGTGTGAGAAACTTCATACTGCCATGTGTATTGTAGGATAGGCCATGGGAGTATAAACGTGGGTCGTGAGAAATAGCTGGGAAGTGTAGGTGATGTACAAGTAAAATAACGGAGACATTATTGTGTCCATTGTTAGGAGGCTGTTATAACTAAAGAGAGAATGTATGCTAATGACATGATCAGTTGGAATGAGGTTGAGTGCAAATATGATGTTTTTTTTTTGAGCAAACATTAAGTCATTCATTCATTCAAAACAAAAGGATTACAAGCGTATCTGTCGCGAGCAACAAGATCATATATACATTCAGGAATCATGTCGTGAGATTGTAGAAGATTCATAGAAGCATGAATCAAGGAAAAAGAGGCTAAGTTATGGGCACAACCATTAGCACTCCTATGAACATAAGAAAAGGAGATCGCCTTATTAAAACTAAGAAGCCTCTTTGCATTTGCAATAGTGTGACGAGCGAGCCAAACAGAAGAGTGCAAATATGATGTACAACTCACTACTAGGTAGAAAATTGTAGGAGAGAATCTATGGATGAGTTGGGAAGATTTTTGTGTGGTCAGTAGATTGGAGGAAGGAAGAAAAGCAAATGAAACAGTATATTTTTTTTATATATACAAAGTAGAAATGTGGAGAGTCGATGAGGGCTAAGAAGGGGCTAACATGGCAGTAAAGGGGTGAGTGTGTGTTTAATAGGGAGGACATGACAACTTTTAGGTGGCTGTGTAGTATGTATGGAGATGTGTTAAAATTAAGGACCCGGATATGTTAAGTCCCAAGTGGAGTTAGCCTTAAACTCTACCATATGGCCTAAACTATTATATTTCATTTTTACTTTGTGTAAAAAGTTTAATTATAACATTTTTCTAGATAATATATAGATTTACAAAATAAATTAAATTAATTATAGATTATTCTTTAGGTTTTTTGGATTCTTCGGACTTGGACGTTGGACCAGTTGCTTCTCACCAGCATCCGAAGCCACACAAGTATACCTTGCCATTTTTTTGTACTTCAATTTCCATATTTGGTATTAAATATTTGTTCTACTTATGATATTGTACCGCCTTAGGACCGTGTTCAGTACCTCGCGTCTGAATCATATTCGGATGCCGATGGACGATAGTGTCATCGGGTATCGACGTTAGAAATTATATTGCGTTACCGCGACGAATCGTTGTTGGTACAACATGCCCTAGGACATGTTCATGAGACACTTACAATACTGATTGATCCCGTACTTGATTTCATATTGGTGTATGGAAGTCCGTGTTTGGTTTAGGACGACGACTTGATATTCTACAATGTACTACAATTATGACTCGATGTCCTAGCTAGAGGATCTGACCGAGCGTCTCGTGGATACGATTCGCAAGGTCACATGAGTGGGAAGAACATACACCGTACACTTTGGCTACTTTTCCTCAGAGTATGTCGTTGTCTCATTAGCAGAGCTTCGGGGATTTCATAGTTTGCCACAACTTTTCTTACCAGGACTGTAGGGTTACATTATAGTTTACTGGAGTGCCTATCAGGTCTACGGGGTTCACCGTGACAGTCCGCGTGTATGAGTGATGTTCTCAAATTTGCATGTCATTTAGTCGGTTATGCTAGATTCACTGTCACTCCCGTTTTCTGTTATACGTATTTCCAGTGTACGTATGCGGATTTCGACCCATATTTTATTTACTGTATTTCCGTATTTCTTTATTGCTTGCCATGATGTATCTTGACTAGGGTTGACCTTGGGTTGGTTTGGTCCAACTTGACTTGCTTTGGATGGCTTGGTTTGGTTTATTTTGATGGTTGGTTCAACATGTTGAACCATCCCCTCTCTTTATAAACCCCCAACTACTTTCTCTCTCTTCCTTTACTCTTCATTACTTCTTCTTCCTCATAACTCTCTCCACCTATCAAGAAACCCTAGGCAAGTGCAACTTGCTTCATGGAGGAACCTAATTCGATTTGTTCCATTGTCTTTTTTACATGATTTTATGACACTTTAGAACTTGGCATTTTTCAATTTGGTGGATATTTTCTTGTAGATCTAAGTTTGTGCCATTTTCGGTTTTTTTTTTGTTTTGATCTATCACTTGTTTTCGAAAACTAAGTGTTCCATGTGGTAGAGAATTTAATTCTACATAATTTTGACCTTTGAAAAGTTAGATTTCGACTTATTTTGAGAAAGTTATGGCTAAAGTAAGTTTTGGACATCTTCTATGTTCATCTGTCCTGGTTCTGGCAGGGACGATGAATAGTGCCAGTCCGCATGGCTGCATAGTGTCGCATAGTGCTAGTCTGTATGGCTGCATAGTACCACATAGTGCCAGTCCGCATGGCTGCATAGTCCCGCATAATGTCTATTTTGGCTGTTTTTGGATGTTTTATGCCATATTTGGCTGAATTATGGCCATAATTTCTTTCAACTTCCAACATGAAAGTTGTAGATCTTTTTCTTGGCTTCAAGAATATGTTACTAGCTATTTTATGCAAGTTTCTCTCATTCATGATAATATAGGAATAAAATACGATAGTGGCCTGTCGATGCGCACTCTTGATAAGCAATCTTGACACAAAATTTCTTGATAGTGGTCCATTGTGACGCACTCTTGACATGACATGACAATCTTGAACGCTGTTGCGACAGCTACCTAGACTTGCTAAGTGACTCTTGTCTTGACACCGTGGTTAATTCTCTTGGTTGTGCATGTACAAGCTACATGTCTCGTCTTACATCATGTCTAGAACATAGATTCCTGATTACCACGGTCAGGGATTCATACTGAATCTGACTAGGGTAATGACTAGATTGATCAAGTAGTTCATGAAAAGATTTTCTAGCTACAGGCAGTCCCGTTATCTGGACGCTTTAATTGGACTTGTAGCATGTCGTCGAGTAGGGCACATTTCTAGCACACTGTCATGTATTGCACCCCCAAGTCACCTAATCCAACTCTCTCAACTTGCAACTGGATAATCTGGATTAAGTCTGCAGGACTTGTGGCTGTTGGAACATCTCATTGTATCTTGTTAGTAACTAGGCTTGTGATAACCCTAGTTAGTTAAAAGTATCAAGTCGTACTTGTTGCTTAGCCGTGATTGATGAATGGAGTCTAGTCTAGTCTAGTCTTGTCTAGACAAGGCCAGTACATGGTTACTTCAGTACGTTACTGTTTTTGCTTCGCTTTATCGATAATTGGTTAGAGACTAAGTTCTGTTCAGGTGAAGGATTATGTCACGACCCGCACCCTTATCAGGGGTACGAGCACGTGGGTACGTCCAGCCTACGCCGCAGTATCTACGGTAGAACGCTGTATATAACGTCTGTAAATACTGCGACTAACAATATAAAGGTACCTGTACAGTATATACACTTCGAATGGAGGTGACATAGCAATACAGTCTCAATCACAAGATAAAACTAAGGTTGACAGCACAGAAGGGAAATATATGATAGATGAAATAGGAAATAAGTTCAGTGTCCAACATAAGCCCAGATATATACACAACATCACAGGGTCACAAAAATATAATATAGAAAACTACAGTCTGATAGTACTAGCTGGATCGCAGTCCAGGCAAACTCAACTAAGCTACACTACTCTGGGAGTGCAAAGTCTAGTGGCTCTACTATCAGGCCACGGTCCTAGACTACTCCATCTAACTCGAGCCATAATAGGTCGAGCAGTCTGTCTCAGAATTATCTGTAATATATCAACGGTATCCTGTCAGAAAAATGAGCAAGTACAAGCACTAACAGCAGTTCCATATGAATTGACAAATTCTATAAGAGACCGCAAAATGAAATACAAGACAAAGATATAGGAAGACTTGGGAACCGTTCGGAAGCTGAGTTACAGCACTTGAACCAAATAAGGACCGGGGTTGTAACCCTTCTTCCGAGCAGAACTTAGTCTCCAATCAAGGTACAACATAAAGGCATGTAGAACATGTGAGTAACTGTATATCATAGCATGATTAGAAAGTACTGAATGTAGAACAGAGCAGGATATAAGATAAGATAAAGTAAATATAAAATGTGCCTTGAATTATTAGAGTGTTATGTGACCGGCTTAGGAAATGTTACAGGACAGGCTATCCACTTGGCCCGACAATCACAAGAAAATCTGGGAAGGGTCATGCCAGCCAACCTGGATAGCAAGCACAAGGAAAATAGGATTTCGCTATACCCTACGTGAGGGGAGAGTGGTACGAGCACAAGAATATAGTGACAGGGTGGCTTTGATCACATAGCCCCTAATAATTCCTCATCTCCGAATAGTACAATGGATCTGGACATAACACTTCATGTCACGTGATTCCATAAGAGGGTAGCAAGTCCCCTTAGAAATCGGTGTCTATACAAGTACAGGGAACAAGACAGGAAATGTGCTAATATACCCAGAAAATCTAGGAACAACATCTCATGTCATGATCCAACGTATACTAGTCCGAGAACTATCGTGACTGAAAATCGAGAAAGACACTACAACTGAATCGGATATAGCAGATATCAAGACAATAAAAACTATCAGTGAATGTACTCACCTACTGTCCTGAGCTGTAGGGTATATCAATGCTCAGAGTGGTAATTAGAGACCTAAAGATGAGATATTGCATGTTAATTTAGGTTTAACAAAATTATGAATGATTTCTAATATATACATTATATGAAATATAGGTCAAACTAGGTCTCACTGAGTCACACTAAGTCCTGTCAAGTAAATCTAAGTCAAAATAAGCCAACTCTAGGTCATCCTAGTCATAGCAAGTCAAAAGAAGTCAAAGCAAGTCAAACGGGGTCAAGAGTTGACTTTTAGTCAACTGGTCAACCCTGGTCAACTCTGGTCAACTCTGGTCAACTCTAGGTCAAAATGGTCAAGTGTTGACCAACAGTTGACTTTTGGTCAACTGGTCAACTCTAGTTTGGATTTGGTCCATTTTAGACAAAGGGTTGACTCATTGTTGACTTTTGGGTAAAAAGTTAACTCTAGGTCAACCGAGCCGAAATTGGTTCAAATATGACATTTGTAGGGTGTACCTATCAAGGCGGCTAAGTTTCAAGTCAAACCGACTACCCGTATCCCGTATCTTGAAATTATCCGATTACCCTTTATATATATTTACCCTTTACCACTCTAACATTAAAGCCAAGTGGCTTTCCCTTGGGAGTTTCACTCCCGACTTCCTAGGGTAGTAGGATACTAGCCTATACTAACATTACCTACCAAGTTCTCTAGGTAAGGTGGACATCCAGTCTATCTTACGGTCCATGTTATTCAATTATCCGTTATCTTGAGTATCGTAGGATACTCAATGGTATCGTGAGATACCCTTCTCCATGCTTCAAAAGCAATCCCAATTCTAACTTAGGAGCCTACCCACAATTTCTATTTCACATTAGCTAAGTCCTATTTAAATTTCAATACGTTCCGACTCACGTATCTCAAAATTCCCCTTCACTTGCCCTCACACAACCACTCACTCACTCTCACAAAACTCACTTTTCACACACTCACATAGGACTAGTTTGGGGGCTAATTTAGTGGGTATATATAGGAGTATATATGGTTATATATTGGAGTATATATATGTATATATAGGTATATATACATAGGTTTATGGGGGGTTAATTGGGGGTCAAATGGGGGGCTACTGCTGCTGCTGTTGCTGTACAGTGGAGGGGGGGGGGGGGGGGGGGGGGCAGCAGCCCCTAGCCCCCCTGTTGCTGCTGTGGTTGCCCTTCCTTTTTCCGTCTTCTCACCCTCTTTTCTTCTCTATTCTCCCTCTCTAATTCTCTTCTCTAATTCTATATATATATATAAACACTCACATATTCAAACACTCTCATTCTTTCCCTCTCTTCTCACCCTCTTTTCTCCTCTATTCTCCCTCTCTAATTCTCTATATATATAAACACACACTAACATATATACACACACACACACACACACACACACACACACACACACACACACACACACACACACATATATATATATTTTTTTTCACACACACACACACACACACACACACATATATATATATATATATATATATATATATATATATATATATATATATATATATATATATATATATATATATATATATATATATATATATATTTTATATATATATAGACACACACTCATATATATATATATATATATATATATATATATATATATATATATATATATATATATATATATATATATATATCACACACACACACACACTATATATATATATATATAAATAATACTCCATAACACTAACACAAATATGAAGTTAGAATTGTCTAAACCACTTAGAGGCAAAACCAATATTCTTGGGGTGTCCAAATTGGGGGAAAACACTAGGACACAAACACAAACCAAAACTCTTCCTAGGACACACCAAATGGACTCAAACTTGACACGAATAGGGACACAACCATGGGAATTAATCCTACTTGGTCAAAACTAAATTATATGATGAAGAAATAGAAATAGAGGATAGTTTGTACCTATCGGGAGATGGATCCCAATACAAAATCCTTCGACACAAAATGAATTGTTTAGGACACAACTCTTCCTCTCTTGCTCCCAAAAGCTTGTAGAAGCACCACTTGGAATAGAGGGAGAGATTGATGGAAGAAAAATGGGAAGACAAACTTTATTTGGAGATGATTTCTAAGAATTTCTATTCTTTCTTTTGGAGAAGACTAGGAGAAGAAAGAGATGGAAGAAATTTTGAAGTGGGAAGAAAGAAATGGGGAGGGAGGTGGCCGGCCCTATAAAGAAGGGTTTGAGCCCTTGGCTAATTACAAGTTTGCCCCTCATTTATTTCATATGAAGGTTAAATTCCTATTAGGGTTTTGGGGGTTAGAAAAGACTAAATAAAAATCATAATTAGGCCTAAACACTCATGTGGGATTAGACCAAACTCATACACCTAAATGATAAGTTTGGTGGGCCATGGCTAATTAATGTGTTAAGCACAACTTAAGTCAAAATTCCCCGGAGTCCCGAAATAAGTCGGAATGAGATAAAATTCGAACCCGACTCCTAAAATCATTAAATATTAACATTCATGAAATAAAATTACTAAAAATTCAAAAATGAAAAATTACCATTTTATCCTTTTTTGGAAAAGTGAGGGTGACAGATTACAACCCCGGTCCTTATTTGGTTTACGGGTTGTAACTTGGTTACCGTAATAGTCCTTTAGTTATCTTATCGTTTATCACCCTGTTTTCTCTAACTCATGTCTTTCGTTATCATTTATGTCTTTATGTGGTAATATACTGGTTTTAGTTCTTAAGTGAAGCCTTCCTTGTGGCACTTACTCTTTCTAGGGTCTAACCCAGCTGGTTTTGTATGGCCAGATTTTGGAGTAACTCCCGAGGATCTTCCAGCCTTCCAGCCAGATGGTGAACACTAGACGCAATCCTGGCAACGAGTGGGTTTTATTTTGCTCTTCTACTCTATTGTAAACTTATTCTTTTGAGGCATTTAGCCGCCGAGCAAGTGTTAGCTCGTGTTGAATACTTATTTACTGTCTGCCTACGGGCTGTAACATGATTAACAAATCCTAGGGTTGATCATGTATGACGGAAACTCTTGCTAGTCCTCGCAATTTGTATGACTAGCTTAATGATCATCTGAATATGTAATGTTTGGGATGCCTTACTATCACTCCCGTTTTCCGTTATACGTATTTTTGTATGCGTATACGAAATTTCTGGTATTTATCAGGTGGACCGTAGTTAGACTTGTCTTGCATAGCCTAGTCTTGGTTTGATCTTGACTTGGTTTATTTGATTGGTTTGGTTCAATTTGACTTGGTTTGACTTGGCTTGGCTTGGTTTGAAATGGAGAGAGTTGATATATAACCCAACTACTTTTCTCTCTCTCCTCATTCACTTCTTCATTTACTTCTTCATCTTCTTCATTTACTCATCCCACCTACCAAGTCCTAGGCAAGTACAACTTGTTTCACAGAGGAACTCCATTTTTGTTATTCCATTGTCTTCCTCACGAGATTCTAAGACACTTTAATACTTGACATTTTTAATTTCTATGGTTTATTTCTTGTAGATCTAAGTTGGTGGCATTTTCGATTTTCTTGGATTTTGATCTACCAAACCTTATTATTTTCAAGTTTTGATTGTTTTATGTTGTAGAGAATTCAATTTTACCCAAAATAGACCTTTAAAAAGTTAGATTTTGACTTATTTTGAGGAAGATACGGCCAAAATAAGATTTGAGCATTTTCTAGTTCATCTGTGCTGAATTTGGCAGGGACGATGAATAGTGTCGCAGCCGCAGGAATGAATAGTATCGCATGAATAGTGCCGCAGCCACAGGAATGAATAGTGCCGCATTAATAGTATCGCAGTCGCAGGAATGAATAGTGTCGTATGAATAGTGCTATATGAATAGTGCCACAGCCGCAGGAATGAATAGTACCGCATGAATAGTGTCGCAACCGCATGAATGAATAGTACCGCAGCCGCAGAAATGAATAGTGCCGCAGCCGTATGGAATGATTAGTGTCGCAGGAATGAATAGTGCTGCTTGGATGAATAGTGCCGCATGGCTTGCATAGTATCGCAGAAGGCTGTATAGTGCCGCAGAATGCCGCATATGGCCTATTTTGGCTGTTTTAAGTCCTATTTGGCTGAATTGTGGCCAGAATTTCTCCCAACCCCCAACATGAAAGTTATAGATCTTTTCCTTGGCTTCAAGAATATGTTATTAGCTATTTTATGCAAGTTTCTCATTCATGATAATGTAAGGATGGAACACGATAGTGGCATGTAAAGGTGCACTCTTAGCTAGTAACAAGTAACAAGTAATTTGACATGATAATTCTTGATAGAGACCTATCGTGGTACACTCTTGACAAGTAACATGACATGGTAGTGGCCCGTCGTGGCGCACTCTTGATAAGTAAACCCAACATGATAATCTTGATATACTGTTGTGACGGCTATCTTGACTTGCTAAGTAACTTTTATCTTGATACCGTGGGTGTTTGTGCTTGTATAAGCTACATGTCTCGTCTTGCATCATGTCTAGGACATAAATTTCTGGTTACCACGGTCAGGGATTCATAATGAATCTGACTAGGATAAAGACTAGTTTGATCATGTAGTTCATGAAGAGATTTCCCAGCTACAGGCAGTCCCGTTATCTGGGTGCTCTAATTGGACTTGTAGCCTGCCGTCGAGTAGGACACATTTCCAGCATACTGTCATGTGTTGCACCCCCAAGTCACCTAATCCAACTCTCTCAACTTGTGATCGGATAACCTGAATTAAGTCTGCAGGGCTTGTGGCTGTTGGAACATCTAAGTGCATATTGTTAGTAATTAGGCTTGTGATAACCCTAGTTAGCTTAAGTATCAAGCCGTACTCATTGCTTGGCCGTGATTGATGGATGGAGTCCGTCTAGTCTTGCCTAGGTAAGACACTACATGGTTATTTTTGCACATTACTGTTATGCTTTACTCTTGTCGATAATTGGTTGGAGACTAAGTTCTATTCAGGTGAAGGGTTACAACCCCGGTCCTTATTTGGTTTACGGGTTGTAACTTGGCTACCGGAATAGTCCCTTAGTTGTCTTATCGTTCATCACCTAATCTTCTCTAACTCATGTCTTTTATTATCCTTTATGTCTCATGTGCTAATATGCTGGTTTTAGTTCTTAAGTTAAGCCTCCTTTGTGGCACTTGCTCTTTCTGGGGTCTGATCCAGCTGGTTTTGTATGGCCAGATTTTGGAGTAGCATCCGAGAATCTTCCAGCCTTTCAGCCATATGGTGCATACTAGACGTAACCCTGGCAATGAGTGGGTTTTATTTTGCTCTCCCACTTTATTATAAATTATTCTTTTGAGGCGTTTAGCCGTCGAGTAAGTGTTAGCTCGTGTTGAATTTACACTCCTGTCTGCCTAATGGCTATAACATGATTGACAGATCCTAGGGTTGATCATGTATGACTTAAACTCTTGCTATTCTTCGCATTTTGTATGACTAGCTTCACTATCATCTGAATATGTAATATTTGGGATGCCTTACCTTGTATGTTTGATGATCTACCATCTTGTTACATTAACTTGCTTGCTTGAGATTGAGACACTAGGCTTGTTCTTGACCCTAAGAGACTAATGGCTTGTAGTAAACCCTCATGCATCTAGACAGCCGTGACCGTATTACGAGGTGGGATTCACTTTAATATACGTAGCTGGATGTGTCTGTTCCCCGTTCTCCAGTATTCTGGTTCTGGGGCGTGACACGGTTTAAGTGGTGGCCCATACAGGTCTTGTAAATCAAGATGTGTGAGGGTTTCACTGAATAGATGTCTCAATCAGCACTCGTCCTTGATCTCTACTTGTTTCTTCTAATCTTTCTGAAATCTTGACATGATCACATGTTTATATCTTCGATCTATCATGGTCCTTCCTTATTGTTCTCCATGTCGTTTCTTCAGCGGCATTGTTCCTGGTCCTACCGATCAGCAAGGCAGAGTATGTAGTGCCCCGTCCCTACATCGTGCCCGGTTGTTCGTCCACGGGGTGCGCGAGAAAGGAACACTGTCGCTATCGACTCGGTCGGGACCGATAGGTCGGGATCGATCGAGTCGATCGAACAGGAACGGTTGAATTAAGATCCATTTCCCGTTATGGAATGGCTTCTTCGGAACCAAGTCCCATATTTAGCAGGCTGTGCCTCAAGGATTGACTCTACGGCTGAGTCGGGAGAGACCTCCCGTTGCTCTGCTTTTCACGCCGCTTGTGTTGGTTTTGGCTTTGTTTTCTGAATGCGTTTTCGTGAATGATTTCGATGGTTTTCATGGCTTACGTTTCGAACTTCACATTCATATCGAATTTCCTTGAATAACACAGTGTTCTAATCGGTTGCTTGTGTGATTTCAGGTGATCGCGTAGGCAACGTCTAGCGCGGCCAACCAGTTTCTCGCCTCAAGTAAATACTAAGGTGAGTGGCTGACCCTTCTCCCCTCGAACCTCTTCTCTAATACATTATCAATACTAGACATGTGCTATACTAGATGTAATACAACGACATGAATGATATTCCGATGAACGGTCACACGACATCCCACGAACGTGAACTATACAGATGCTTGTCATAAATATTATCGTGCTTGCAATTATCAAATCATATAGAACCGTGCTAAGGAAGGATGAATCGATTAAATGAATGTCGCAACGATACTATAAGATGTGCCTTGAAATAACAAATTAACTTAGCACGGTCATGGAAAACTTGTCGACAAGGGCGTTTGTTTCTTCGGACGGTATCCCGAGGCCACGGGACCGTTCCGGCCTAGGAAGAAACACGGATAGCTATGCCGAATGCATGCCACGGTAGGCAGTGGCTTTTAACGGGGCTCGCTACCCGCGCTGAAGGACCTCTGTCTACCAAGCTATATGTCCAGGATGGCTTGTCGTGCCAGTGACCTTCACGAACGCTTTCAATTACGTATTATTATTATCAACATGACAGGGAATGACATGGTAAGTTTATGCTACGACGGCACGCTCTGCCGGGGATAAGATCTATCGTCATTATACGGTTTTGCCTTCAAATATAAGTTTGAATTGAGTAGGATGGCTAGAAACTTCAGTAAATAATTGCTTGCACGCTCACTTGAATTCTTCAACAAATAAGAGCACGGAATTTAAATTGCCACGCACCAGCACACATTGTAAAGTGCTGACCCTCGCTCTCAACAGGTACTCGGGATCTGGATAGCGTGCCAAGGAACTGAAGGCGACACTCGTTTCTTTTGAAGCCTTGCTAGCGCGAAGGCTAGCTCTGCAATATTTTGAAGACTCCAACCCAACTGCATCATGAGTCACAAACTCTCGCCGATCCTAGGTCTTAGAGAGTCGTTTGATGTTTGTAAAAAGGGATGTAAATGTATGGAATGACTATCTCAACGATGTCGGTTGTAAGCCCGCGAGGCCTCTTTTGTAATCGAGTCTGTAACCTACTTATTATAAATAAAAATGCAAGTTTCCTTTTCTAAATGAATGTGTTCAATTTCTCTGCGTACTCTTATATATGCTGTTGTTTCAGATAACCTTATGAACCGCCTTGTGCAAGTACAACTTAGGCTTGTACGGTATCACGCCCGGTGGACGACTATCGATTCTACCGAATCGGGGCATGACATAATAGTATCAGAGCACGGCTTTACGTCCTTGGCCTCCAATGTCGAGTTTTTAGTCTCAAAATCGTCGGTCTCGTGTCGATGAGATATGTCATTCCATACGAGTGAGCCCGTAATAAGTTTGGTGACTAATGTATTTTTGCCTTCAAAATCCAAGAAGGCACGTCGGTGAACGTGGCGGCGAACGAAAAAAGTGCTTCGAGCGGCTCGAGTAGCTCGAGACCCGGACCCTCTAACGATGCCATGGAGCGGATGTTGCGTATGCTGGAAGCGCAACAACGACAAGCCGAGGAAAGTCAACGCCAGAATGAGCAACATCGACGGCAGACGGAGGCACGTCAAACTCAGTTCGAGGCCCGATTCGATGCACAAATCAAGTTGCAACAGAAGCAGCTTGATACTCTCCAGCAGATCGTTCAGACGGTGGTGGCCAACAACAACAACTCCGCGACAACACATACCGTAACCGAGCCTGCGGTCAGACAAAGTGAAGTCGATCCGGAGGCACCCGAGCCTACACATGCAGCACCGAAAAGTTCCAACTTTGACGTATCGAAATTCACGAAGAGTTGTCGTACTTTCTTCAACGGCACGGAAGATCCCTCCTTGGCGATCGACTGGTTGGAGGAACTGGAAGACAAGTTCGAGCTCCTTGGCGTCGAAGAGTCCAAGAAAGTCGCATGCACTCAACTTCTACTCCGGTCGAACGCGCACGACTGGTGGGCCGTGCAAAAGCGAGCGATCAGACGCGACGACGAGACATCGGCAATATCTTGGGCCACCTTCCGTGAGGCGTTCAAGATCGAGTACCTCCCCGAAGCCATTCGACAAGAGAAGGAAAATGAATTCATGCATCTAAGGCAAGGGAATATGACGGTGCGACAGTATGCGGCGGAGTTCAACAAGTTAGCCAAGTTTGCTGGAGAATTCCTGCCCTCCCTGGCGAGTCATGCTCGACGGTTCAAAGTGGGTCTACGACCATCCATCTACGCCCATGTGTCTGTTCCGTAATACAAAACGATGGGGGAGTCTCTCAACCACGCCCTCCGCCTTGAACGCTAATATCCTCCAGGTGCTGCCGGCGCTGTGCATACCTACAATCATAAACGCCCTAGCCATGCGGGAGGAAACAACGTGACCAAGTGTCCGAACAACGGGCCCCAGGACGGACACCAGGCGCGGAACCAGGGACCTCATTGCATAATACAACCGGAACGGACATCTCGCCGTCGACTGTGAAGTTAAAAATGGCGGATGTTTCATTTGCGGAAAAAGGGGTCACTTTCATGGAGATTTTCCGAAACGTAGAAGAAACAACTTAGACGCGCCTCAGCATCCACAGCACCGTCCGGGGAATCAAGTTCCGGCGCCTCGAGCCCCTCAACCCGCACCGCAAAATGGCCAAGACCGTCGCCCCAATGCCCAGGGCCGCGTCTACGCCATGACTCGAGATGAAGTGCTTGCGTCAAATACGGTCGTGACAGGTATACTTAGTTTCAATAATGTGCCTGCTCGTGTACTATTTGATTCAGGTACTTCGTATAGTTTTATATCGGCGGACTTTACCGCCGAGCACAAATTTCCGATAATATCATTAGATCTCGACCTTAGCATAAGCACACCTTCGGGCACACCAATACTCACTAATTTAGCTTACCCCGACGGGATTATCTGTATCGACGGTCAAAAGATCGGTCTTGACGTGATAGTCCTAGACATGAAGGACTTCGATATCATTCTGGAAATGGATTGGCTTGGGCCGTGCAACGCAACCATAGACTGCACCAGAAAGACGGTCACCTTCCGTATTCCAGGAGTGCCTGAATTCTGCTTCTCGTGTGGTGATGCGTCGTCGACCTGGATGCTGATTTCGGCGATTTCTGCTCGAAGGATGCTGCATTCTGGGTGCGAAGGCTATTTGGCGTCCGTCCGAGACATGCGACAGGATGGTACAAATGTGGGTCAGACCGACATTATGGCAGAATTCCCTGATGTGTTCCCGGACGAGCTACCCGGTATGCCCCCCAATCGAGAAATCGAGTTCAGCATCGATACATTTCCCGATACTCGACCGATTTCCAAGGCCCCGTACAGAATAGCTCCCGCCGAGCTGAAGGAACTCAAGGTCCAGTTACAAGAGTTACTCGATAAAGGGTTTATTCGGCCTAGTGTTTCACCGTGGGGAGCGTCCGTATTGTTCGTGAAGAAGAAGGATGGGTCCATGCGTCTGTGCGTCGATTACCGAGAGCTGAACAAGGCCACCATCCGGAAGAAGTATCCATTGCCCCGCATAGACGACTTATTCGATCAACTGTAAGGCGCCTCGGTATTTTCGAAGATTGATCTCCGCTGGGGCTATCATCAACTCAAGATCAAGTCAGACGACGTACAAAAGTCAGCCTTTCGCACTCGGTACGGCCACTATGAGTTCCTGGTGATGCCATTCGGCCTGACGAACGCCCCAGCCGCCTTCATGGATCTGATGAATCGGGTATTTTAACCCTTCCTTGATAAATTTGTGGTAGTCTTTATTGACGATATCACTACCAAATTACAGTATTTTAGCGACGGCCATTTAGCGACGGAAATTTTCCGTCGCTATTACCGTCGGATCACCGACGGATTTGTAACAGAATACCGACGGAAAGCAGTGGACAATTTTTTTATTTTTTTATGTCCATATCCGTCGCTACGTCGTCGATAGGTCGTCGGCCAAGTAGCGACGGTTTTATATCCGTCGCTAGAACGTCGCATATTTTGGCGGAAAAAGCCTAAAATATTGGCGCGAGATTTACTGACGACTTAGCGACGGAATAATCCGTCGCTACTAAGCCTAAAATATTGGGTTGGTTTTAATGTGTGGGTAAATTAGTTTACCTTATTTTAGAGTATGACTACTGTTTTCCATAAATAAATTCACTTTATTTATTTTGTATCTGAGAAAATTACAACTGTAGGAATCTAATCTAGAAGACGATTACTTTATCCCTTGGACGATGCGATGAAGAAAACTCGAACTTTGAAGAACTTGGACAGCAACTGGGCAATCTCTCTGTTCTCTCTGAAATTGACTGTAGTCTCTAATGAAGATGAAGAAACTCTTTTTTATAGAGTTCAGGATAACTGTCCTTAAGCATACGCTCAGGTAGTTACTTGACGTGTGCATAACTGCAGGGACGCGTGGCAAATTTTGATGGAGACACATTAGCATGCGGTTGAAAGTAGTGGAGCATGTTCAGGAGAGATTGATGGCCTGGATGCCACGTTGCATAACTTCTAGAGAAGTGGATAATTGGTACAAGACACGTGAGAACGTGTGTTGACTGTAATCCTGGATATGGTTGCTGTAATACGCTGCCTCGTTGAAGGAGAGTTATACGCTGACTTGGACAGCGTAGTGCCATAGGACATCCATACGCTCGCTTTATGGACAAGGAGTCATGTGAGGTCATACGCTCGCTTGTTTAGCAAGGAATCATGTGAGGTCCATACGCTCACTTGACTGTGTGAAGAAGGAGTCATGTGAGGTCGATACGCTCACTGGAGAAGTGGCCACGTGGCTATCATCAATCTTCTTTGGTACACCATATCTTCCCATAGCTGACAAAATCTTCTCGAGCGTCGTGACTACGGATTTGACGGCTGACAGACTGTCAAAACTGACAGTAATGATGGCCTTTGTATTTATGAAGGCTGCTGAGTTGTCCTCGTAAAAGACAAAACCGACTCTTCGAAAACCTATACGACGGTTACTTTTCTCGTGACAGCTGTCTTTGCACGAAAGATGAAGTGTCAGATTCATTCCTCATTTTAAATATATTCTGTGTTGTCACTTCAGTAAATAATAAAATATTTACTGAGCGTATGGCTTTTGAATGAGCGTACAACTCTGAATTGAGCGTATGGCTTCAACTGACATTTGTCTTTAAGCGTATGGATGAAAATGACAGCGTGTCATAATTTTCCACATTCTATAAGACCCCCTTCAAAGTTTTCGAACTTTATGAGTTTCAAAAGTTCGAAATTACTTTGAACAGAAAGTGGGAATGAGTCCTGACACGCTGGCATGAGTTCATTAAATGTCATGATGACTCTTCATTTTTCGAGATTGATTGAATCTGATGGAAGAATATGAACAGCCAACAAGCTCTATTATATAAACCGAGAGAATTTAATTTTTGACTTTCATCTTTTGAAACCATGACTCCAAAGGAAGCTGCTGAAGAAGAAGCACGTAAGTTGGGATTCTGTTCCCATGGGGACCCCACTTTTGGGGGCCAAGAACCCGAACCTGTCGTCATCGAGCTCAAGGACGACCCTATGCATTTAGCCAAGAATTTCTTGGGCTACTTTGGTCTGGACGGCTCCTCTTCTTCTGATGGGCAGAGCCTCGCAGAGAAGCGTAAAGTGTTCGTTGCTCTGTTACACCGCATGGGGGTCCAAAGCGTAGAAGAGTTAGGTGTTAAGCTTAGTCGTTCTGAAAAATAGAGCATGACTTTATTGCACTCCTTTCCTTTTCCTCCCCTTCTTTTTTGTAAGGCCATCAGTGCCTTAATGAAAAAATGGATATTCAAGAATCTTCTGTTTAGTCCAAATCTGTGTTGAAAACCAACGTGTATCGATGAATAACTGTAGAATACGCCGTCTTCCAAGTTGTAAGTTACGCTAGATAGCGTATGTCAATGAAAATAGCGTATATTACGCTATTTTCCAATGTTTTGTGACTTCCACTGAATAGCGTATATCAGCGTATGTTACGCTATAAATTACTCTGTCCTTTAACATTGTGATTTACGCTAAATAACGTACGCCAATGAATAGCGTACACCAATAAATAGCCCGTAAGTTACGCTATCTTCCAATGTTGTGGAAAGCACTCTTTGAATATTTCCAAGGCTGTGCTGGTTTTCAAAGTACACGTGTCATTCATTCCACGTTTACGAGCGCTATTCGTGCGGATCCTTTCCAAGAATAGACCTGTACTTGACCCTTTTAAATAGATGGATGAACTCCATGCAAACTCATCTTCCCATTCTTCTTCCTCTCTTCTGAGAATGAGTTTTCTATGAGAAGAAAATAGGAAAGCTATGTTGTCTGATGTCAAATCTCTGTGCATGCTACCAGACATGGATCTGTCAATCCTTAGCAGCAAACTCAGCGGTAAGTTCAATATACACGCATCGAAATTTTTGTTTGCTAAGGACAAATTCATCTTCCCGAAATGAACAGAATGCATCTGTCTTTGCTTGGCCAGTTTCTGTTAACTGATTTTTCTTTACTGTTTCTTGCAAAATTTTGGCTGAAAACCTTCTTCGGAACTGGCATTGGTGATATGGATGCTGTGGACAATGTTCTTCTGACATCTACATCAGGGAGCTCATACGCTTTTGATGCGTATATCAGACAACTCAGAACTCTTCGTGAGATAGAAGGGTCTTCCTCAGATGGTAGGAAGAGCCTTTATACACGAGAGTTGGATGGTGGAGTCAACTCTACCCCGAGAAATCGGGTAGTAGAGTTCCTTTCACGGTAGAACTAGGAATTGTATCCCAAGGTTTGGATACATTCCTATCTGCTTGAGGTGCCGCCGTTCCTCCACGCGCTGTATTGGCAGCAACACGCCATCGTGTTGCCATACTCTGTGGTTCTCCTCTCGTCTGAGAGATAAGACCAGAGTTTGATTCCTGCTGGACACTCAGGAATTGCCACAAACAACGAGATTGCCAGAGAAGACCCAAGAAGAAATAGATCTCAGTTGTACATAGAATGAAAATCCAAGATTTGTAATAGATTTCTATTATGATTTGTAGGAAAGTCTAAGAAATGTAATAGACTTTTTATGAAAATATGATAATGGAAATGATAAATCTTCTTTGCTCAATGATTTATATTTGTGGATGAATTGTGGACATGATAGATAATAAAATCTTCTTTTCTGTTTTAGAGTATATGATATTATCAGAGGTATTATGGACGTGATAATATATAGGAACTCAGAAGAAAATAGATTGATTTCTATGCAGAGATCAAAACATGACAAATGAGTAAGTAGATTCGAAATTGATTCAGAGGTTATGAAAACATGGTAAATAACGAATCCCCCCTTAATAAAATTGATAGAAGATTATGAACGGATGAGCCGTTAGGAAATAATAAACAGATGAACTGTCGAGTGAATGTAATGAACGGATGAACCGTCAAGTATTAATGAATATGCGAAACGTCGGATGAATGTGAGAAATGAATGGATGAACCGTTAAGCATTAATAAATGAATATCGGGAAAAGGCACGTTCCTTTAATTCTGGCAAATATATGCCTATAAATAGAGCATCTCTTTGAGTAGAAGGATCACACATTATTCTCCTTTATTCAAAATGTCTTCCGAAGAGAACACGAAGAAAACCGAAGTCGTCTCCAAAGTCGATGAAAATGCTAAAGAGCACTCAACTCCACAAAAGAAGGAGACGGGCGAAAGCTCGTATGCTCCCAAGCTGCCGAAAGATATCTTGGATTTCCTGGTCGAACAAGGAGAAACCGAAGAAGAAGAAGCAATGAGGCTGGCTGCCTGTCAGTTCTTGGTACGGTCAGGAAATGATGTATTCAATTCTTTTGCTAATTATGTATGTGGTCCTCGTCCCAAGTACGAAAGGGATACCAGTGATCTTCCATGATGATGTACTTCTTGAAGAATTTATCTCAAATAAACTCTGTTTAAGGAAACTTTGTTTATGATGTATCCTTCCTGCTTTATATTTTTTGCCTTTATTCACTGATCTTTAGACCCAGAAATCAAAAAGGACAAGATATCATTTTCATATGATAGAAAATATGATACATACTGAGATAGAAAATTCAGAGGTGATATGGACATGATTTTCTATACAAGATCTTTATTAAATCTACTGGGAATCTAATAAGACAAAATATTAAATTCTCTGGGAAAATGATACATGGTAGAATATCAGTTTCCGCTGGGGATAACGACATCGAAATAGCTTTTGTAGAGAAGAATAAATTTTTGATTTTACACTTGCTGGGGAGTAATGAAAATATTATTTATACATAATATTTCTTTAAGAATTTGCCATTGATAGGCATCATCGTGACTTTTCCGTCCATAGAGGCAAGCTGATATGCTCCATTAGAGAAGACTTTGTTTACTACGAATGGGCCTTCCCATTTCGCGTCAAATTTGCCTTTGCTCATATGTGTCATGGTCATCGGACGTTTGACAGTAAGGACCAATTCTCCCTTTTGATATGTTCTGACTTTGACTTTCCGATTAAAAGCTTTTGAGATTCGGGCTTGATATAGCTCGATATTTTGTTGCGCATACAATCGTTTTTCATCTAGAGCTTCCAACTCTTGAAGTCGAAGTCGATCATTATTCTCTGTTGTAAATTCATTGGAGATTGCAACTCTCAAAGAAGGAATTTGTATCTCGAGGGAAAGAACAGCTTCACACCCATATACCAAAGAGAAAGGTGTACATCCGGTCGCATTGCGAACTGTGGTACGATAAGCCCATAAACATTCACCAAGCTTCTCACTCCAGTTACGTTTATTGGAAGAAACGAACTTTTTAAGAGTTTGATGATTGTTTTGTTGAAAGCCTCTGCTAGTCCATTGGCTGCTGGATTATATGCTGTAGAAGCCAGATTATTAATCCGATGATCATCACAGAATCGAGTAAATTTCTGGCTGACGAACTGTGGTCCATTATCATGGATAATACGCCGAGGAACACCAAATCGATAGATGACATGATGTTTGACAAAGTTGATAACATTAGAAGTCTTGACTTCAGATAACGGGATTGCTTTAGCCCATTTAGAAAAGTAATCAGTTATTGCTAGAATAAACCGATGTCCTTTTGATGATGGTGGATTGATAGGACCGATGACATCCATGCCCCAAGCTTCAAAGGGCCATGATGCCGCTGTTGGGTGTAAGAACTCCGATGGTTGATGGATAAAGTCTGCATGAATTTGACAGGCTTTACATTTCTGAGCATATTGAATAGTATCAGCTACCATCGTGGGCCAATAATAACCCATACGTCGGATACGATCTTGAAGTTTTGGACCTGGCTGGTGAGCTCCGCAGACGCCATCATGTGCTTCACGGATTATCTGTTGTGCTTCTTCACCAGCGATGCATCGAAGAAGAAAACCATCATAGGCTCGACGATATAGTGTCTTCGTAGAATCTGAGAGACCGGCGCTGGATAGATGCTGCTTCACTCGGGTTATCAGGAAGTATGTCATACAACACAAAGTCCAGAAACGGACGTCTCCAGTCTTCAGTTACGGTGTCTATTTTGTTGGAAAAGACATATTCCATAGTAGAATCGGAAGAAGACAAGGACATTTTGTCAAACTTTAATTCAGCATCAAAGTTGAGAGAATCTTCGTCTGGATTATGGGGAAAAGCCAAAGCCAGATTATTTTCAACGCAGAATAGTTCTCGGTTATAAACCATTATCACTTGCTGATGTCTGATTGGTATGGCTAATACAGCAGCAAGATTAGCCAAAGCATCAGCTTCTGCATTATAGGCTCGTCGAACATGTTCGATAAAGAAACCTTCAAAGGAGGAGGCCATAGAGAGTGCTATTCGATGATAAGGTATCAAATCTTGATGACGAACTTCATACGTTCCTCTGATCTGATTGATGATAAGCTTAGAGTCTCCATAAACTTCTAAATATTGAACATCCAGATGTTTAGCGAGTTGAAGACCAATGAGCAACGCATTGTATTCTGCAACATTATTTGAACATGATTGATCTAGAGAATAAGCCCTCTGAATAGTTAATCCCTCTGGGGATACAAGAACAATTCCAACTCCGGCGACAATATTGCCGTTAGGACCTATTCTAGATGCTCCATCAAAGAATAGACGCCAGGTAGGAACTTCTTCAGAAACCATATTTGAATCCAGAACTTCATCGGGAATCTCATCATATAATTTAGAATCTTCTGGGACTGCATGAGCTGCTAGAAAATTAGCAAGAGCCTGTCCTTTAACTGACTTCTGAGGAATATAATGCATGTCATATTGGGCTAACAAGATTCCCCAATTAGCTAGTCTGGAGTTGAGAATACCAGGCTTCTTCATCATAATCCTGATGGGATTCACTCTGGAAATGACATGAATCGTTTGACCGATAATATAATGTCGCGTTTTCTGAACAGCAAACATTAATGCTAGGCATTCTTTCTCGATTGAAGAATAACGCGGTTCAGCACCCGTCATTGTGCGACTGAGATAATAAATGGCCTGTTCATGACCATCTTTATTTTTCTGGGCGAGTAATGCACCAAGAGAATGATCCATAGCTCGAACATATAGAAGAAATGGTATTCCCGAGACGGGAGGTACCAAAACTGGAGGGTTCATGAGGTACTGTTTGATGTCATCAAATGCTTTTTGACATTCTTCGTTCCAGATGAAAGATACACCTTTCTTCAGAAGTTTGTGGAATGGTCTGCAGCGTCCTGATAAGTTGGAAATGAATCTCCTGATATAAGCAATTCTTCCTTGAAATCCTCGTAGCTCTTTTAAGGTGCGTGGAGGACGCATCTCTTGGATAGCTTTGATCTTCTCGGGATCTACGTGTATACCTTTAGCGGTAATGACGAAGCCGAGAAATTTACCACTAGAGACGCCCAGGAAGGACTTAGTAGGGTTCATTTTAAGTTGATGCTGATGCATTAAATCAAAGATAGTCTTCAAATCTTGGATATGATCCTCCTTTCGTCGACTTTTGACTGCAATATCATCAACATAGCATTCGACTATTTTTCGGAGATGTTCGCGAAATATAGTGCTCATTGCTCGCTGATATGTTGCTCCTGCATTCTTGAGACCAAACGGCATCACTGTATAACAGTATGTACCGATCGGCGTTCTGAAGGAAGTGTGTTTTTCATCATCTGGAAACATTTTGATCTGGTTGTATCCCGAACACCCATCCATAAATGACATTCGTTCGAAACCACATGTATTGTCGATCATGACATCAGTAATTGGAAGAGGAAACTCGTCTTTAGGACAAGCTGCATTGAGATTGCGAAAGTCTATACAGACTCGGATCTTGCCAGTCTTTTTAAGGACATGAACGATGTTAGCCACCCATTCAGGATGTTGTTCCTCTCTGATAAATCCAGAAGCCATAAGCTTGTTGACTTCAGCTTCAATTGCATCCATAATGTCTGGACAAAATCGTCGCTGTTGCTGTTTGACCGGTTTAGCATTTGGCATAATATTAAGCTTGTGCATTGCGATCTTCGGATCTAGTCCTGGCATATCCTCGTAGCTCCAGGCGAAGACATCGATATAATCACGAATAAGCTTGATCATGTCTTGCTTATCTGTTTCTGAAAGACTTTCACTGATGAATATTGGTTTAGGAGAACCTTCTTCACCAACATCAATTTGGATCAGTTTATCTTCGGTAGGAGGTTCCCTCTGCTCGAACCTGAATTCCCATTGATCATCTAATCTTTGAGCCCATTGTTCTGATTCGGGTGATATTTCAAAATCATCCTCATCTTCATCATTTTCTTGTGGGCCATCAACAGAGACCATATTGATGGATAGAATAGAGCGATGAAGATCGCCAATACTCGTATCAGAATCCCAAGAAAGGGAATCAGAAGACTCAGATCGTTCATCTTCAGATTGTTCGTCTTTATTGAATTTTGACTCTTCATGGACTATGTTGATAAAGGAAGTAGGAGCAATGTAACCTAAACCACATTTTGTCCTTCCGTATTTTAATGGAGGAATTCGAACAGGCATTCTTCTTCCTTTTCTATTATTGAGACTGGTTCTGAAATCATAACCCATATTCTTGATGATATTTTTGGATTGCTGACTGTAGCGACGCAGTTGTAGCCTTCCAGTATCATCGTTTATGTCATCTTCTTCCAAGTTAGGAGGATTCTGAGGTCCTTTATAGAAAAATATTGGATTTTCTCCCTTCTTTCGACTGTGGACCACAAAGTATGATTTCTGTATAGAGTCTAATGATACGTCTGTATGAAGAGCTTGAACAACCCCTATAGTTAGTGGCTCTAAGCTATTTAACAATTGTAAATAACTTTGTACATAACCACAAACATCAATATACTGCAAAGGAGATGCTTCATTAATACTAGATGATGTATTTACAACAGAAGGCTGAGCCTTATCAGACTTAGTCAGATTAACGACAAAGGGGGAAGAAGAAGAACAGTTAGAATTTTTGTTTCGATTAAGATTGATAACAAAAGGCTCAGAAGAGGTGAGCTCCCTTGAAGAAGACCGTGGATAAGTAATGCGTCCACTGACTGGAATGACTAGAGTATCTGATCTAGCCTGAGAAGATGGAGGGGGAGTGATGAGTCCACTGACAGGAATGATCAGCGAACTTTGTGAAGTTTGGAAAGATGGTGCAGTAGTGCGCCCACTGACAGGAATTATCAGTGAGCCCTGGGCAGATGATGAAGTAGTACGTCCACTGACCGGAATTATTAGTGAGCCTTCTTCGGATGATCTAACAGACTGCGGAGAAGTGATACGCCCTTTTACAGGAATAACAAAAGTGTCAACTTTGGATGTCTCATCTTCATTATCCATAGCTTGCAAGACTTTCGAGTATTCATCTTTGTACATGCGAGCGTCATTGAAGTAAGCTTCGACTCCTTTGAATGGGTAAAGATCTGCCACTTCTTTTTGAACCTCTCCATTATCATCAACATATTTGAAGCACTGATGAAGGGTTGAAGGAACGACATTATGTTCATGCAAGAATGGTTTTCCTAATAGAGCATTGTATGAGCAACCATGATTGTCGATGATGTAAAAAGTAACCTTAGTACGAAGATCGCCTATTTGAAATTTAAGGCGAATCTTGCCTAAAGGCTCACTTTTTCCTTGATTGAATTCCAAGATGGTAGTGATAGTGCTGGAGAGGCTATGTACAGGTATCTTCAATGCATCTAACATAGCCTTTGGCATAATACCGAGAGCGGATCCTGGATCAATCAATAAACGATCAACCTTCATAGAATCAATATATCCTGTATGATATAACGGACGGTCATGTCGATTATCCTCTAGCAGCATATCGTCCTGCGTAAAGGTAATGTTTGGAATAAATTCCAATACATTATGGCAATGAGAAACAGGTTCTGTTTCCAACTTCTTGAGAAGAGTTAAGCAGGTTTCTGCTTGCAGCAGTGCTTCACTTAAAGTTTCTCGAGTCTCTTTAGAGAGACGTAAGAGCTCGAAGATTGACAATTTAGCTGGTGTATTGGCTAGTTGAGCCAATATATCAAAATTATAAGGCTTTTCAAGTCCTGTAGGAGATGACTTCTTCAATGGTTTGTCGAAGCGGACTTGTTGTTTGCCTTTGTCAGCTGCTGTTGGTTTAGAAGGAACTGTCTCAACAGGAACATTTAAAGGCTCTTCAGTAGAGACTGGAGTTGAAGCTGTAGCCGGAGGAACGTCAGAAATTTCTTCAGGAACTTCAGCATAATCTTTCAAATATACTTTTCCTGACCGAGTTCCAGCATGAATTTCAACTTCAGATTCTGGTTCAAGGTCTATGGAAACCATGCTGCAATTCTTTATTTTGCTCTTGGTTCTTTTATGTTTGATGAAAGCTTCATTCCAGAAACCAAGGCCAACACGAGATTGATTATGTCTCATGGTGATGGCCAAAGGTGCTCGGAGTCCCTTGCCTGAGTTCAAACCTGGGGCAGTGGCTAAATCATAACCCATCTTCGCCATTAATTCACGAGATTGTGAACTGTATAAATGAAAAGCAGGTTTGTACCTATCTTCAATTTGAGGTACAGATTTTATCTTCGTAGAGAGTGAATTTCCTGCTGAGATGAAAGTAGAGGTTAGATAAAAATCGGGTGTGAAACTAGAAGTCACATTGCATGACTTAGTCTTCCCGAACTTCTTTTTAGATGAGGAAATCTTCCGAGGAGAAGAGGAAGACGTTTCAAACTCAGTCATTAAATTCGGGTGAATCCACATGATCTCTCCCTTCTTAGTTGTGACAGGAACAAGTCCGTCATTCTGTGCTGGTAGGATGTTTATAACTTCGAGAGTTGCTTTGGGGATAGAAACAATCCCACTTTCCACCTTTAAGGGAGGGAAGTCACCGAACTGCATTGAAATTACATTTGCTATGACTGTTTTGTCTTTGGGTGTTAATGTCACAGCTCCTGATTTAATCATCTCTTGAATCTTCCCTTTTAATACATAGCATGACCGGATTGTATGACCCAGCATTCTATGATATGGACAATATTTTGGATGATCTGTCTTATTGGCTTCATCAGGCTTTTTAATTTCTGGCAATTGAATCTTATTACCTTTGAGTAAGCATTCAAAGATACCCTGAACATCGTCATCATCGAAAGAATATTCTTCTTTCGGCCGAGGAGATCTCTGTTGTTGATTTGTTGGAGCTGAAGTAGCTTGGGTAGTCTTTACCTCTTGACTACTGTTTTGGAGATTGACTTCAAGAGCTTCTTTCCCTTTGCGATTGTTGGGTCGAGTACTATTGCTAGCACTCTGATTTGATTCTTTGGGAGCCATTTGTACCCCCAGACCCTTAAAGGTCTCAGCACTGACCTCGACAGCCTTGGCACTGACGATGAATGAAGGCCAATCTTGGAACTGAGTGGACCCTGTCCACATGCTGATAATTGGTAAGAGGTTCGACTTGCAAGTGTCGATCGTAACAGCATCGGGAGTTCCAAGAGGCATTTTGAGAGCTTCTCTTCTGAATCTCTCAATGAATTCCTCAGTGGTCTCATTATTCTTCTGTTTGATTTATGAGGGCCGACATGGTCATATCATTGAGCCCTTCGTAGAATCGTTCAAGAAACATTTGCTTAAAACTGGCAAATGAGGTAATGCACCCATCAGGGAGACTTCTATACCATTCATAAGCCGTTCCTTTGAGACATCCAATGAACACCCGAGTAAGGAGAGCGTCACTTGGTTGCAATTGATCAGTCATTACTTCAAAATGATTAATGAACTGACTTGGAGAGGTTGTCCCATCATAGAAAGAGATGGTCGGAGGTTTGTATTTTGGTGGATACGATACCTGCTTCCATTCTATCGGATAAGGCTGTTTGATGCCTAACCTTTGTAAACCATCCTTCTGTTTGAATGCCTCGAATTGAGTTTTGAGATTCTTCAATTCTTCAGAGACAACTCCCGAAGATTGTGGAGTTGTGGCTTGTAGAGTGTAATTGGGAGGAGAGACTGCAGCATATGTACCACCCCCAGCTCTAGAGTGACTTGGTGTGGTTTGTACAGGAACATTAGATTGTACCCCCGGAATAGTAGAGGGTTCGGGGTTTGGAACAACAGGGGTATTCAATACCACTGGTGGTGTTATCTGTTGTTGAGCCTGCATTAGAGTGTGCATAGCACTCAATGTATCTGCCATAGCTCGCAATTGTTGTTCTAAAGAAGAAATCCTCTATTCATGAGCCTCATTGCTAGTCGAAGGTTCATGATCACTTTCTGCCATGTAAGTGGTAATCATTCGAGGAATAGATGATGAAACAGTCTGTTCTGAATCATCACTGTGTGAATCAGTATCTTTCCTAGGGCTTTTTACAGGAGTCAATACTGGAAAATTGGACTCTCCAAGGAAGTCTTCTGTGATCTCCGGATTACCACTTGGATGAGAAGAAGAAGAGGCTCTGGTCAAGGCTCCGGTCCTGGATCGAGTGCCGAGATAAACACCATCTTCAGAGTCTGATATAGCATCAGACCGTATGCTACCCCCAATGTTTCTGGAAGTCATGTTGACAGAAGCATAAAGAGGTTCATCTTCATCCAACATTGGTTCATATTGAATCCATTCGAAAACAGATTGTCTTTTTGGTGAACAACAACATTGGATGACAACCCGAGGTTGGAAGTCACAACCATGCTTTTCATGGCGAATATGGGCAATGTCATAGCCAGATGGAGTGTCAATTCTCTGTTTATTTTGCAAATATTCTCGAAGATCTGTAGGAACAGATTGGGAAGTATTTGAAGATAGTTTCTGTGTAGAAACTTGTCTTTTGTTCTTCTGTCTTCTTGGTTCCTGAGTGTATAAAGACTGATTAATTTGAGCCACATAGTTCTTGGCATATTCTGCATCAGGGTCTAATATACTTGTCTCAGTGGAACCGAACCGATTCTGATTAAGCTTATTACGAAGATCCGTGGGAGATTTGACTTTGATATCAGTCTTGGATACTTGTAATTTGCCTTTCTCAGACCGAGAAATTTTGAGAGAAGGAAGATGAGTATTATTCTGACTAGGAGTCGGTAATAATCCATCTTTGGAGGAGTTAGCCAAAAGGCGTTTTCTATTGTTTGATCTAGTAAGAGTACTAGTCAAATTAACTCCAGAGGTAAAGACCTTAGGAGTAGAGGAGTTGACTAAAGAGTCTTTCTCCTTGGTTGGCACAAGATGTGCAAGTTGAGGGGGAATCATTTGTATGTTCTGTGGAAGAGAACCCCCAATTTGATTTTCAGAAACAGTCAAAGGACTGTATTTGTTAGCATACGCTGACTTCAGTTTGGACTTCTGGTCATACGCTGCCTTTTTATTAGCATAGACTGGCTTTGGCTCAGCGTACGTTGCCTGATGTTGGCTTTTGTACGCTGCCTTTGCCGTACGCTGCCCTTTGAATGCCATACGCTCAGAGTCATCAATGGCTAAAGAGCCGACTGCTGTCGTAAGAATAGAAGGAGAAGGGACTTTGACATGTCCAGAGATGGTTTTCCTTGGACACATTGACTTGGTTAAAGAACCAATTTTGTCAGCGTGACTAGGGGAAACCATTGTTGCCGTGTTCCGAGAAGCCGAAGTGTGCTTCATGGAAGTTGAAGACGTGTTCTTGTCAGCATGAGAAGTGACAGAAGCGTCTCAGATTGCTGCAGAAGACTTAGGGACATAGACGGAGTGTCCCTTCTTCTTGGCAACAGGAAGAGCGGAGGAAGCAGGGCGGCCCTCCTTCGCCTTGAGCATTTCTTCATAAGCCGATTGGTCGAATTGTATAACCATCGTCTTCTTCGTCAAGCCGATCGACGAAGTATCGCATTGAGTTGTTGCTATCTCATTAGAGGAGACAGCTATCCCCAGCAGAGTCACCAATTTGTTTTCCATAAATAAATTCACTTTATTTATTTTGTATCTGAGAAAATTACAACTGTAGGAATCTAATCTAGAAGACGATTACTTTATCCCTTGGACGATGCGATGAAGAAAACTCGAACTTTGAAGAACTTGGACAGCAACTGGGCAATCTCTCTGTTCTCTCTGAAATTGACTGTAGTCTCTGATGAAGATGAAGAAACTCTTTTTTATAGAGTTCAGGATAACTGTCCTTAAGCATACGCTCAGGTAGTTACTTGACGTGTGCATAACTGCAGGGACGCGTGGCGAATTTTGATGGAGACACATTAGCGTGCGGTTGAAAGTAGTGGAGCATGTTCAGGAGAGATTGATGGCCTGGATGCCACGTTGCATAACTTCTAGAGAAGTGGATAATTGGTACAGGACACGTGAGAACGTGTGTTGACTGTAATCCTGGATATGGTTGCTGTAATACGCTGCCTCGTTGAAGGAGAGTTATACGCTGACTTGGACAGCGTAGTGCCATAGGAAATCCATACGCTCGCTTTATGGGCAAGGAGTCATGTGAGGTCATACGCTCGCTTGTTTAGCAAGGAATCATGTGAGGTCCATACGCTCACTTGACTGTGTGAAGAAGGAGTTATGTGAGGTCGATACGCTCACTGGAGAAGTGGCCACGTGGCTATCATCAATCTTCTTTGGTACACCATATCTTTCCATAGCTGACAAAATCTTCTCGAGCGTCGTGACTGCGGATTTGACGGCTGACAGACTGTCAAAACTGACAGTAATGATGGCCTTTGTATTTATGAAGGCTGCTGAGTTGTCCTCGTAAAAGACAAAACCGACTCTTCGAAAACCTATACGACGGTTACTTTTCTCGTGACAGCTGTCTTTGCACGAAAGATGAAGTGTCAGATTCATTCCTCATTTTAAACATATTTTGTGCTGTCACTTCAGTAAATAATAAAATATTTACTGAGCGTATGGCTTTTGAATGAGCGTACAACTCTGAATTGAGCGTATGGCTTCAACTGACATCTGTCTTTAAGCGTATGGATGAAAATGACAGCGTGTCATAATTTTCCACATCCTACAACTACGTAGCTAGTGTGTAGAGTAGTATATGGTTACTAGATCCTAGTGTAGAGTAGTATGTAGAGGAGTATGGCTACTAGTGATATATAGATATGTAGGTCCATGTGTATCTGTATCGGACTATCGCTATCGGTATCGAACTATCGCTATCGGTATCGGACTATCGCTATCGGTATCGAACTATCGGTATCGATCGAACTATCGGTATCGGACTATCGCTATCGGTATCGGACTATCGCTATCAATATCGACCGTATATACTTAGTATCGGGCGTAGTGGATTAATATCGATCAGTATATAGGTTTGGGTTAAGATCAAGGTTCAAAGTATCGGTATCGGAATAGTAGGCCGAATAGGAGGCCGAGATAGTCGAATGAGAAGAAGGGAAGAAGGGAGGAGCAGATGGGTCCAGAGCCATGGTGGAGGAGGAGAAGTAACATGAGAGCAGTTTCTACCGTAACATCTCCTGGCTCTGCTGGCAACTGAAGTCCAGATGCTACAAATGACGATCCTTTGCTGAAATCGACTACAACACCCATCAGTCGTTAATGGCTTCAAGTTTAAGACAACTCAACATCCTATAAATGTCGAATTTCTCAATGACGGCTTCAGTACGAAGGATTCTGGTGTTTGCATAAGAGGCACAATCTATGACGATGAGCCGGACTTTGACTATTATGGAGTGCTTCGGGATATTGTAGAATTACAATATAGTGTCCCATTTGATATGCATATTGTTATGTTCAAATGTGAGTGGTTCGATACGACACCAAATATCGGTTGGAGAATCGATAAACAATTTGGATTCGTCGATATAAATCATCGCAGGAGGTATAGAGGGTCCGACACGTTTGCGATAGCAAGTCAGGCTGTTCAAGTCTACTATACAAGCTACCCAAGGCGGCGTAGAGATCGCTTTGACTGGTGGGCAGTATGCAAGATTAAATCTAGAAATACATTCAACGTTGGAGACCCAGCATACCAAGAGGACCAGATCGAAAAGCCCCAATACTTGGGACAACAGTCTTGTGACATGGATGTTGAATTAGAGGTTGATATACCTCTTGCTGATGAAAATAGAGGAGAGGAAGAGGTTGATATACAAGACTTAGATGTCAACCAGGGGAGAAAGAGGCGTCTTGTCCCAAGTATTGAGACTGAAGAAGAAGAAGAAGAAGAAGAAGAAGAAGAAGAACTTTATGAGGATGAGGATACAGATGAATTCGACGATGAGGATGATGATGATGATGAGGCCGAGGCCGAGGAAGAGGACGATGACGATGATTAAATATCGCTATATTTCAGTTGTATCTTGAAGCACCCAATATCTAGTCTCGAATCCTAAATTACCCTATTACATTTGGATTTATAATTACAAGTCTAGTGGAACACAAGATGCCCTTTCATCAAAAGTTACAAGAATTGTACTTTGTTGTATTGGTGTGTGATTTTATCAGATTTTGTGTATCTAGCTTTTATTCGTACTTCACTTCTGATTGTAATATTTATTTCAGTTTGGGATATTTGCGTATTATTGTATGAGTTTCTTTTTGCAGATGGCACTCCTAGGCCTACTCGTCTGGGCGGCACTCATCGCCCTGCTGCTGGTATGGATATGTTTAGTTTTATATTCATTTATAAATCTATGTTGTCGGTATTTTGTTTATGTGTTCTATTTACAGGGCATGGTTGCGAGCACCCGTACTGGTGGTGCTGGCCGTGGTCGTGGCGGTGGCGGCGGCGGCGGCGATGGTGGTGGTGGTCGTGGGCGTGGGCGTGGGCGTGGTGGTAGCGGTCGTGGTCGCCAGCCGCATTCCCCGGATGTGACCTCCGATCCCGACTTGGAGAGCCCGGACACAGGCTCTTCCCGCCGTCATTCTTCCTCGGTGCCACCGACATCGTCGTCGAGGCCTGTGACTCCATCCGCTAGCGGATCCGTTCCGCCACCGGATGTACCAGCGGATGCAGCAGCAGATGCAGCAGGGGGCCCAGCAGTTACTGCAGGGTGGGCCTCGGAGTACCCCGGGATTCAGTTTCATCCTGTTACCGGGGAGTACATACGCGGACCCGCGGATCCCCCGACGCCACCAGAGAGGCTGGTGGGCGAGTTCCGACGAGAGCTATGGCCCGCTGGTGAATCGTAAGTAAATTTAAGTTAATTTATTAAATTTGTTTCATTTATTCAAGTTAATAATCCAGTCGTTGCTTCTTTATAGGTTTTTCCCGTGGGATGCTGCCCGAATTCTAGGGCGCATTATCCGGGATAACTACCATGGCCCCTACCTCAATTTTTCTGAGGTGCCTCAGGACATGAAGTACGTCTGGCTCGACGAGATGAGGGTATAAATCCGTCGGTGAATTATTAATTATTCTTTAAATCATTAAATTTTTTATTACGTGATATTTGAATTTGTATGTCAGAGGACGTTCTGGTGGCCCCCCCATCGCGAGGAGGCGATCCGCAGGACCTACAAAGCCACCGCCGGGAAGAAGATACGGGATGCGGTGTACGACCTTCGTACGGCGCATACGAGGAAGGACTGGATCCGGGCGGAGTACTATGAGCAGATGTTGGAGAAGATGGATACTCCGCAGTTCAAGCTGAAATCGGAGAAAGCTAAGGCTAATCGACAGGCCGCGGGTCTGCATACGGGGGGATCAAGGCCCCACGCATCGACGCGTGCAGATTTGGTGAGATAGCGCAAATTCAAATTCATTCTATTATTTAATTTCGTACTGTTAATATACGAAGTTAATTAAATTCTACGTATGCAGGCCCAACGGGCGGTGAAGCAGGGAAAAGAGGCGGAGACGGTCACCGCTCACGATGTATTCGTGCATACGCACAAGAGACGGAAGGACGGGAGCTTCGTCGACGCGAGGGCCGAGGAGACTGATGTAAGTACTTACGTTTATGAGATTTATGTTAGAAATATAATTATTGTTAAGTTAATTAGATAAACTTAGGATTCAGACTATAACTTAGGGAAACATAAGATTTAGATTATAACTTAGGAAAACTTATAGTATAAACACATTCATTAGATAGGCTGCGTATCGTGAGGCACTTAGTCGGCTTGAGATCGAGCCCCCTTTCGAGAATGTCGACGAAACGACGCCCACCCAGACGCACTCTTCTATGGCCGCTCGCTACGACGACGTGTTCGTAGAATCCGTCGACGGCGTTAGAAAAGGGCGCGTCTACGGCTTAGGTTCCATGGCGCCCTCGTTGCAGCCGTCCCCGAGATATCCATCGCCTCCGCCTCCCCTGGCGCCCCCGGTTGACGATGTGAGGGCACAGCTTGCGACTCTGACCTCCACGGTGTCAGATTTGCGGGCAATAGTGTTGGGGCGCTATCCGTCTGCTCCCGGTCCGTCTGCTCCCGGTCCGTCTGCTGGTGCTCCCGGTTCATCTGGTGGTGCTCCCGGTCCGTCTAATGCTGCTGCCGGTGCTTCGGATCGACCTGGTCCTTCTTCCTCCGGACGGCTTTCGTTTAATCGTTCTGCGGACGCCCGCATCGTATCGGATAACACCATCTTGACGCTCCTTGACATGTTGTCGCCAGAGCAGCTACGCGCGCTTCCAGACCATGTCTTGTCCCAAGTGCCGGTACACACGGTGGAGGAGTACATACGCAAAGCGGATGCGGCGGCACGAGCACGAGACGATCCGACGGACGGGGTTTGATTTTGTTTATGTTGTTGGTTTTGTAGACATTTGGATACATTGTATGTTCGGATATTTTTTTTATGTTTGGATAATTTAATGTTGGATATTGGATATATTGTGTTGGTAATATTTTGTTGGATATTGGATACGTTGGATATTGGTGTCGGATATGGATATTTTGCATATGGATATATGGTGTTGAATATTGGATACGTTGGATATTCGTGTTGGATATGGATATATGGTGTTGTATATGGATATTTTGCATGTTTGATATTGTGTTGGATGTGTTGTATAAACAGGAAAGAGTCTGTTTGCAGTATTTTTTTTCAAAAATTAGAAGTTAGCGACGGACTGGCGACCACTCAGCGACGGATAGTCCGTCGCTAACTGGAGAAACTGAGGTTAGCACCGGAGTGGCGACGTAAAAACCGTCGCTACCTGGAGCATTTAAATAAAGCGACGGATTGGCGACGGACGATCCGTCGACCTGGTGCTGTTTGATGTCCATAAATTTTAGCTTTCGCGACGGATTGGCGACTAACTTACGGCGGACTGGCGACAAAGTCCCGACGGACTATCCGTCGCTAACTGTAGGAATTTAATGTATCGACGGATTGGCGACGTAATATCCGTCGCTACCTGGAGAATTTTACATTGAGCGACGGTTTAGCGACGGAATGTCCGTCGACCTGGTTCTGTTTGATGTCCATAAATTTTACAGTTAGCGACGGATGTTTTGTCGCTAATACGACGCTAATCCGTCGTACACCTCGGCGGATTAGCGACGGCATAACGACGACCTGCCGTATGGAAAAATCTCTGATACACTTTTACCGACAAATTTACGACGGATTAGCGACGGATATTGCGTATCAGAAAATCACTGATACGGCTTTGCCGACTCTTTAGCGACGGAGTTTTCCGTCGCTAATCCTATATCCTGATACATGTTTTGACGAAAGCTAGTCGGTAATCCGTCGCTATATATATTTAAATGCGCCGACGGTATTCCGTCGCTAAGTCGTCGCTGAGCGACGGAGTAGCGACGGATATGTTTTAGCGACGAGGTTATTCCCGACGGCTGTTTTACCAAAATATCCGTCGGTAATCCGTCGGTATTTATTTTTGGCGACGGACTACCGACGGATAAGGCCGTCGGTAAATACATGTATTTTGGTAGTGATATTCTCGTCTACTCGAAGGACAGGGCACAGCATGCAGAACATCTACGGGCCGTGCTCCAGACACTTCGAGAAAATGAGTTGTACGCGAAGCAGAGTAAGTGCGAATTTTGGCTAAGCAGCGTATCCTTTCTTGGTCACATCATTTCGTCCGAAGGCATTACAGTCGACCCGAAGAAAGTGGAAGCTGTTGCTGATTGGAAGCGGCCTGCGTCTGCTAGTGAGATTCGAAGCTTTCTTAGTTTGGCGGGATACTATCGATGTTTCGTGAAAGAATTCGCGAAGATTGCATCGCCACTGACTCGCCTCACTCAAAAGGGAGTCGTGTATGAGTGGTCGGATGACTATGAAGCTTCATTCCAGGAGCTAAAATAACGACTAATTTCGGCACCTATACTCGCACTTCCAGATGGGCCAGAGGGTTTTCAGATATTCAGCGATGCTTCAGGCCAGGGCTTGAGATGTGTGCTCATGCAGCGAAACAAGGTAATATCCTTCGCCTCCAGACAGTTGAAGCCGCACGAGAAGAACTATCCTACGCACGACTTGGAGTTAGCGGCGATTGTGTTCGCGTTGAAATTGTGGTGCCACTATCTATATGGCATGGCGTGCGCGATCTATACCGACCACAAGAGCCTCAAGTATCTCTTCACCCAGAAGGAATTGAACTTGCGATAGAGGCGCTGGCTCGAACTGATCAAAGACTATGACTTGACGATCGACTACACTCCGGGCAAGGGAAATGTGGTGGCGGACGCTCTGAGTCGAAAATATCTTGCCTCGCTATCCATCAACCATAGACTACTACAAGATCTAGAAGAAATGGGCATCGATCTCCAGGTTCGATTCAGGGATATACGGTTGGCGCAGCTGTAGTTAGAGCCGAGTTTACTGGAAAAGATCATGGCTGCTCAGAAGGATGATCCGTACATAAAGAAAATGTGTGAGCGAACTTCGACAGGTAGTGTGACCGACTTTACGGAAGATAAGACCGGCGTGCTGAGAATGAATGGCCGACTATGTGTTCCGGATGATTCAGAACTACGAAAGGAGATAATATCGGAGGCACATTATGCGAAATATACCTTGCATCCAGGCAGTACCAAGATGTTTAAGGACCTCCGCACGACCTTCTGGTGGCACAGAATGAAGAGAGATGTGGCGCTCTTCGTGTCGCAATACATGGCCTGTCAGCAGGTAAAAGCTGAGCATCAGCGACCGGGCGGGGAGATGCAGAACCTCGCTATTCCCGAGTGGAAGTGGGATCACGTCACTATGGATTTTATTGTTGGCCTGCCGAAGACACCACAGGGGAATGATGCCATCTGGGTCATCGTCGATCGATTAACCAAGTCAGCGCACTTTATCGCCATCAAAATTACTTAGAGCGTTGATCGTCTGGCACAGATTTATCTTGACGAGATAGTACGGCTGAACGGAGTTCCAGTATCCATCGTCTCTGATCGGGATTCATGATTCATGTCACGATTCTGGAGTAGCCTTCAGTCGGCACTGGGTACCAAGTTGCAGTTCAGCTCAGCTTACCATCCTCAGACCAAAGGCCAAACAGAGCACGTTAATCAGATTCTCGAAGACATGCCACGGCTCTGCGCAATTGACTTCAAATCAAGCTGGGACGTCCACCTACCGCAGGCAGAATTTGCATACAACAATAGCTACCAATCCAGCATCCAAATGGCGCCGTATGAAGCTTTGTACGGTCGGAAGTGCAGATCGCCCATTTGCTGTGATGAAGTCGGGGAACGGCAGATACTCGGCCCGAAGCTGGTGGAACAAACTGTGGAAAAGGTCAAGCTAATTCGGGAAAGACTGAAGATTGCACAGAGTCGGCAAAAGAGCTACGCCGACACCCATCGAAGACCGCTTGAGTTCCAGGTGGGCGATCACGTGTTCCTGAAGGTGTCACCTATGCGAGGAGTTACTCGGTTCGGCGCGAAGGAAAGCTGAGTCCGAGATTTTTTGGGCCGTTCGAAATACTCGAGCGAGTCGCCCCAGTGGCCTATAAAATTGCCCTACCGCCGGCGCTTGAAGGTGTGCACAATGTCTTCCACGTCTTCCAGCTGCAGAAGTACCTGCACGACCCTAGCCACGTGGTAGATTTTGGCCAGCTGGAGCTAAAGTCCGACTTATCCTACGTTGAAGAGCCAGTTCAAATCTTAGAACGCAAGGATAAGCTACTGCAAAATCGGGCGATCCCTCTCGTTCGCGTACTCTGGAGGAACCATGCGGCAGAAGAGTCGACATGGGAACTCGAGTCAGAGATGAAGGAAAAGTTTTCTTCATTGTTTTCATAGAGGTAGGTTCTGTTCTTAAGTTTCGAGGACGAAACTTTTCTTAGTTGGTTATGGTGTAGTGCCCCGTCCCTACATCGTGCCCCGTTGTTCGTCCACGGGGTGCGCGAGAAAGAAACACTGTCGCTATCGACTCGGTCGGGACCGATAGGTCGGGATCGATCGAATCGATCGAACGGGAACGGTTGAATTAAGATCCATTCCCCGTTATGGAATGGCTTCTTCGGAACCAAGTTCCATATTCAGCGGGCTGCGCCTCAAGGATTGACTCTGCGGCTGAGTCGGGAGAGACCTCCCGTTGCTCTGCTTTTCACGCCGCTTGCGTTGGTTTTGGCTTTGTTTTCTGAATGCTTTTTCGTGAATGATTTCGATGGTTTTTATGGCTTACGTTTCGAACTTCGCATTCATATCGAATTTCCTTGAATAATACAGTGTTCTAATCGGTTGCTTATACGATTTCAGGTGATCGCGTAGGCAACGTCTAGCGCGGCCAACCAGTTTCTCGCCTCAAGTAAATACTAAGGTGAGTGGCTGACCCTTCTCCCCTCGACCCTCTTCTCTAATATATTATCAATACTAGACATGTGCTATGCTAGATGTAATGCAACGACATGAATGATATTCCGATGAACGGTCACACGACGTCCCACGAACACGAACTATACAGATGCTTGTCATAAATATTATCGTGCTTGCAATTATCAAATCATATAGAACCGTGCTAAGGAAGGATGAATCGATTAAATGAATGTCACAACGATACTATAAGATGTGCCTTGAAATAACAAATTAACTTAGCACGGTCATGGATAACTTATCGACAAGGGCGTTTGTTTCTTCGGACGGTATCCCGAGGCCACGGGACCGTTCCGACCTAGGAAGAAATACGGATAGCTATACCGGATGCATGCCACGGTAGGCAGTGGCTTTCAACGGGGCTCGCTACCCGCGCTGAAGGACCTCTGTCTACCAAGCTATATGTCCAGGATGGCTTGTCGTGCCAGTGACCTTTACGAACGCTCTCAATTACGTATTATTATTATCAACATGACAGGGAAGGACATGGTAAGTTTACGCTACGACGGCACGCTCTGTCGGGGGTAAGATCTATCGTCATTATACGGTTGTGCCTTCAAATATAAGTTTGAATTGAGTATGATGGCTAGAAACTTTAGTAAATAATTGCTTGCACGCTCACTTGAATTCTTCAACAAATGAGAGCACGGGATTTAAATTGTCACGCACCAGCACAAAGTGTAAAGTGCTGACCCTCGCTCTCAACAGGTACTCGGGATCTGGATAGCGTGCCAAGGAACTGAAGGCGACGCTCGTTTCTTTTGAAGCCTTGCTAGAGCGAAGGCTAGCTCTGCAACATTTTGAAGACTCCAACCCAACTGCATCATGAGTCACAAACTCTCGCCGATCCCAGGTCTTAGAGAGTCGTTTGATGTTTATAAAAAGGGATATAAATATATGGAATGACTATCTCATCGATGTCGGTTGTAAGCCCGCGAGGCCTCTTTTGTAATCGAGTCTATAACCTACTTATTATAAATGAAAATGTAAGTTTTCTTTTCTAAATGAATGTGTTCAATTTCTCTGCGTACTCTTATATATGCTGTTGTTTCGGATAACCTTATGAACCGCCTTGTGCAAGCGCAACTTAGGCTTGTACGGCATCACGCCCGGAAGACGACTATCGATTCTACCGAATCGGGGCGTGACAGAGTACCTCCAGTGAACCAGCAGCAACCTGGAGACCAAGCCCAGCATTCAGGAGTAGCCTCCAGAGTCATGCCTACCGGGGGTCAAGAGCCACCAGTTTAGCCCGTCCAGCCAGCAGAGCCCGACAATGGAACCCTGGTGGGTCTCATCAGGGAATTGCTGGCATCTCAAAATCGTCGGGACGATGCCCTGTACCAGACAGTACAAGATGCCATGGGCAGAGTTGGTTACCAAGGAAATAACGCGGCCAACAGCTTCAAGCGTCTGAACCCTCCTTTCTTTGACGGCACTGAAGATGCTATTGCTGCTGATGCATGGCTTCAGGACACAGAGGTTATCCTGGAAGCAGTTAGGATTCCTGAGGATGAGAAGGTAGCCGTTGTGCACCTGCAATTATTGGACTTAGCCTGCAGCTGGTGGGCGATGCTAGCAGTTGGATTACCGACGCCTGTCTCGTCGGCGGTATTCAGCAACAATTAAGAGGAAGGAAGAATAAATATTAGCAGAATTTAATTATTTCATGACGAAGGTTGCAGCATTTAATATCCTGAATATATGACAGAGCTATTTTTAAGCTATAACAACATTTAATCATTTCATGACCATAAAAACATGTGCATATCAAAAGATGTGTAATGCAGAAGCATAAATGATGTGTACATCAAAAGCATATAAAAGATAGGTACTGGCATAGGCAGTTGAAAATTGGACCTTACATCAATCAACTGTGGTAAAGCAGAAGCATACAAGATGTGTACATCAAAAGCGTCTTGCTAAATAATGTGTGCTAATCAGTTAATTTTATTGTGCAACATCAATAGTAGAACAAGCAGAACTTATGAAAATCAAAACCTTCATCATTTTTCTGTGACAAGAACCTACTTTGATCAGTGGCCGGCTCAGTATGGAGCATCGGAGGTAGTAACATAGTTAGGTCAGTCTCACTCTTTGAATATACTTAGAAGCATCCAATGTCAGACTTAATAATTTACTATCAGAACTGATCATCCAAACTGGTCATGTGATCAAAACCAAATTTAGAAACTACCACACATACAACATGGATAGGAAATATGCAATATGCAATATCAGAACTGAATTGTTCCTTATCAGTATCAGAACTGAATAATTCAGTATTAGAACTGAACTGTTCCTTATCAGCATTGTGTATCAAAAAGGAGCAATATGCAATATGCAATATCAGTATCAGCCATCAGAGTCACTAGCAGATAGGTAGTACCAGAGCTCAAAAGAATAGATAATAAAGGCAATAGCCAGTATCAGAGCTCAGAAGTAGGGACTGGACACTAAAGACTAAAGTATAGATTGCAAATCCTATCAAAAATTATAATTGATATGCCATAAACTCAAATAGGAACTCGCAATATGGTTATGATACGTGTAAAAAAAATTAGACCCTTAACTTTTTCTGTTTAAATCATTAAAAAATCAAGGAACGAGATGCATGTAATCCAACGATTTGTCTTGAAAAATTAGGAACTCGCGAGTTCCTCGAGGATTTTTGAAACAAGAACACGCATCCATAATAGCTCAATTTCTTCTACAAGACTTCTACTGGATGCAATTTTGTAACAGTTAATTTTATTGTGCTAAATGGATGTATAGAGTATAGTCTTATAGATTGTAAGTCCCCTCACAAAGTATAATTGATATGTCATAAACGATGAAGTTCTTTCTTTAGCCGTGCCTGACATGTCAGCCACTTTAAAAATAACCAAAATTACCACTGAATAAAACACGAAAGACATTCTCATTGAATCAAAATAAAACAATAAAGCTTACAAATTTTGAAGTTCAAATGTACTTGAACTCCCAACCAAAAAGAAGTTAAAATTACTTGTGACCACTGAATCAAAAACGAATGCCTATGAGAAAACACATATGTAGCCATCAGTTTAACCCTCCAAAGTGTCATCGATTGAATTTGATAAAGAAGCTATGAGGGAAAAAAAATTTGTTTGTTGAACCCTATGTTGAACCCTATGTTGAATTTGACGAAGAAGCTATAAGTACACTACAAAAACCCTAAGATGAAACCTTAGTTGCAATACACAAAAAAACCCTAAGTTGACGAATGAAGTTACCACCAAAAAAATCCTAAGGTGAAGAACGAACAAAGTTGGCACAAAAAAAACCCTAGGCATAAAATTGAATTTCATAGAGAAAAATCAAAGACATTATACCGCACGATGAAGAACGAAGTTGCTGCATGGTGAAGAACGGTTAGGGTTTTCTCCAGAGCGGTTAGAGTTTTCTTCCGAACGAAGTTGTCGAAGTGGAGGGGTTTTCTCCAGAGCGGTTTCTGAGAGGGGGAGAGAGGAGTTTCGAAGTGGAGGGGTTTCTGAGAGGGGGAGAGAGGAGGGGTTTCTGAGAGGGGGAGAGGGGTTTCTGAGAGGGGGAGGGAGGAGGTTTCTGAGAGGGGAGAGAAGGGCTTTCGAAGAGAGCGGGGGAGAGAAGGAGTTTTTCGTTCTGCCAACTTCTTATGCCTCAAAATTATTTGAGAAAGAACCGTCAACAATTTTAAGAACTTTGAAATAATTACCATAATGTCAGATGAAATAACTGCGGCAACTTTCCCGCATATACATTAGTTGACGGTTATTATCAAAACGTCAATATAAAAAACGTTCTTTCTTGACGGATCCTTCAAAACCGTCAACATATATGCTATAAAATTGCTAAAGTGACAAAAAACTTGTCTTCTCTTGACGTAAGGCTAAAACCGTCAAGATAACCACTATTGTTGACGGTTTTTAACGACCGTCAACTTATAAACCGTCAAGAAACGTCATTTTTCTTGTAGTGAACTCTTCATATTCCAATGGTAATAAATTTTATTGTTCTTACCATTTTCCAAAAGTTATTATTCTCAATAGAAAATTATAAAAAAGAACAAAATTCGTATTTCGAATACCTTGGCGTTGTAAAAAGAAAGCACACACGTGAATATCACCTGGAAAAGACGGAAAGACGGTAGTTGACCTTATGATATTCTAATTGAAAAACGTGCAAAGTATATATATATTGAACCCCCTTTATTGACGTATCAGGCGCAAAATGCCGAAGCCTATACAAAGAGCGCGACTCGCGCAGAAGGAAAAGAAAAACTCAAAACCGGCCAGCGACGAACACGGCCGACTGGACCGGGGCCAAAGCTAGTTCAACATCCTCCATATATATATATATATATATATATATATATATATATATATATATATATATATATATATATATATATATGAAATCCGAACAAAATATAAATCATGCAATTAGCATTATTTTCGGGTTTTTATTCATCATAAATCTAGAAATCTAAAAGAAAATATAGTACAAGTCATGAAATTTCTAGATCTAATTTAAAACCCTAAAATAAATTAAAACTCATGATACAATTTATCATAGATCTAGTAAAAAATAAATCAAATATAAAAACTAACATGCATTTTCTAACATAAAATACCACATATCTACTAATTTGATCAATTTTTTTTCTATATTCCATCTTCTCGTCATTTTAGGACAATCAATTAAATTTTCACCATGTGAGAAGAGCATAACAGGCTCACCTTGGCGGGAGAAAGCTAAGGTGACCAGAGACTACCAACGAAAGAGGAGTCACAACGTTGCAAGTGTGTAGGTGAGAAGGAGTGAAGGAGAGAGAAAAACCCACTGTTCGATGTAGGGATGGGACACATGCACAGCAGTTGCAATGGTGCAATAAAACACGAAAAGTCCTGCTTTCACTGTCAACTTTCAAAGAAAGTATTTATTTCAAACCACTTGCAGCCCAGTTTCGAGCTTCCAAACATGCCCTTATAGAGAAATACAATAGCTGTTTGCCACTAGCTATTATAAAACTAGTCTTTACAAATACACAATATGCCTGATTTCCACCAGGTCTAGCAAAAATTTGGACTTGCTTTAATTCTTCCAGACGGTCTGGTGAAATGTGTTGGGACATACAAATTTTGTAAAGTTTTTTGTCGTCTGTCTATTTCTATGAAATTTCTTTCGTACACTAAAAGTTTTAAAAAATTCGAGATGCGCCCCTCTAATCTTATATTGGGAGCCAGGTTAATATTTACATAATGTTATGTATATGTGGTTTGATTAGATTTTTTTTTTCAAATCGGTTACGTACTTGTGATCTACTAAGACGTTTAAATCCGTCGCTAATGATCGTAAATGAAATCTCATGTAACATATAACCACATCCGTCGTCGGTCGGTCCGTCGTCTAGTCGCCAAAAGTTCGTCACTTCGGAAGTCGAAAGTTCGTCGCTAGTATGTTGATGATTGTTTTTATACTGACGTCACTAGTTGGTCATCAATCTATCATCAGTTATTGGACATTACTAACCAGATGCTACCTCATCGGTAATTTGTGTCGCTAGGTCATCGATTGTCGGCTAAGCGACTACTCGACGACGACGACTTTTGGATAGTGACATTAAATTTTCTGACAACCGTTTTCCATCGCCAATCCATCATTATTTTTGTTTAGTGACGGATTGATGATGGATGCACAATTTTTTTTAGTGATCATATATGGTATTTTTTGTAGGATCATATGGGATGAAAGTCAAAATTTCCCTAAAAAAGAAATCAAACGCCAAGATGTTGTTGGAGTGGGTGGGGTTCCCAACCTATGTGGAGAAGACCCCGGAGTGCGACGAGCGCCGTCCGATGTCGGAGAAGTTCGAAAAGTAGGCGACGAAGTTGCTGCTGTTGCTGCTGGAGCTGCTGGAAGCAGGGGATCCGAGTTCGGCCCGAACTCGGTCCGAGGCCGAGTTCTGGCCGAACTCGGTCTGGCCGTTCCAGGGTTTGGCCAGTAGGTGCTGGTTGCCCCACACAGAGTTCTGGCCGAACTCTGTGTCGTCGGGGGCTGAAGCGAATTTCAGGATGAGTTTTCATCATTGGATCTAATCCAACGGTTCAGGTTGGTTGCAGGATTAGGGAGTTAAGTTGAGTTTTCTCAACCCTAATTCATTATCGTATGATTGCAATGCATTGGACAACACAAGTTCCAGAGAGGAAGGAGGCAAGAGTGCCATTACAACTTCGGAGAAGAAGACGGAGGATTGAAGGTCGCTGTTCAAAGGAGATCGTGTTCGGGTAATCTCTACTCGTCGTTCTCGCTCTTCGTAGCCTTATAATCATTGTTCTTATCTCTGAGTGTTGTGGGGATCCGATTTGGATCGGAAGGAGTTTGTAGAGGGTGTAATTCTTCTATTCTATTAGTGGAGGCTTCTCAGGGTTGGACTCCGATCGTCCCGTGGTTTTTCCCGCAAGGGTTTTCCACGTCAAAAATTCTCTGTGTCTGCGTGGATTGTTTTATGTGTTTGTTTTTTTTGGGTTCGTGCGTTGTATTGCTCGGTCCTCTCGCAGGTACTCTCCGGTTTGGGGAAAGATTTCCGCGTTTCTTTCCCAACAGAGTGGTATCAGAGCTTTGGGTTCAAAGGGTGTCAGGAGTTGACAGAGGAACCAGAGAGGAGAGATGGACGCGAAGCCGGTGCGCATGGTGAATCTGAACGGCACAAACTATTATTATTGGCGGAGCAAGATGAAGGATTTGCTGTTCGTCAAGAAGCTGCATCTGCCCGTATTTGCATCCGAGAAGCCCAGTGATAAATCCGAGGAGGACTGGAAATTCGAGCATATACAGGTGTGCGGATACATCAGGCAGTTCGTTGACGAAAACGTGTACAACCACGTTGCCAATATTGAGCACGCGAAGACGTTATGGGATAAGCTGGAATCTTTGTACGCGAAGAAGACCGGGGTAAACAAGTTGTTTCTGATCCGGACGATGATGGGTCTGCGGTACAAAGATGGGGCGTCTATTACGGATCACTTGAGTGATTTCCAGGGCGTGGTTGACCAGCTGTCTTCTATGGGAGTCAAGTTCGACGACGAAGTTCAGGGACTGTGGCTGCTGTGTATATTGCCAGACTCGTGGGAGACCGTACGAGTATCTATGATCGCTTCTGCTCCAGAGGGCATGGTCAGTCTGGAGTTTGCCAAGAGCGGGGTGTTGAATGAAGAGATGCGGAGACGTTCTCAGGGCACTTTATCCACATCCCACCACTCAGAGGCACTTGTTTCAGAGAGCCACGGAAGGGACAAAAGCAGGGGTCCAGGTGGTGGCAGAGACAAGAGCAGGAAGAAGTCCAAGGGTCGTTACGAGGACTCAGAGTGTTACCATTGCGGTAAGAAGGGCCATATCAAGCGGAATTGTTTCGCTTGGAAGAGAGAGAAGAAGGACGACAAGGGGAAGCAAGAAGAGAACACTACAGCGGCGACCTCGGTGCATGGAGGCGATGTGATCGTCGTAGGTGATGAGGTCATTACTAACCTCGCCTGCGATGATAATTCTTGGCTGGTGGACTCAGGGGCTTCAGCACATGTATCTCACAATAGGGCACTGTTTGCCACTTACACGACAGGCGACTGCGGCGTGTTGAAGATGGGCAACGGAGATGTGTCGAAGGCGGTTGCCGTTGGAGATGTGTATTTGAGAACGAAGACGGGTGCGGTTCTTGTTCTCAAGGATGTTCGTCATGTCCCTGATATCCGTTTCAACCTGGTGTCGGTTGGAAGGTTGGATGACGAGGGATTCTTCAGTCTCTTCGGGAATAGTCAGTGGAAGCTTTCCAGAGGTTCGTTGGTGATTGCCAGAGGAAGTAAGAAGTCTGGTCTCTATTATATGGAGGGGAGCGCAGAGGGGGCACAGGAGGTGAACGCAGTCAGTGATGCGTCTACCGAGTTGTGGCACAGGCGGCTCGGCCATATCAGCGAGAAGGGGATGAGCTACTTGGTGAACAGGAAAGTGATTCCGGGGCTCAAGTCTACAAAGTTGGAGAAATGCACGCACTGTTTAGCTGGGAAGCAAAATAGGGTGTCTTTCCAAAGTCACCCAAGTTCGAGGAAGCCGGCATTGCTCGAGTTGATTCACTCGGATGTCTGCGGTCCTATAAAGGTAAAATCTCTTGGTGGTGCTTCTTACTTTGTGACTTTTATTGATGACTGTTCCAGGAAGGTTTGGTTCTATGCCTTAAAGACCAAGGATCAGGTACTGCCTACTTTCAAGGAGTTTCAGGCCTCTGTTGAAAGGAAGACGGGCAAGAAGTTGTTGTGTGTTCGGTCCGACAATGGCGGCGAATACATCGGTCCCTTTGATACGTATTGCAGAGAGCAAGGGATACGACACCAGAAGACTCTGCCAAAGACACCTCAGCTCAATGGTGTAGCGGAGCGCATGAACATGACACTGATGGAGAGGGTGCGGTGTTTACTGTAGCAAACTTGCCGGGCAGTTATTGGGGTGAGGCTCTTCTCACAGCTGCTTATATTATTAATTTGTCTCCTAGTGCTCCTTTGCAGGGTGATGTGCCTGACAAAGTATGGTACGGCAAAGAGCCGTCATACAATCACCTGCGAGCGTTTGGTTGTAAAGCCTTCGTGCATGTACCGAAGGACGAGAGGACCAAACTTGAGCCGAAGACGAGGCGATGCGTCTTTGTCGGCTACGGTCGGGATGAGTTTGGCTATAGACTCTACGACCCAGTGGAAGGAAAGCTCTACAGAAGCAGGGACGTGGTGTTCGTTGAGGATCAGACCATGACCAACACTCAGGATTCCGAGACGCCTTCTGAGGCTGAGGAATTACCTGAGTTAGAGTCATTTCACTTCGAGAAGTTTCCAGAGGACATCGCAGAGGATCCAGTTATGGGGGAGCCGGTACATGGAGTTGCTCCCAACCTTGATCATTAGCCTGCTGATGGTGGTCAGGGTGTCCCTCAGGAGGATGAGCATGCCGGAGAGGTAGTTCCTGAAGGGGCGGAGGCTGTCGGTATACAGCCAGCACCTGTGGCTCCACTGAGAAGGAGTGACAGGGATCGTCGACCATCTACGAGATACTCACCGGATGAGTATGTGCTATTGACTGACGGGGGGGGAGCCCGAAAGTTTCGCAGAGGCTATGGAAGACGAACACAGGCAGGAGTGGATGGTGGCTATGCAGGAGGAGATGAGTTTCTTGCACACCAATTCCACTTATGATCTGGTACGGTTGCCAAAGGACAAGAAGGCTTTGAAGAATCGATGGGTGTTCAGAGTGAAGCAGACGAATGATGCTACTCGCCCTCGATACAAAGCGAGGCTGGTAGTCAAAGGCTACGGTCAGCGAAAAGGCGTGGATTATGATGAGATCTTTTCGCCTGTCGTCAAGCATTCGTCTATCCGGGTGGTGCTAGCGTTAGCAGCCAGTTTCGACTTGGAGGTCGAGCAGATGGACGTGAAGACGGCATTCCTTCACGGTGATCTTGAGGAGGAGTTGTACATGGAGCAGCCAGAGGGATTCTGTGAGGAGGGCAAGTCACATTTGGTCTGCCGGTTGAGAAAGAGCTTGTATGGTCTGAAGCAGGCTCCGAGGCAGTGGTACAAGAAGTTCGAGTCGTTTATGGGGGAGCATGGTTATGTACGGACGACGTCAGACCATTGTGCATTTGTGAGGTATTTTGCCGATGATGATTTTATCATCTTATTGCTCTATGTTGATGATATGCTATTAGTGGGTCGGAATGCCACTAGGATAGCGGAGTTGAAGCGCCAGCTGGACGCGGCCTTCTCTATGAAGGATTTGGGCACAGCAAAGACTATTCTTGGGATGGAGATCAGCCGAGAGAGAGAGTCCAAGCTACTACACTTGTCCCAAAAGAAGTACATTCACCGGGTACTTCAGCGTTTCGGGATGGACGGGTCGAAGAAAGTGAGTTCCCCCCTCGCGGCTCACTTTAAGCTCACTGAGGAATAGTGTCCATCTACCGAGGACGAAAAGGAAGATATGGAGCGGGTTCCATATGCCTCAGCTGTGGGAAGCCTGATGTATGCTATGGTGTGTACGAGGCCAGATATTGCTCATGCAGTTGGTACGGTTAGCAGGTATCTTTCAAATCCTGGAAGGGTACATTGGAGTGCGGTCAAGTGGATTCTACGTTATCTTCAGGGCACTGCTGGTTGGAGACTTTCCTTTGGTGGTGACGAGCCGAAGCTGGTTGGGTATACCGACGCTGATATGGCTGGAGATGTAGACACGAGGCGATCGACTTCGGGCTACGTGATGATGTTTGCGGGAGGAGCAGTATCGTGGCAGTCGCGGTTGCAGAAGTGTGTTGCCTTGTCGACGACAGAGGCAGAGTACATTGCGGCGACGGAGGCTTGCAAGGAGCTGTTGTGGATGAAGAAGCTGCTGCAGGAAATGGGACTGAAGCAAGAGCAGCATACTTTGCTTTGCGACAGTCAGAGTGCGATCCACCTTGTGAAGAATCAGACGTTTCATAGCCGGTCTAAGCACATCGAGACCCGGTATCATTGGATACGGGATATGGTTGAAAAGAAGGACGCGGAGCTTGAGAAGGTGCATACAGATGACAACGGAGCTGATATGTTCACGAAGATTCTACCAAGGGAAAAGTTTGAGTACTGCATGCAGGTCGTCGGGATGACGACATCCTCCCCATAGTTGTGAAGGGGGAGATTTGTTGGAGTGGGTGGGGTTCCCAACCTATGTGGAGAAGACCCCGGAGTGCGACGAGCGCCGTCCGATGTCGGAGAAGCTCGGGAAGTAGGCGACGAAGTTGCTGCTGTTGCTGCTGGAGCTGCTGGAAGCAGGGGATCCGAGTTTGGCCCGAACTCGGTCCCAGGCCGATTTCTGGCCGAACTCGGTGTGGCCGTTCCAGGGTTTGGCCAGTAGGTGCTGGTTGCCCCACACAGAGTTCTGGCCGAACTCTGTGTCGTCGGGGGCTGAAGCGAATTTTAGGATGAGTTTTCATCATTGGATCTAATCCAACGGTTCAGGGTGGTTGCGGGATTAGGGAGTTAAGTTGAGTTTTCTCAACCCTAATTCATTATCGTATGATCGCAACGCATTGGACAACACAAGTTCCAGAGAGGAAGGAGGCAAGAGTGCCATTACAACTTCGGAGAAGAAGACGGAGGATTGAAGGTCGCTGTTCGAAGGAGATCGTGTTCGGGTAATCTCTACTCGTCGTTCTCGCTCTTCGTAGCCTTGTAATCATTGTTCTTATCTCTGAGTGTTGTGGGGATCCGATTTGGATCGGGAGGAGTTTGTAGAGGGTGTAATTCTTCTATTCCATTAGTGGAGGCTTCTCAGGGTTGGACTCCGATCGTCCCGTGGTTTTTCCCGCAAGGGTTTTCCACGTCAAAAATTCTCTGTGTCTGCGTGGATTGTTTTGTGTGTTTGTTTTTTTTGGGTTCGTGCGTTGTATTGCTCGGTCCTCTCGCAGGTACTCTCCGGTTTGGGGAAAGATTTTCGTGTTTCTTTCCCAACAGATGTTTCTCGCTTCCTCTTGTGGATAGGTATCCATCTTGGCAGGAGAAGGAGTTGGAACCTCTGGTAGTGGTGGACGACTCTTTTACAAGGGTAGCGTCAAAAAGAGTAGAAGAGCACTAAGTAGGTGACGTCATGACTCATTTATTTTGTAGGACTGCAAATCGACTTATAGCCACCATCCTCCCTAGAACATGGAAGAGAGGACGAGGGACCTTGTCTGGTACCAGGAGTGGAGCTAAAGGAAGCAAGCAATAGATGCATAGCTTAGGCATCAAAGCTAGCACCAGAAAAAAGAGGCTTTCGTCGATCAGTTGACTGTTCAATCGAGGAAGGGTCCGACTTGATAATTCCCTGCTCCAGTTCGAGAAAAAGAGCGGGAAAAGAAAAAAGCATGGTAACATGGTAAGCAAAGGACTGTTGAGCAACTGTTGACTTTGACTACGGGTAAGGTAAAAAGCATGAAAGACCAAGCAGCAATGAGACCAGCGAACCCATGGGACGGTGACGGGAGCTAATATTAGGAAGGAATATGGAATGGTATCTTAGCTCTCAACACAATTAGCAAAAATAAAAATCCATGCACTGTTGCAATACCACCATTAATTTTTTTTTTATATCTGCAATGCTCTCTATTCAGAGGATTCATATTCCTATATATCTGAAGTCTCCCCAAAATTAACAGCAACTGAGGAAAGGAGCTGATAAATACAACCACCAAATCCTCAAAAGCTATCACCATAACTTCTGAAAGAACACCCCTATATGTCAGAATCTTGGATTGAGTTTAGTAAACAATTCCACCCAACACCCCCCCCCCCCCTTCCCCCCCCCTCCCCCCCCCCCCCCCTTCCCCCCCCCCCCCCTTCCCCCCCTTCCCCCCCCCCCCCCCCCCCCTCCCCCCCCCCCTTCCTCTCTCCTATCAACTCCAAAAAAAAACCTATGCATCATTCCATACTGAGAAGAGAGGAGCTCCTCCAATGTTGTTGTCAGTAGTAGTACTCCTAGGTGTCATTTGATCTTGCACAGAACTCACCATCCAAGAATTCTGATCATAGCCGCCGCCGCTCTCCTTGACGACTCCGGCCGGATAATAAACGCTCCTCCCGGTAAAAGGGTCCGTTGCTGCCAGCATGGTCTCGTCATCGCCTCCTCCGTAGCTGCTGCTTCCTTGATTGTTGTGGCTCTGATCGACGACCATAGTGCTTATCGGCATCACATAACTACCGTTCCCGCCCATAACTCCTTGATTGTTGTACATAACCGAGCTCGAGCCCGTGCTGTGCTCCATCGAGGAAGAATCCAGGCTCATCATGCCGTGCATTGCCGAGGCCGGCTGGAAGAAGTTGTGAGTAATGCTGCTCAGCTGCAGCTGCTGGAGGTCGTGCAGGCCGTGGGCCAGCGTGATCGCGGGGGCGGCATCCTGCTCCTGCTTGCACCAGCCTCCTCTGGGTTGGCCGTAGCTGGAATAATGGTAGGGCTGGGCCTGCTGGAATGCTATGGTGGGCCAGCCGTGGTGGAGATGGTGGTGCGACCCGTAGCTGATGCAGTCGGTGAGCTGCGAGGTCAGGGTGTCGTCCACGTCAGTGCGGCGGCCGTCCACGCTCGCCTCCGGGTGGTCCGAGGCCTCCTTGAGGCGCTTGGCTGCCCCGCCGATGGGCAGGGTGCTGCTCTCGAGGATGCTGTTAACGTCGTAGCGGCTCATCTCGAAGTTGGTGACGGCGTTGAGGCCGCGGAATTTGATTGCGGCGATGTCGTAGGCCTCCGCAGCCTCCTCTTGAGTGCCTGTGCGGGAGTTCCAGACGTTATTATTAGTACGTTTCAGTATTAAAAATGAACGTTTAAGTAATTAAAAATACTCACTGAAAGTGCCCAAATATAGATCCTTGTTTCCTGCAACCCGTCCAATCCTTGCCTGCCACCTTCCATGCTGGTGATGTCTGTGATAATTTGAGAGAAGCCTTTCAATTATGTTTAGTGGTGGGAAGTAGTTGAATAAGTAACAATTACTTGTTATTAATTCTATAGCGATCGATAATACTATCTGGGCCCGCCGTGAAACAAGTCAGACAAGCCATTAGGTTTGGACAACTCTTCTGGTTAGGACAAACCCCCAACCCCTAAGTCTCCAGCTCTCAACCAATATAACCTTTATGGTCTACCCCAACTCCTTTTTATCAGTTGAACCAGCAATCTTTCATATTCATATTTTGAGTTATTATTGGAAAGGTCTCGAGTAGCTCAAAGGTCATGAGAGAAACTCGGAATCCGAGCTCACTCGCTGCCAAATATATGGACAAACACTTCCGAACACGGTATTCTTTTTTTTTTGGAGTCAAGGACAAGGAGGAACCAAAATTAGCTCCGACTAGGACAACCCAAACCTCCAGGACGGCCTTGAATGCTATCAAATACGATCGTAGTATTTGGCACGCACTGCATGCACCGCGCGGCACAAGCACCCGGCGTAGGAGCTAGGGCGGAGCAGTAAATGGGTGGGTGGACTAGTAGGGGGTAGGGGGGAGGTGTCGGCGGCCAAGGAGGAGGCGGAGCAGGAGGGGGGATGGATGGTGACGGCAGCTCCGCCATCCTCGGCTGCACGCATAAACCGCATCGTGTGCGCGGTGCGTGCCAACTGTCGTTTTCGTATGAAATATGCATATATGAGTACCTGGTCACTCCCCTATAGATTGAGGCGCCCCTAGAGAAGCCACTGCTCTTTCTGCATGCAATCAAAGAACAATGTTACACGTACGAGCTGCGCGCAACACAATACAATCAGGAATGCAGAGATCGATCGATATACCTCCTAAGTGATGCTACATACTCCTGCCTAGTCATATTCTTCATCTCATCCAACTCTTTCTCATAGTTACCAATCTGTTAAAGTGGAACTAGTTTGAGAATAGCAGCTACCAGAACTCTTCGTTAATTTTAATCAAATTTGATGAAGAAATGTTAACATACTGGAAAATTTGTTGTTGTGGTAGTTCCCCAATACTTGAGAGCAGCCAAATCGTAAGACCTAGCTGCCTTGTCTTCCTTATCATACCCACCTGTTCATAATTAAAAAAAAGTTCATACAAAATGAGACAAATAAAACACGCGGTCGTTGCTGATTTCCTAAACATGCATTTGCAGAAGAGTTTACAAATGAATTGCTTACCCAAGTATACTGCATGAAGTTGAATCCATATCATTGAGAAAAGAAATTCAAGAAACATAAATAAATTTGATTAGAATTTGTATATATATACATAAAATGATCATTGATTAAGAAGAACTTATACACATTCATTATAGGTACTAATTAATTACCTTGTCTTCCTTTTCTGGTTTGCCCTTCTCTTCTGCAACTGTTATCCCATAGATGAGCCTCATACCTGCCTGTCCATCTATGCCTGCAGTGAGAAAGAACCAAACCATAATAAACAAAAATGTGACAACTATCGCAACTATTCCATTATAATTGAAGTTTTCAAATTATATAAATGCTCAATCACAAAAAGCGCCAGACTAGTAATTTAGTATAGTGTAAACTTTGAAGGAATGTAAAGTTTAAAAGTATGTAACAATTGGAACATATATACATATTTAATAATTGGTTCATTTTCTCAACAATTGTTAAGAGCGAGGTTAGTTTCAGAATCATTTCGAATACGAACACATTCTGACAAAGTGTTTGTCCGACTAACCTGGTCACTCCCCGGTATATTGAAGTTCTCTGGCCAAACGTATCGATCGACTTCCTCGGCACCGCCTCGATGGCCCCACTCTGCGCATCAAGCACAGCTGTTATTGCGCTCCCCTTGTTCTTGTTTTCCGTCAGCGATCCGTCCCCTCCTCCGTTAAGTACCCCTGCCGTCAGCAGCGGCAGCGGAGAGATCGACTGGGATCCGCCGGGGCCCATCGACAGCGACAGAGACTGCGAATTTGACGGTACCGTCAATGCACCACCACCACCACTAGCCACACAGACCTCGTGACTGACGTTCTTGGTGTTATTCTCCGGCAGTGCTGCTGGCTGGTTCCTCAGCCACGTCTTGATCATCGATATCCCGATCGCGGAAGAACCTCCGCTGCCGCCATTCGTAGAGGCGGCCATCTCGGCCGCAGAGTGCGGGAGCTGGAGCGAGCAGTTCGAGAACATGTAGCCGCTCGAGCCGTCGTAGGGGGGGAGCTTATGGTCTGCGAAGGAGTGGCCGCCGAGGAAGTCTTCGAGCTTCGGCTCTTCGTCGTCCATGGTTGTCCGGTTGCTGGTGGATCCCACGAGCATCGACAGCTCCGACGAGCTTCCGTTCATGCTATGTTCTGAGAACAACCACCGTTATAATCAACTACATTAGAAGTTAGCTATAAATAGACCAAGTGAAGTCAGTGACTGACCATGGTGCTGATGGTGGGTTCGGTTGAAAGCGTCGAAGACGGAGAAGGACGACGACGAGTCGGCTCTCATATTCGGGATGCCGAGAGGAGGAGGAGCCGGAGGGGAACCGATAGGGAACCCGTAGCAGTCGGTGGCGCTGCAGGCGACATCCTCGCCATGCGTTTGTTGCGAAGGTTGGAGTTCTTGAGGGGAGAGGGAGAAGGCTAACCAGTTGTTCATGGAGGCCATGATGGGAACTAATTAAAAGAGAAAGAAAGAGAGGGGGGAGTGAAAATGAATCAATCAACTAACTAGCTAGGGTTAGTTAGCTAGTTAATAGTTCAAGAAGAGGAGAATGAGAGAATCCATAGGTGAAAGAAAGAAGAAGAGTAAGAAAGGGGATGGTGAAGCTAAGCTAAGCTAAGCAGGAGGTCTGACTAAACCTGTAAGGAAGAAAGTAACATCTCAAGCATAGTGGCGTTTATATACATATATGCAGACATGTTACCCCCTTGTGCAAAATAGTAAAGACAAAACAAAGAAAATAGCATTATTGTATAATATATATCATTTCATACATAATACATAATAACCAAAGAAAATTACAGACAAAACTAGAGTGGTCCTTCTGATTGCCGGAAAGAGTCATAAGATTCAGACTAGAAGATGAAAAATTAGATCGATTGAACTGCGAAGCCGTATTATTATTTTTATTTATAAAAATAATAAAAATCAAAAATAATAAATTTAATATGCATATAATGCAGCATGCACAAAGTTTCGTGCGTAAATTTTTTTTTCTTTATAAAAATTAATCATGTTTAGAAGAAACGAAAACTTTGGGGACATGTATATTTCTCTAGGCATGTGTCCTCCATTTTTCTCTGAACCCCAGAAAGAAGCACACCTACAGAAGTTGATTTCTGGCAGGCAGAAGCTGCGACAAAAAGAGAGACACCCCCCACCACAGTCTCTCTCTCTCTCTCTCTTATGCATGTCCAAGCTTCAACACTAGCCATTATACAGTACTCTATATTTTCCCATGTCATTAAACTTTTAAAATAAAAACAAATTAAGGCTACATACACTAAAAAGAGAGAAGTTAATTACGTACAAGGTTGAAAGGAAGGGTCGTCCACTTGCACCCCTATATAAGGACATGAAACCTTATTTTCTGCTTCCTAGGCTCATTTCTAAAAATCTTTACATGACAAAGTGGAATATCATTCTTTCCTTCTCATCTTTCCCTCTCTTTTTTTTTCTTTCCTCTCTCTCTCTTCTCTTGCATATGAATCTGATCTCTCTCTTTATCACAAAACTAAATATCAAACAAGAGAGAGAGAGAGAGAGAAATATCAAACACAAGAGAGAGAAAGGAGTTTTTTCATCTCGGTTGGTGCAAATCTTGTTGAAGTTTGACCGTCAATAGTAGAATAAAAAATTGGTAAAACACATGGCCTCCCCCAACTTTTCTTTGCTATTATAAAATGTTGGTGTTTTTGCCTTTGGACTAGAAAAGATAGTCCCACATCGGCTACACCAAATGGTGAGTATCTCAATATAATGCATTGCTTGTGTTGAGGTGTGCACATGAGGTGTAGTGGGGCACAAGTTTGTGCCATGTGGAAGTATTTTCCTAGAAGGAAAAAGGATTAAATCCAACAAGGATGCAAGTTAATTTTTGTTGTGCGGACTCGGACTCGGACGCGGACTCCAAGATGTCTCGTGCATGCACGGAAGGGTTCGGGGGATAGGCGTGGACTGGCACACTTCTATGCTGATTGTGGGATGATCTAAAATATCAAACTCTATTTTTGAGTATTGGTATTTTAGTCCCACATCGGATAGGAGAAGAGGTGAAGTCTCAACTCCACTCTATAAATAGAGCCCCTTGGCCTCCTTTGAAAGATGCACCAAGAAGAGAGTTGAGGGAGTCTGTTAAGTCCAGGAAGCCCGTTCAAGTCTCAAATATTGACTTACGAGCGTTCCAGAAGTTCTCCTGAACTTGCTGGTTCCTGGGAGCTTATCCGTACTGCGGGTATAGCTTTGAGCGCCGGTGTTCAACACCCCAGCGAGATCCGCTCTTCTTCTTCCTTCCTCTTTCTGTTGCCTTCGAGAATCTGAGACTCAACTGTTGTTGATCATCTTTTGTTGCCTTTGAGAAACCGCTATTGCAAACGCGATTCGATTTTTTTTAATCGTTTAGGCTACGCAATCAGCATTATTTGCATCTCTTTTTTAGGGATTGCAACTGCATTATTTGCATCTCTTTTTTAGGGATTGCAACTGCATTCTTTGCATCTCTTCTTAGGGATTGCAACTGAGTTTTTTCTATCGATTGTTTGCAAATAGACTAACAATCTCAAAGCTATACGATTCGATGGAAAACACTCGTGCTTCGCTTGTCGATACCGGCTTTAACAAGTTGGAGAAATTCGACGGCGAACACTTCCAGATCTGGAAGCGAAAGGTGACTCTGAACCTTCAACTCGTGGATGTTGATCACGTGTTGGATGAGGAAGAACCAATCGTTCCAGCAACAGGATCTGCTGCTGTTCTGGCCACTGCTACGAGCAAGCAGACGAAGTGGAAAAAGGATAACAGCATATGCAGGCTGCTGATCCTGAATTCCATGGAAGACTCTCTGGCCGAGTCCTACACAAAGAGGACTTCTGCCAAAGAGATCTGGGAGTCCGTGGGGAAGCTGTATGACGACGACGAGGCCCGGTCGAAGATGTTCATGGTTGAAAAATACCACAAATGGGTCTTTGAAGACGAGAAGACCATGCTGCCCCAAGTGAAAGAGTTCCTGAAGCTGCGCGAGAAACTGGAGGACGATAGCATGCCCCTCGTCGACAAGTTCGTCGTTGGAGGGATCGTGGCAAAACTTCCTCCAGGATGGAGCAACATCTATGCAAGGATGCATAGGAAGAAGATGGAGATTAGCCTGGATAATCTCCTCAGCGAGATTCATGTTGAGGACGAGATGCGCTCTCAACAGAAGTTGGACACCCTGTCCAAGCAACTAGCAACGGCGAATCTGGTTCAAGCCACCAGAGAGAACAAAGGGAAGCAGGCGGCTTCTCACCACAAGAAGAAGGACTTCTCGAATCTGAAAGTGAAGGGTCCAGGATTCAAGCAACAGAAGTCCAAGTCCCATGTGACTTGCTTCAACTGTGGCAAGAAGGGTCACTATAAAAGTGAATGCAAGTCCAAGCCCAAAGAGCAAGGTGAGCCTAACAAGGTTTCTTTGGTTACTAATCAGGTTGCCATGATAGCACAGGTTGCAACTGTGGGGGCAGACTTGGACTGGTGGATAGACACTGGCGCGACATGTCATGTCTGTTCAGACAAGGACTGGTTCGTCTCCTATGAGCCTACTTCCGAGAAAGTCATGATGGCGAACCAGGCACAAGCTGAAGTACTGGGGATCGGGACGGTGGAGCTGAAGCTTACATCGGGGAACATTCTGACGCTTCAAGGTGTGAAGCATGTTCCTGCAATCGCAAAGAACCTGATCTCTGGGAGCCTGCTCTGCAACGCAGGCTTGAGGATGGACATCAATGCTGGCCAAATGGTGATGTCCAAGAAGGGTACTTTCTTCGGGAAAGCTTTTCAGACTGAAGGAATGTACAAAATTCAGCTTGTTGTAACCCAGCATAATAATGTCAATGCTATCACTAGTTTGAATTACTCTCTTGAGTTGTGGCATAATAGACTAGGACATGTTCATTGTAAGCGAATAAACAAAATGTCTAGTCTAGGACTTATCTCCAAGTGTGGGGGTAAGGTAGAGAAATGTGAGATATGTGCTCAGACGAAGATCACTAGAAAACCCTTCCACAGGGTCCATCGAAGCACAGATCTTCTGGAGTTGGTTCACTCAGATATCTGTGACTTCAAACAATTCTCTACAAAGGCCGGGATGAAGTATTTCATTACTTTCATCGATGACTTCTCCAAGTATGTCTTCGTCTACTTACTCAAATCTAAAGACGAAGCATTCGAGAAGTTCAAGGAGTTCAGGGCCGAGGCTGAACGGCAAACTGGACAACAACTCAAGAGGCTGAGGAGTGATCGAGGTGGGGAATATAGGTCTCATGAATTCTCATCATTCTGCAAAGAACATGGAATCATCAACGAGACGACGGCTCCGTATTCTCCACAATCCAACGGAGTAGCAGAAAGAAAGAACAGAACGTTGACAGAGATGATGAATTCTATGCTGTTGACTGCGGGTCTCCCAAAGTGCTATTGGGGAGAAGCTGCATTAACGGCCACTTTCATTCTGAACAGAGTGCCGTATGCAACTTCCGACATAACTCCTCATGAACTCTGGTTCAAAGTCAGACCCAACCTGAATGTCATTCGAGTGTGGGGGTGCCTAGCTTATGTGAAGCTCCCGGATCTAAAGATTCAGAAGCTGGGGACAAGGACTACTAAGGCGATCTTCCTGGGGTATGCCGAGAAGAGTGATGCTCGGAGATTCCTTGATATCGAGTCAAATCATATCATCGAATCTCGCGATGCTGAATATTTTGAAGAAAAGTTTGCAAGGCACAAGAACATTGTTCTCACGGACATTCCGGAGAATAATGAGGGTGCGGAGCAGACAGAGATCTTTATCGAACCAGTAGTCCAAGATGGAGTTGTTGTCGAGGAGACACCAGCTGAACCAGAACTCGCTGAGCCGTCAACTAAGCGAACGAGGAGGCCGAAAGACTTCGGAGATGACTTCGTCACCTATCATGTGGAAGCAGATCCGCTTACCTATGATGAGGCGATGAAGACCAGAGATGCTATATTCTGGAAGGAGGCGATTGACAACGAGATTGACTCAATCACCTCCAATAACACATGGGTATTGGTCGACCTACCAGAAGGAGCAAGACCCATCGGATGCAAATGGATCTTCAAGAAGAAGATGAAAGCAGATGGAACCATTGACAAGTTCAAGGCCAGGCTAGTGGCCAAGGGGTTTGCTCAGAAGCAGGGGATCGACTACTTTGACACTTATGCTCCAGTAGCTCGGATGACAACTATCAGATTGTTAATTGCTTTAGCAGCAATACACAAGCTGGTGATACATCAGATGGATGTGAAAACGGTATTCCTTAATGGCGAGCTGACCGAAGAGATCTACATGCAACAACCAGAAGGTTTTGTCGTCAGAGGTCTGGAAGACAAAGTCTGCAAGTTGATGAAGTCTCTGTATGGTTTGAAGCAAGCTCCCAAAATGTGGCATGAGAAGTTTGACAAGGTGATAAGGTCAAATGGCTACAGGGTCAGTGAAACAGACAAGTGTGTCTATACGAAGTTTGCTGACGGAAGAGGAGTAATCGTTTGTCTATACGTGGACGACATGCTAATCCTAGGTACGGATTTAAGCTGCGTCACAGAGACAAAGAAATTCCTCTCGACCAAGTTCAGTATGAAGGACTTGGGGGATGCCGACGTAATCTTGGGGCTCAAGATCATCCGGACAGGCACTGGAATAGCGCTGTCACAGTCTCATTACATTGAGAAGATGCTCTCTCGCTACGGGTATCAAGATCTTCCTATTATTGATACACCGTACAGGAGTGATCTGAAACTGGAGCCAAATTCGAAGGAGAGCGTCAGGCAGTTGGAGTACGCTAGCATCATCGGAAGTTTGATGTACGCTACTACTGCCACAAGGCCTGACATAGCCTTTGCAGTGGGAATGTTGAGTCGATTTACGAGCAATCCAGGCGTAAAGCATTGGAAAGCTGTGAAGCGTGTTATGAGATATCTCAAGAAGACTCAGACATATGCACTATACCACAGCGGAGATCCGTCAGTAGTGGAAGGCTTCAGTGATGCTAGCTGGTGTTCAGAGGTGGAGAGCGAATATTCCACAGCTGGATATGTGTTCGCCATGGGTGGAGCTGCTATATCGTGGAAGTCGAAGAAGCAGACTATGTTATCTCGCTCCTCCATGGAATCTGAATTCTTTGCATTGGACGCTGCAGCAGATGAAGCAGAGTGGCTTCGGGAGCTCATGTATGACCTTCCAATGGTTGGGGCTCAGATACCGGCGATTTCGATATACTGTGACAACCAGGCGGCAGCAGCAGTGGCATCAAATGAACTCTTCAACGGGAAGAAGAGGACTGTGCGGTTGAAGCACAGAGCAGTGAACGATCTCATAAAAAGGGGCGTCATTGCAGTGATCGATGTTCGGAGTCAGGAAAACCTGACGGATCCGTTCACGAAGGGTCTCAAGCGTCAGCTGGTCGAGGACACAGCAAGGAAGATGGGCTTGAAGGCATTCTAATATTGTGTCATTATAATCCTATCAATAAATTTTATGTTATTGGTTCAAAGAGAAATCTACCAGATATCTAATTTTTTGATTCAAGGGAGGACTATTGACTGAAAAAATATTAGTTAACAGTGGGCACTTGTTCTGCGGAACATGTAAGGGTTTCGGACCGAGAACCACTGTTGTCTACTATAAATTTTCTACGAAAAATTGATCCTGTGAGAAGGATGGCATAATGCCTTAATGAGTTCTCAGACTGAGTGAAGGTCTGTTATGCTTTACAGGAAGCATGGTGGCGCAACAACCACAAAGGAGTGTTACAACTCCATGCTACAGTGGGGTGACTCCACCATGAGGTTCCCAGGTAGGGGTAATGCCTCGGCTTTGTTAGCCAAGTTACAGGCGGCGTAGCACCGCATATAGACAGGTAGCCTAATGTTGCATAATCGTAATAAAGAGATGTAGGCAGCACTACAAAGAGGCCGGTGTCCTCATGTTACAGTGGCATGACACCACGATGAGGTACCCAGGTAGGGGTAAAGCCTCGGCTTTGCAAGCCATGTCATAGTGGCGTAACACCACAAGGGAGCGCAAGGCTTCATGCTGGGTAGTTTGGCACTACAAAGAGGCTTGAGACCTCATGCTACAGTAGTATGACACTACGATGAGGTTCCCAGGTAGGGGTAATGCCTTGGCTTTGTCAGCCATGTCATAGCGGCGTAGCACCGCAAAGAAGCGCAATGCTTCATGCCAATGACTCTTTATATAGAACTCACCTATAGTGTATGGACAGAGATATCAGGCCGTCTCTTGAGGATAAACTTGTAGACGCCCAAAAATTATACACTGAAACCAGGCTGGCACAAGGCCTTCAATGTGCAGCCAGAAGCACAGTTGATGTCACTATGTGAGTAGGAAGAATTGCAGTTATGGTGCAGAATTCAAGACTTAGTCCATTCTTGTATCATGCTGTTATTTAACCTATGCGAGAAGATTCAAGTCGTAGCGACATCTCTCCTAATGCATGATGGACAATCACTGTGGGGAACGCTCAACCCATATATTGAGATATGTGGGGAATTGTTGGTGTTTTTGCCTTTGGACTAGAAAAGATAGTCCCACATCGGCTACACCAAATGGTGAGTATCTCAATATAATGCATTGCTTGTGTTGAGGTGTGCACATGAGGTGTAGTGGGACACAAGTTTGTGCCATGTGGAAGTATTTTCCTAGAAGGAAAAAGGATTAAATCCAACAAGGATGCAAGTTAATTTTTGTTGTGCGGACTCGGACTCGGACGCGGACTCCAAGATGTCCCGTGCATGCACGGGAGGGTTCGGGGGGTAGGCGTGGACTGGCACACTTCTATGCTGATTGTGGGATGATCTAAAATATCAAACTCTATTTTTGAGTATTGGTATTTTAGTCCTACATCGGATAGGAGAAGAGGTGAAGTCTCAACTCCACTCTATAAATAGAGCCCCTTGGCCTCCTTTGAAAGATGCACCAAGAAGAGAGTTGAGGGAGTCTGTTAAGTCCAGAAGCCCGTTCAAGTCTCAAATATTGACTTACGAGCGCTCCAGAAGTTCTCCTGAACTTGCTGGTTCCTGGGAGCTTATCCGTACTGCGGGTATAGCTTTGAGCGCCGGTGTTCAACACCCCAGCGAGATCCGCTCTTCTTCTTCCTTCCTCTTTCTGTTGCCTTCGAGAATCTGAGACTCAACTGTTGTTGATCATCTCTTGTTGCCTTCGAGAAACCGCTATTGCAAACGCGATTCGATTTTTTTTAATCGTTTAGGCTACGCAATCAGCATTATTTGCATCTCTTTTTTAGGGATTGCAACTGCATTATTTGCATCTCTTTTTTGTGGATTGCAACTGCATTCTTTGCATCTCTTCTTAGGGATTGCAACTGAGTTTTTTCCATCGATTGTTTGCAAATAGACTAACATAAAATCCACTGTAAAAAAGGTAAGTAAATGTCTCTCGGTAATCTAATCACAACCATAACCATAAACCCTAACAAGTGTGCACGCATTTATATATAAAGAGAGAGAGAGAGAGAGAGAGAGAGAGAGAGAGTAATTAATATATAACAAACTATTGATGGTGAACGAACAATATTAAACACCCCTTCGATTTTTTACTGTACTTACTTGTGTGTACTCTACATAAACAAGAAGAATAAGCCATTTCTCTAGTGAAGCACTCCCACTTGCGCACATGCCATGGTGTACTTGCATATATGTAGGCGAGCAAAAAAAAAAAAAAAACTCATCTTCAAAGTATATATACATATATTTGCAAAGTAGCTACTGATATGTTATATAATCAATTAATTGATTAATTAATTAATCTACCATTCTAGTCTTCGTATCTCAGTCAGTACTTTTGTGGGATGGTTTGGCTCACACGTGCATGCAGTAGATTGCACGTAACGGTGCATGCATCCACAAACTATACCAAAATTTTACTGTGGATAAGAAGATAAATGAAAGTAATTAAATTTTTTGTCCGGCATTTGTCGCTCATACGAAGAATAACACTGTAATAAGAAAAAAAAATTCAATTTATTCGGATTGAAGAGAGAACTATTATGAATATGGTCATTCATGTAAAATTTCATGTCACAGGAGAAAAGGTTATGGTGGTGGTGACCAAGAAGTGAAAAAAAAAAAAATGTGGATTTAAGTTGGTAAAATGAGCGTCAGTCTCCTCTCTAGATAGAGACAGATGCAGCGTGGGGCGCGGTGTTTCATGAAAGGGTTGCAGCGATTGGTGGGAAAGGGAGGTTTGAGTTGGACGGCTACCGACACGTGTCCGTTTATTAGTCTGGTCCCTCCCTCCCCTTCCATTTCCCTCCCCCGTCTCTTCAGCGACTGCGGTCGGCACCACATGGCTCTCATTGCGTGAGTGGCCAACAGTTGCCGCCTGGGAGAGAACGACGTTCCCCACCACCACAGGCCACAGCCAGAGTAAAAAGCAAGCCAAACCCACCCCCCCTCCATCCAAACCTCTCTTATTATTACAAGGGTATATACAAACTACCTACCAGATAATTAAGTTAGGGTTGGTCCCTGTAATATCCATTTCAAAATAAATATTTTATCCTAAAGTCTACTTTTTTACGTTTTATAATAGAATATATTTTAGGAGTGTAATAGCATAAATCACAAAAACACATATAAATAAGAGGCGGATCAGGATCCCTGTCCGTGGAGCCCCCCCCCCCCCCCCCCCCCCCCCCCCCCCAACCCCCTCCCGCACTATTGGATCATCGGGCTCGCGCGGGTCCGCACGTGCGTCCGTTGGATCCAACTGTCGAGGGTGACGGGCTCCCGCGGAACTCCGCGGCACGGATTAAAAGACCCGTCCGCGAAGTCCGGTCTCAATTAGACCTGTCAATGGATAGTCGAAAATTCGAATCCAATCCGATTCCGTATCCGAACTTTCGAATATTTTTCGAAATTTCAGATATCGGATTCGGATTTTCGAATATTTTTCGGATATTATCCATTTTCGGATACGAATTCGGATATTAAGGTATTCGAATCCGTTAATATCTTATTCGACTTTAAATTGCAAATTTCGGATATCGAATTCGGATATCGGATTCGGATATCCAAAATTTTATATATTATAGTATAATGTATATGTAATATATATTAATTAATAGAAAAGATTAAAGTATTTTATTCTCAACTTACTTTTACATAAATTAATTATAATATAATTTATATATAATAGTAATATATATTAATTACAATTTACAACAGAAGAAGAAATGACTCAAATATGTAGAGAAATTGAATTTGGTTTTCGGATATTCGGATAATAACTAAATTTTTAATATTTCGGATTTCGGATATTCGGATAATAACTAAATTTTTAATATTTTGGATTTTCGAATACTAGCATTCGAATTTTTTAGCTAGTCGGATCGGATATTATCCGATATCCGTTAAACTAGACGGATACGAATTCGGAGTGTCAAAAGAGATATCCGTTCGGATATCGGATCGGATTCGGATATTAAAAAAAAAAAAAAAAATCGGATATGGATATTGTTCTGTCCGTACCGATAAGCATCCGTTGACACCCCTAGTCTCAATGTCCCTTCCCACTGCACCATCGGATTGGAAGGCCCCGCGCGCGCGTTCGCTCGATTCAACGACCGAGGACGACGGAGTTCCACAGGAGAGACCCCCGATATATATATATATATATATATATATATATATATATATATATATATATATATATATATATATATATATATATATATATATAGCTCCATTCTTATAAGGGAAAAGTTTACGGAATAGACCAATTTTTTATGAAGAGAAAAGTGAACCCAAAAATATCTGATTTCTTACGCATATGTTTCTCTTCTAATTTCTTTCTCTTTAAAAATTTAATCTCCCCTTTCAAAAACAAACATATCTCTATCTTAAAAGGATAAATTACAAAAAATTCATCCTTAAATATGCACCTTTTGCGTAGAAAGACCTTTAGAATTTTTTGGCAGTTTACCCCTCCTTAGATTATAAATCCGCTCGATTAGGTCCCTCCAACCAAATTTTAAAAATTTTATACCTAAAATACCCCTGTCCCCCTCTAACCCCTCCCCCCCCCCTCCGGCGGCGCCGGCGTCGGCGAGCCCCCAGCCCCTCCCGACCCCACCCCTCGCCGGCGATCCCCCAGCCTCCCCGACTCCCCCACCCCCGCCGGCGATCCCCCAGCCCCCCCGACCCCCCCCCCCCCCGTCCTCCCCCGGCGGCGATCCCTCAGCCCCCCCCGACCCCCCCCCCCCCGCCGGCGAGCCCCCAGCCCCCCCCCCCCTCCCCCCGTCGGCGAGCCCCCAGCCCCACCCTCCTTGCCGGCGAGCGCACCCCCGACCCACCCCCCCTCCTCCTCCCTCGCCAGCCCCGACCCCCCCTGCTCCCTCGCCGGCCCCGACCCCCCTGCTCCTCCTCGTCGGCGAGCGACCCCCCCAACCCCCCCCCCCCCCCCCCCCCCCCGCCTCCCTCGCCGGCGAGCGCACCCCCCTCCTCTTCCTCGCCGGCGAACACAGCCCAAACAGCCGAAGAAGGAGGGGGGAGGGGTAAAATTGTCATTTGGGGGCAAAATGAGCATATTTCATACTTTGGGGAATTTTAAGAGCATGGAATCTTTTAGTGCAAAAGCAGGAATCTAACGAGGGGTTTTTTACAATTTACCCATCTTAAAAAATAAAACTTATCTATTTATTTTAAAGAAAGAGAAATTTATTTATTTTTAAACAAAGAGAGATTATCTATTTTTAAAAATAGAAATAGATAAGTTATTTCTTTTATTTTTTAAAGTAGAGATAGATATTTTAAAAAATAATCTATCTTTACAAACAAATATACCTTTAAATTGTATTTCAAAATTAATTTTAATTTTATATTAATATTAATTTTGCTTAATTTTAATTTTAATTTTAACATTAATTTTAATTTTAATGTTAATGTTAAATTTAATCTAAATCTAAATCTAAATCTTAATCTTAACTTAATCTTAATTTTAGTATTAAAATGTTAATGTTGATGTTAAAATTAACTTTAATGTTATTATTAACATTAATTTTAATTTCAGTGTTAATTTTAATTTATTGTTAATTTCTAATTTTAATGTTAAAACTAAAATTAATGTTCAAATTAATATTAATATTAAAATTAAAATTATCAACTAAATCAACATTAAAATTAACATTAATTTAAAATTAAAATTAATATCAACAATAGCATTTTAACCAAAAAATTAACATAAGAAATAATATTAAAATAAGCATTAATATTAAGATTAACATTAAAATTAATATTTGTAAATATAATTTTTAAAGTTATATTTATTTTTAAAGGTAGATTTTTTTAAAAAATCCATCTATATTTTGAAACAGATAAAATTAACTTATCTATCTCCATTTTTTAAATTTAATAAATAAATCTCTCACTATTTAAAAAATAAATAGACTTATCTTTAAGATAGAGATAGGTATGTTTTTTAAAAGAGAGATTTATTTTAAAGAGAAAGAGATTTAGAAGATAATCATACGTATATTTTCTCATCCCGTAAATTTTTTCCGTAAATTATTCCCGTAGGAAAAACTTTCTGTATATATATATATATATATATATATATATATATATATATATATATATATATATATATATATATATATATATATATATAGTGGGTTGAAGTACATTGACACTAGTTTTGAGTACATGACAACTTTTGAGTACTTAGGTGAACATCAATTCTAGTTTTGGCTTCATTAATTTTCTTTCATATTCGCGTCCATAGTGAACATTTACACGAGTCAAACAATGCTTACTTTTTTATTAGATATTTTGTGTACGTATAATCGTTTTGTAAGTGGGTTGAAGTACATTCACACTAGTTTGATATATGACAACTTTTGTGAACTTAGTTGAACATCAATTCTAGTTTTGGCTTCATTAATTTCTTTCATGTTGGCGTCCACAGTGAACATTTACACAAGTCAGAACATGCTTACTTTTTTTATTAGATATTTGTGTACGTTCCTGTTGTAGTTGTTGGTGGAAAAAAAATTAATTTTTTTTCCTTTATTTACATTAAATTTTATCATGAATCATTTCTTTAACTCCCTGAAACGGTCACATTACCATCCCATCACACCTTTATTCCTAATAAATTCTATTGAAAGACCATTGATATATTGGTTTTGTGACATGGTTCCTATATATACATGTCTCCTTTGTGTTGTTGCAAGAAAAAAAAAAGTTTTCATTCTCTAAAATTTCTATCTATTCCTCCTACAAAATTTATTCGATTTCAATCATCCACTTCCATTCTAATTCTTTATATCTTTTGGACAAAGCTAAGTTCGGATTATTTTTTCGAAGTTGTGTGCAACGACGGAAAATCAGTAGAACGGAAGTTTTACCACTAGGAGCATAAGAAAAAAATCTGCACATTCGTCCGGATCAACTCTTAGGACAATGTTTCATGCATGACTTTCCAGGAGGCTGGTAGCTTTAATTTCGTTTATTTTGTCTACAGGTTTTTAATAGAGAGAAGCAATATTTTTAACAATCTAAGAATTGATATACATGTTATGTTTAATTGATCTTCAAAATTAGCATTCGGCTAGTGACAGAAAAATTATGTAAGTTGCTCAATTGATCTCTACAATTGGCATGATTAACTAGTGTATCCAAGAATTTAAGATATATAATTGTTCTGACATGTTACTAAGAACGCTCTTGTCGTAAGGCAAAAGCTCAAACACACGGAGACGAAGCTTTCTCGTATATTATCAACCACACAAGTGCATCTTATAAGCTATCCCAACCTCTCTTTATATAGGGAGAGAGGTTGGAGGTTATGAAGAAATGAAGGGCCAAAGGTCATGTAGGTTACAAGGAGATGAAAGGTGAAAAGCCATATGAGTTACAACACTCCTCCTTGGCTCTCCAGAAATTCTGCTTGTAAACATCTCTGAGTTTTTTCGTCTGTCTGTAGCTTGCATCTTCAAGTTTGACCATCTACTTGTGCCTCGTCAAAACCTTGCCAAAGAAAACCCAGTGGAAAAAAAACTTTGGTCGAAGGACAAAAGAGTACACACAGGTCAGTGTGATGGGGGTAAACTTAACCATTGCAAAGGTGCCTCGTCAAAACCTTGTCAGGAAAAATCCAGTGAAAAAAAACCGCTGATCGAAGGACAAAAGAGTGCACGATGGTTTAGAAGTATACACTGGATACTCCCCCTGATCACAATAGTCCTTAGTGAATAAGAGATTTAAAATGTGTCTCGTTAAAAACCTTGCCAAGGAAAACCAAACGGGAAAAAACTTGGTCTAAGGGAAAAAGAATACACAAGCATACATCAAGATGCTCCGCTTTTCACTCGCACTCGACAGGGCGCGGGATATACGCACAACAGGGCGTTTGGAGGCGCTCGTTGGGGCACTCCCCCTCACATGCACACAACAGGGTGCGGGAAACATGTTTCACTTAGGCTAGCTCTGAAAGCTTTCTAAGTCCAATCGCTCTGACATGTTTCTGGAATGAGTGTTTTAGCAGTGACTTGGTGAACAAGTTTGCACGATTATTCTCCGATCCAATGTGTTGCACTTCAATCTTCTGAAGCGCTTGTTTTTCATGTGTAAAGAACAACTTGGGCGATATGTGCTTGGTAGTATCTCCTTTGATGTAACCATGTCTCGCTTGATCAATAACAGCGGTATTGTCCTCATAGACGACAACAGGTTTATCTGGGTCATATGGAAGATCACATGTACTTCGAATATGACCAATAACAGTTCGAAGCCATATACACTCTCTAGTCGCCTCATAAAGCGCGAGTAGCTCAGAGTGGTTCGTTGAAGTAGCCACTAAGGTCTGTTTGCGAGACCTCCAAGAAATTGCCGTGTTCCCAATGGTAAAGACATAACCAGATTGGGAACGCCCCTTGTGCGGATCAGATAAGTATCCCGCATCGGCGTAGCCAACAAGGGTCGCATTGCTTCGAGTGCCAAGAGCGTTGGACTCACTCAAAACCGCGTAGGGATAGAACAAGTCCAAGTCCGTAGTACCCTTAAGGTAGCAAAAAATATCTTTTATGCCATTCCAATGGCGGCGTGTTGGCGCGGTGCTGTGTCGAGCTAGACAATTCACAGCAAACGAGATGTCCGGTCTAGTACATTGGGCCAAGTACAATAAAGCGCCTATTGTATTCAGATAAGAGCACTCAGGACTCAATATCTCTTCGTCGTCTTCCTTTGGACGGAATGGGTCCTTAGTAATGTCTAGAGAGCGGACGATCATGGGAGTAGCGGACGGCTTAACGTCAAAATGACTAAAGCGTCTCAACACCTTTTGGGTGTAGTTCGCTTGATGGACAAGAATTCCATCTTTACGGTGCTCGATCTGCAGGCCGAGGCAAAACCGTGTCTTCCCAAGATCCTTCATCTCGAATTTACTCTTCAGGATATCAACAGTTTCTGACAAGTCTTTTTCGGTTCCTATGAGATTCATGTCATCTACATAGACCGCGATGATTGCGTATCCTGAAGTGGATTTCTTTATGAACACGCATGTACAAAGTTCATTATTAACGTATCCCAAACCGATCAAGTATTCGCTTAGGCGGTTATACCATATTCGCCCAGATTGTTTCAATCCATATAGCGAACGCCTCAGTCTAATCGGGAACTACTTGATTCAGGCATCGTTAGTCCTTCAGGGACTCTCATGTATATCTCTGTGTCCAGATCCCCGTAGAGATAGGCTGTGACCACATCCATGAGCTGCATATTCAGTTTTTCGGAAACTACTAAACTGATTAAGTAGCGGAACGTTATGACGTCCATTACGGGAGAATACGTCTCCTCGTAATCAATTCCAGGGCGTTGTGAGAAGACTTGCGCCACAAGACGAGCCTTGTATCGCACAATCTCATTTCTCTCATTACGCTTCCTTAGGAAAACTCATTTGTGACCAACTGGTTTAAGATTGGGTGGTGTTGGAGCAACGGGTCCAAACACACTTCTTTTCGCTAAGGAGTCTAGTTCAGCCTGGATTGCTTGTTTCCATTGTGACCAGTCCGTTCGTCGTTGACACTCGGCAACACTACGAGGTTCCATGTCATCATTGTTCATAATGTCAGTGGCCACTGAGTATATGAACACATCATCGATGACAGTTTTATTTCGCTTCAAAATATCGTCTAAGCTAGCATACTCGACGGATATTTCGAGGTTATCGGCATGATTAGGAATAGGCGTTTCATCTGGAACGCGCTCTTCTAATACATCGTCGTGATTCTTAATGATCACATGTGGCAAAATGCTTTTAACAAGATTTCTCCGCTTTCGGGGCAGAACATCTTTGGAACCAACCGGTCTTTCCTTCTTCTTGGGAATAGCGGTGGACCGGACAGCCGATGGCAGCGTCCTTTGCTCGGCGGGTTCGACCGGAGCAACATGTTTCACAGGAACATGGCGTCTCTCAGGGACGTCTATCCTTGCAGGCACATTTGCAGCAGGTATAATTGATCTCGTGACTTTTGCCAGGTCGCTAAATGCGTCTGGCATTTGATTTGTAATATCTTGCAGACCTACAATCCTCTGCACTTTCTTATCACTATGTGCAGAGGTGGGATCATGATGAGCAACAGCGGGCACATGCTACGCGAATTCACGTCGTTCCTCATCAACGTTAGCGTGCATTTCTTCCCCTAACGACGGGAAGATTGCCTCATCAAAGTCACAATCCGCGTGTCTCACGGTAAAGAGATCGCCAGTCAAGGGCTCTAAATAGCGAATGATGGACCAGGAGTTATAACCGACATATATTCCCCGTCGCTTCTGAGGTCCAAATTTTGAACGCCTTATCGGCTCAATTGGAACATTGACTAGGCACCCAAACACGCGTAAATGTGAGATGTCAGGCTCACATCCAGTAACCAGCTGGTACGCAGAAAGTGGTTGGGTGGCCATGGGCCTCAGACGAACCAAATTTGTAGCGTGTAAAATTGCATAGCCCCATGCAGATAGTGGGAGTTTGGTGCGCCTAACCAAGGTCCGCGCTATCACTTGCAGTCGCTTTATAAAAGCTTCTGCTAGGCCATTTTGGGTATGAACATACGCAGCAGGATGTTCAAGATTTATTCCCAAAGTCATGCAATAGTCATCGAAAGTCTTCGATGTAAACTCCGCGACATTATCAAGTCTAATAGACTTTATCGGATAATCCGGATGGTGAGCCCTTAACTTAATGATCTGGGCGAGGAGTTTAGGAAACGCTGCATTTCGGGTGGACAATAACACTACGTGTGACCATCTAGTCGATGCATCAACCAAAACCATGAAGTATTTAAATGGTCCGTATGTTGGTTGGATTGGTCCACAAATATCTCCATGAATTCTCTCAAGGAATTGGGAAACCAATCTCGTAGGTTTCATATGGAGTGGCTTGAGATTCGTCTTCCCAATCGAGCAAGCTTGGCATAGGCTTTTCGTATTTATAACGAAATTCTTTCCTCCAAGAGGATGCCCATGCGATGCATTTATAGTACGAAGCATCGTATTTTGACCCGGATGACCTAGCCGGTCATGCCATAGCATAAAAGTCCTATCATCAACTGGCGTTCGGCGAATGATGAGATTACTCTCGATGTGTTGTATCGTAGTGAGATACAAACCACTTGAAAGACATTTCAACTTCTCCAAGATACGCTTTTGGCCGTACTGAGTGGAGGTAATGAAAAGATACTCGAAGCCATGTTCTCGAGCAGTTTCAACATGAAATCTGTTTTCTCTAATATCCTTAAAACTCAGTAAGGTACGACTGGACCTTGGAGAATATAAGACCTCTGATACTTCAACGGGAGTACCATTGAAGAACGAAAAATGGGCTTTACCAAAACCTTGAACAAGGGTTGAGGGTCCCGAAATGGTTGTCATTGAGGTTACTTTAGGCGTATAGAAGATAAAGTATGATTTATCTCTCAAGATAGTGTGAGTCGTTCCACTATCAACCAGACAATCCACTGCCCCGTGGTCCATGCCTATAAGTAAAAAAAATTAAAATTTGTCACACGTTTGAGGAAAGTGCTCGAAATAGAACTTTAATTTATCGAGAAAACAGAAAAATTCATGACTTAAATCAAATATAGAGAGATAATGGAGATTCATTCTTCCATTTCTGCTACAAAATCGTGGGTCTCAAGATTTAGATTTTCGCACTCGTTGACCAGATTTGCTTCGGCCCGGCGCCCCTTGTGATAGTTATTAACTTCTTGGGGGGTCGCCCTGCAAGTCTGTTGTATATGATCATAAGCACCATATTTGCAGCAGAGAGTAGGCGCTTGGCCTTCCACTCTCGCTTTGGGACGACTGGCCCGTTGGTTCTTACTATGAGACTGCCTAGGAGTCAAAGGTCCTTGGTTCTTGTTAGAACCTCGCTTTGGGTGGCGAGACTTAAACTCGCCTCTGTTTCTTGGCTGGGACGACTGGCCCTTGTCTCGTTTCCACCGTGGATTTGGTCCACGGAGAGCGTTTGCATCAGGCATTGGAATTGCCTTTGTTCCAGCAGGACGAGAATTATTGTTTCTCATTAAAATGAGACTGTTCTTCTCGTCTAGTAAAAGCTGGGTGATGAGCTCGGAAAACTTGGTGAACTTAGACTGACGGTATTGCTTTTGGAGCAAGTTGTCAGTGGAAGGAAATGTGGTGTATGTTTTCTCCAATAGATCACTGTCGGTTAATATCTCACCGCAGTATTGGAGAAGTGATCGAATCCTGCAGACTTCATTGTTGTAATCAGTTACACTTTTGAAGTCTTGGAAGCGCAGGTTCAACCAGTCATGGCATGCTTCAGGTAGCCATATGGCCTTCTGGTGGTCGAAGTGCTCTTTCAGAGAGTCCCATAGCGTCTTCGGCGAGGAGATTTCAATGAACTCTGACTTCATGGCGTCAGATAAATGTCTGCAGAATAGAATCATCGCTTTGGCGTTCATTGAGTGAGTGACTTCCACTTCACGCTTTTCCTCGTTATAGATGACGTCCAAGAGGCCATGCGCATCTAGATGGTTCTGGATGTCTTGCGTCCAGTCCAAGTAGTTCTTGCCAGAGGCTTCAAGGATGGAAAAATCAATCTTGATCGACATTTTTCTACAACAGGAGAAAAAATCTTGATCAGTCAACATATAAAACGACAGGTTTATATGGATTTGGTTTGTATAAGCAACAACAAACAATCGTAAATAAAAACAACGGTTTTGAAAAAACAATTTTTGTTTAAAAAATATCTTATATCGATCGACGGGCCGATATAGAGAGGTCAATAAGTTTCTTGCAAAAATACATAATTATCAATACAATTTGAGCAAAAAAATAATATTCGGTCAACCCCTTTCAGTAGCTCTACGTGAATATGACCAGGCGAAAAAATGAGGGAGGAGGGTCACCAGGGACCTCTTAAGAACCAAGCCCCAAGTTCTTTCTGACATCATACCCAAATAGGTGAGCCTATTCGGAGAGACTTCGTAAAAAAAAATTTTCAAATGTAAGAATAAATAAGATTTTTCAAGAAATTTACGCTATTTGCGAACTGTGCAAAATAGGTGACAATTTAGTGCGTGCTCAAAATAAGCGTTGCCTTTGAAAAATTATTAACCAAAAAGATTATTTTTGGGAGGCCCAAATTTGGCGGTGCCAGAATTTGTTTATGTAGCCAAGACAATTTTTCAATTTTCACGCCATTACGCTAAAAAAAACATACAACATAAGTAGGCAACAACACACAAAAGAATTGGTGCCTAAGCAAGCGGCACCAAAAAAATATCAACTATTTTTCCGACGTCTAATGAAGCGACGCCAAAAAAATAGCGAAAAAAAAATACAATTTTTACTACTCATCTGTTACAATAATTCAATGAGTAACATAGAAAAAAAATGCTTGTCGGGGCGCAGATGGCACTGTGGCGCTCGTCGGGGCGCTCCAAATCCATCATCACCAAAAAAAAATGTTAGCATCTAAATTTTCTTTTTCAACATAAAAATTTGCTATCAAAAATTTATTTCCTCATAAATTAACTAACAAATATGTTTTTTTTTCAAAAAAAAAACTAGTATGCTAAAGGCTAGATTATAGCAAAGTTATACATTTTTCATGCAAGCAATGTGCTTTTGTAGCAATAATACCGTGAAAGAATATTGGTCCAAACGGAACTGTGGAATAGAAAATGAAGAGATCAACTTGAAAAAATAATATGATTTTAATTCCAACATGTATTTAACTCAAAATAATATTATTTTGATATTATTAAGAGTTCCATTAAATGTCGAAGATACATGCAATCTCTCCCTATATAAAGCACATTAGTTAATTTGACGATTGTGTTGGAGTGGGTGGGGTTCCCAACCTATGTGGAGAAGATCCCGGAGTGCGACGAGCGCCATTCATGTGTCGAAGAAGCTCGGGAATTAGGCGACGCGGAGTCGCTGCTGCTGTTGCTGACCAGAGGGAGGTTCTGGAATGGGATTGCCGAGTTCGGGCCGAACTCGGTCCCATGGCGAGTTCGGGCCGAACTCGGTCTGGCCATTCCAGGATGTTGGCGTTAGGTGCTGGATGCCCGACACAGAGTTCTGGCCGAACTCTGTGTCGTCGGGGCTGATGCGAGAATCTGGGTGATTTTTTACCACTGGATCTAATCCAACGGTCCAGGTTGGCTGCGGGATTAGGGAGTTAAGTTGGGATTTTCCAACCTAACACAACTTGGAGAGAGGAAGGAGGCAAGAGTGCCATTACAACTTCGGGAGAGATGACGGAGGATTGAAGGTCGTTTTCGAAGGAGATCGTGTTTCGGGTAATCTCTACTCGTCGTTCTCGCTCTTCGTAGCCTTGTAATCATTGTTCTTACTTCTGAGTGTTGTGGGGATCCGATTTGGATCGGGAGGAGTTTGTAGAGGGTGTAATTCTTTTATTCCATTAGTGGAGGCTTCTCAGGGTTGGACTCCGATCGTCCCGTGGTTTTTCCCGCAAGGGTTTTCCACGTCAAAAATTCTCTGTGTCTGCGTGGATTGTTTTGTGTGGTTGTTTTTGGGTTCGTATGTTTGTATTGCTCGGTCCTCTCGCAGGTACTCTCCGGTTTGGGGAAAGGTTTCCGCGTTTCTTTTCCAACAGAGTGGTATCAGAGCCAGGTTCTGGAATTCAGAAGGAGTGTCTGTAGTTGACAGAGAAACCAGAGAGGTGAGATGGACGCAAAGCCGGTGCGCATGGTGAACCTGAACGGCACCAACTATCACTATTGGCGGAGCAAGATGAAAGATTTGCTGTTTGTCAAGAAGCTGCATCTACCCGTGTTTGCATCCGAGAAGCCCAGTGATAAATCCGAGGAGGACTGGACATTCGAGCATATACAAGTGTGTGGGTACATACGGCAGTTTGTGGACGAGAATATGTACAACCACGTTGCCAATATTGAGCACGTAAAGACGTTGTGAGATAAGCTGGAATCCTTGTATGCGAAGAAGACCGGGGTAAACAAGTTGTTCCTGATCCGAACGATGATGGGTCTGCGATACAAGGATGGGGCGTCTATTTCGGACCACTTGAGTGAGTTCCAGGGCGTGGTTGACCAGCTATCTTCTATGGGAGTCAAGTTCGACGACGAAGTTCAGGGACTGTGGCTGCTGTGTACTTTGCCAGACTCGTGGGAGACCGTTCGAGTATCTATGATCGCTTCTGCTCCAGAGGGCATGGTCAGTCTGGAGTTTGCCAAGAGAGGGGTGTTGAATGAAGAGATGCGGAGACGTTCTCAGGGCACTTCATCCATATCCCACCACTCAGAGACACTTGTTTCAGAGAGCCGCGGAAGGGGCAAAAACAGGGGTCCAGGTGGTGGCAGAGACAAGAGCAGGGGGAAGTCCAAAGGTCGATACGAGGACTCAGAGTGTTACCATTGTGGTAAGAAGGGCCACATCAAGCGGAATTGTTTCGCTTAGAAGAGAGAGAAGAAGGGCGACAAGGGGAAGCAAGAAGAGAACACTACAGCGGCGGCCTCGATGCATGGAGGCGATGTGATCGTCGTAGGTGATGAGGTCATTACTAACCTCGCCTGCGATGACAATTCTTGACTGGTGGACTCAGGGGCTTCAGCATATGTATCTCACAACAGGGCACTTTTTGCCACTTACACAACAGGCGACTGTTGAGTGTTGAAGATGGGCAATGGAGATGTGTCAAAGGCGGTTGCCGTTGGAGATGTGCATTTGAGAACGAAGACGGGTACGGTTCTTATTCTCAAGGATGTTCGTCATGTCCCTGATATCCGTTTCAACCTAGTGTCGGTTGGAAGGTTGGATGACGAGGGATTCTTCGGTCTCTTCGGGAACAGTCAGTGGAAGCTTTCCAGGGGTTCGATGGTGATTGCCAGAGGAAGCAAGAAGTCCGGTCTCTACTATATGGAGGGGAGCGCAGAGGGGGCACAAGAGGTGAACGCAGTCAGTGATGCGTCTACTGAGTTGTGGCACAGGCGGCTCGGCCATATCAGCGAGAAGGGGATGAGCTACTTGGTGAACAGGAAGGTGATTCCGGGGCTCAAGTCTACAAAGTTGGAGAAGTGCACGCACTGTTTAGCTGGGAAGCAAAATAGGGTGTCTTTTCAAAGTCACCCAAGTTCAAGGAAGCCGGCGTTGCTCGAGTTGATTCACTCTGATGTCTGCGGTCCTATGAAGGTAAAATCTCTTGGTGGTGCTTCTTACTTTGTAACTTTTATTGATGACTCTTCCAGGAAGGTTTGGGTCTATGCTTTAAAGACCAAGGATCAGGTGCTGCCTACTTTCAAGGAGTTTCAGGCCTCTGTTGAAAGGGAGACGGGCAAGAAGTTGTTGTGTGTTCGGTCCGACAATGGCGGCGAATACATCGGTCCCTTTGATGCATATTACAGAGAGCAAGGGATACGACACCAGAAGACTCCGCACCTTAGCTCAATGGTGTAGCGGAGCGCATAAACAGGACACTGATGGAGAGGGTGCGATGTTTGCTGTCAGAAGCAAACTTGCCGGGCAGTTACTGGGGTGAGACTCTTCTCACAGCTGCTTATGTTATTAATTTGTCTCCTAGTGCTCCTTTGCAGGGTGATGTGTCTGACAAAGTATGGTACGATAAAGAGCCGTCATACAATCACCTGCGAGTGTTTGGATGTAAGGCCTTCGTGCATGTACCGAAGGACGAGAGGACCAAACTCGAGACGAAGACGAGGCGATACGTCTTTGTCGGCTATGGTCGGGATGAGTTTGGCTATAGACTCTACGACCCGGTGGAAGGAATGCTCTACAGAAGCAGGGACGTAGTATTCGTCGAGGATCATACCATGACCAACACTCAGGATTCTGAGATGCCTTCTGAGGCTGAAGAATTGCCTGAGTTAGAGTCATTTCGCTTCGAGCAGTTTCCAGAGGACATCGCAGAGGATCCAGTTATGGGGGAGCCAGTACATGGAGTAGGTCCCAACCTTGATCATCAGCCTGCTGATGGTGGTCAGGGTGTCCCTCAGGAGGATGAGCATGCCAGAGAGGCAGTTCCTGAAGGGGAGGAGGCTGTTGGTATACAGCCAGCACCAGTGGCTCCACTGAGAAGGAGCGACAGAGATCGTCGACCATCTACGAGATACTCACCGGATGAGTATGTGCTATTGACTGACGGAGGAGAGCCCGAAAGTTTTGCAGAGGCTATGGAAGACGAACACAGACAGGAGTGGATGGAGGCCATGCAGGAGGAGATGAGTTCCTTGCACACTAATTCCACTTATGAGCTGGTGCGGTTGCCAAAGGGCAAGAAGGCTTTGAAGAATCGATGGATGTTTAGAGTGAAGCAGACGGATGATGCTACTCGCCCTCGATACAAAGCGAGGCTGGTAGTTAAAGGCTACGGTCAGCGGAAAGGCGTAGATTATGATGAGATCTTTTCGTCTGTCGTCAAGCATTCGTCTATTCGGGTGGTGCTAGCATTAGCAGCCAGTCTCGACTTGGAGGTCGAGCAGATGGATGTGAAGACGACATTCCTCCACGGTAATCTTGAGGAGGAGTTATACATGGAGCAGCCAGAGAGATTCTGTGAGAAGGGCAAGTCACATTTGGTCTGCCGGTTTAGGAAGAGCTTGTATGGTCTGAAGCAGGCTCCGAGGCAGTGGTACAGGAAGTTCGAGTCGTTTATGGGGGAGCATGGTTATGCACGGAAGACGTCAGACCATTGTGCATTTGTGAGGTATTTTGCCAAGGATGATTTTATCATTTTGTTGCTCTATGTTGATGATATGCTATTAGTGGGTCGGAATGCCACTAGGATAGCGGAACTGAAGCGCCAACTGGGCGCGGCCTTCTCTATAAAGGATTTGGGCGCAGCGAAGACTATTCTTGAGATGGAGATCAGTCGAGAGAGAGAGAGTCCAAGCTGCTACACTTGTCCCAAACGAAGTACATTCACCGGGTACTTCAGCATTTCGGGATGGACGGGTCGAAGAAAGTGAGTTGTCCCATTGCGGCTCACTTTAAGCTCACTGAGGAGCAGTGTCCATCTACCGAGGACAAAAAGGAAGATATAGAGCGGGTTCCATATACCTCAGCTGTGGGAAGCCTTATGTATGCCATGGTCTGTACGAGGCCAGATATTGCTCATGCAGTTGGTACGGTTAGCAGGTATCTTTCAAATCCTGGAAGGGTACATTGGAGTGCGGTCAAGTGGATTCTACGATATCTTCAGGGCACTGCTGGTTGGAGACTTTCCTTTGGTGGTGACGAGCCGAAGCTGGTTGGGTATACCGACGCTGATATGGCTGGAGATGTAGACACGAGGCGATCGACTTCGGGCTACGTGATGATGTTTGCAGGAGGAGCGGTGTCGTGGCAGTCGCGGTAGCAGAAGTGTGTTGTCTTGTCGACGACAGAGGCAGAGTACATTGCGGCGACGGAGGCTTGCAAGGAGTTGCTGTGGATGAAGAAGCTGCTGCAGGAAATAGGACTGAAGCAAGAGCAGTATACTTTGCTTTGCGACAGTCATAGTGCTATTCACCTTGTGAAGAATCAGACGTTTCATAGCCGGTCCTAACACATCGAGACTCGGTATCATTGGATACGGGATGTGGTTGAGAAGAAGGATGCAGAGCTTGAGAAGGTTCATACAGATGACAACGGAGCTGATATGTTCACGAAGATTCTACCAAGGGGGAAATTTGAGTACTGCAGGCAGATCGTCGGGATGACGACATCATTCCCATAATTGTGAAGGGGGAGATTTGTTGGAGTGGTGGGGTTCCCAACCTATGTGGAGAAGACCCCGGAGTGCGACGAGCGCCATTCGTGTGTCGAAGAAGCTCGGGAAGTAGACGACGCGGAGTCGCTGCTGCTGTTGCTGACCAGAGGAAGGTTCTGGAATGGGATTGCCGAGTTCGGACCGAACTCGGTCCCATGGCGAGTTCGGGCCGAACTCGGTCTGGCCATTCCAGGATGTTGGCGTTAGGTGCTAGATGTCCGACACAGAGTTCTGGCCGAACTCTGTATCGTCGGGGCTGATGCGGGAATATGGGTGATTTTTTACCACTGGATCTAATCCAACGGTCCAGGTTGGCTGCGGGATTAGGGAGTTAAGTTGGGATTTTCTAACCCTAATTCATAACGCAAGGTAACACAACTTGGAGAGAGAAAGGAGGCAAGAGTGCCATTACAACTTCGGGAGAGAAGACGGAGGATTGAAGGTCATTTTCGAAGGAGATCGTGTTTCGGGTAATCTCTACTCGTCGTTCTCGCTCTTCGTAGCCTTGTAATCATTGTTCTTACTTCTGAGTGTTGTGGGGATCCGATTTGGATCGGGAGGAGTTTGTAGAGGGTGTAATTCTTCTATTCCATTAGTGGAGGCTTCTCAGGGTTGGACTCCGATCGTCCCGTGGTTTTTCCCGTAAGGGTTTTCCACGTCAAAAATTCTCTGTGTCTGCGTGGATTGTTTTGTGTGGTTGTTTTTGGGTTCGTGTGTTTGTATTGCTCGGTCCTCTCGCAGGTACTCTCCGGTTTGGGGAAAGGTTTTCGTGTTTCTTTCCCAATAGAGTGGTATCAGAGCCAGGTTCTGGAATTCAGAAGGAGTGTCAGTAGTTGACAGAGAAACCAGAGAGGAGAGATGGACGCGAAACCGGTGCGCATGGTGAACCTGAACGGCACCAACTATCACTATTGGCGGAGCAAGATGAAAGATTTGCTGTTTGTCAAGAAGCTGCATCTACCAGTGTTTGTATCCGAAAAGTCCAGTGATAAATCCGAGGAGGACTGGACATTCGAGCATATACAAGTGTGTGGGTACATACGGCAGTTTGTGGACGAGAACGTGTACAACCACGTTGCCAATATTGAGCACGCGAAGACGTTGTGGGATAAGCTGGAATCCTTGTATGCGAAGAAGACTGGGGTAAACAAGTTGTTCCTGATCCGAACGATGATGGGTCTGCAAAATATTTCTTAGAAAAATATTCTTAAGAAAAAATTAAGGGTTACCGTCGTTGTACGGAAACCGCAGAGTCGGACAGGACCCACGCGGATACGCGGGATCGGCGACGAGGGACGGGTTGCGCACGGGACAACGGTCGGCGGACGGCGAGGCGAGCGGTACGTCGGGTCTCCGGCGTTGCACGAGTTTGGTGCTGATAACGTGTCGTAAGGCAAAAGCTCAAACACACGGAGACGAAGCTTTCTCGTATATTATCAACCACACAAGTGCATCTTCCAAGCTATCCCAACCTCTCTTTATATAGGGAGAGAGGTTGGGGGTTATGAAGAAATGAAGGGCCAAAGGTCATGTAGGTTACAAGGAGATGAAAGGTGAAAAACCATATGAGTTACAACGGCTCTAACATATTTGTGTTAGAATGTATTCTTCTTGTAACCCATGTTTTTGGATTTTCAAATTTTTATTTCTTTTATTTTAAATAATTATGTTGAAAAATATATTTTTGTTTATAAAAAAATATAGGAATTTTCGAAATACAAAATAGCCTTGCCAAATTTTAGTTTCAAAATTAGATTTTGGATTTATGAAAATATAGTTTAAACAATATTAATTTGAATTATTGTTGTAATCAGATATTAAATTTAGATTTGATTAGTTTAGTTTTAAAATTACTAATTATTATCTTTGACCAATAAAAAGATTTGCTAAATTATTTTGATATGATTCGGATTTATGAAAATATACTTTAAATTTTATTTGATAATTTTGGATATTATTTTAATTTATTATTATGATCAATTATAGATTGAGATTTGATCAATATGGTTTTGAGATTGATTTGATTTGAATTTAATGAGGAGATTTATTTATTAGATTCTTGACCATTCCAAATTAGAAAATTATGTGTCAAATTTCATATATTTAAGGAGATATTTTTTTTCTTGTTTTCTTCCAACACGAAAACCCTTCCAACATGATCCTCTAATCCTAATTAAGTAATTGCTACCCATTATATATACTCTTATGTACATATCTCATCTTTTCCTTTCAAAGTTCTCTCTTTTTCGCCAAAAATAGTCCAAATTTTGTCATAAATTTAGTCTCATTTTTTAGAAGCTAGCAACTTCGCGCAAAACCGTAGCGACTAACTCCGAACTCCGTTTTATCTCTAATTTTTTTTTGTTAGAATTGTATCAAGGTTAGCTTTCCAAATATATAATTTATTTTATGTAATTATGAACGTGTTCTAAAAAATAATTTGAGTATCAATTGTCCAAAAAATCGACATGTCGCACTATTTTCGAGATTTCGGATATTTCGAACTCCGTTTTGCGAACCATTTGATGTTTTGGAAATTAAGCTGACACATAGATCTATAACATATCAATTTTCCAAAAATTAATAAAATAGTTTAATATTTTATTTAATTTGTAGAACCCAAAGATGAAAGTGATTCACCGAATTAGTAGCGGTTAGCCATAGTTATAACAAATTTTAACCAAATCAAGATTGTGTCGCACATGTCAACTCCAAACTAATCGAGACAAGTATACTATTGCTTTATGTTCTTAGTACATTATAATATTATTTTTTATTGTGTTTTCATTTAGTATTCCACTGAGACACGATTGTGACACGATAGGACTTTTTGTACCCATGTGATTATTTGAGTCGGGTGAAAAAATACTCAATAGGTATGTGAACAAAAACAATTATTGTTATTTTGGATAGCTAAGTCATACACCTCACGTATGGGTTAGTCATACCTTCTTATTCTGTATAGCCATCTATATGATGTGTCGTATTAGTCCAGTCGTTCACACGTTGAAAAGTATGTCTCACACACACACACACACACACACACACACACACACACACACACACACACACACACACACACACACGTCAAAAGGTATTTCACACACACACACGCAGTCTATTAGTATTACTTGTTCATGTTAATTGTGCAGTTATCTTGTCTATACATGTTCTTGCCAATAGTCTTCTTGTTCGTGTTATTGTTTTCAGATCATATACATATATATTTTTTTTATTGTTATATTACATCTTTGTTTGTATAGCTTTATTTTGTGTTGAGTTACATTATTATAATAGGGTTGTACTTTTCTCCTTTTTTAACTGTATACATTGTATATGACTTGTCATTCTTCCTACTTTTGTACCATGGATCTATATGGGGAGATAGAGATATCTTGGAGTCCAAACATAGATTCTAGTTAGATTAGATAGTTCTTGAATTTAGTTATTTAACGGATTTGTTCATGAATGTCATTTTGATGTATTATTGGATTTATAAATAAATTAGTTATTATGAATGAGCAAATAGATGAAGTTATGATAAAATATGTTTGTTTGATTTTGAGATTTATATTAAGGTCTATACAGCATACTATCGTCGATGCTGCGACGTGGGCTGTGTTGGGCACGTGCGAAAGCGTTTGCCAACCCACCTGACCAAAATCAACCCCCGTCTAACAGACATCAAACACAAGATGAAGACAATTATATGGCGATGACGTACGTCATCAGGATAAATCCCATTATTTAATAACTCAGATAAAATTACAAGATTGATTGAACTCACGTTGAACCCTTTGCCCTAATAGGTTCAACTCCTTACCACTCTCAGGAAAAAAAATAAAAGATTACAATTGAGATCACTCACCAACCCGTAGCAATCTCGCTAACTGAAGTTGACGACTCCTCGATTAAGTTTTCTTCTTCTTCCTTCTGTCTGGGATGGCAAAGTCCTAAGAGCAAAGTACAGAATTTTTTTTTAGATTTCCTTGTGGACGAGCACTCCAAATCTCTACTTTGTGCTTTGTGCTTATTCTTTGTGCCTCAACTCTCACCCCATATATATAGGATGAGAAAAATCATATTTTAGGTCATAATATAATTTCTTAATTAGGAAGCCCTCAAATAAGAATCCTATTACACCTAAAATAGTCCATCAATTATCCTATTTTAGATCATAAAATTTTTTTCTAAAATAAGAACCCTATTATATCTAAAGTAGTAAAACACAAATTATGGACATCCAAATCTAATCAAATATTTAATAGGATTTGGATTCCACAAGTATGTTGTTACCAAATCCAGACTGGACTCCAATAATCTCTCCCTCTAGTCTGATGAGAGGGTATTGACCCCATGGGTCCTCAACAGGACTCCATGTCTGTCGTCCCACGACAGAATTCCTGCTCTCCCATGCCACTGATCTTCGATCCCTCGAGTTGCTTTACATCTTCCTTTGTCCCCAGCTCCTCGACCGTCATGTCGATGCTAGTTGCCATGTGTAGCACCTCCTGCACCACTGGATCATGACGATATCAATTACACGACCAAGACCGAAGTCCCTGACGATCAGCCTCACCGTAAGTCTTGGCTGCCTATTCTCGACTTCCGTAAGATTCGAACTTCCGTAAGATTCTTCATCCTTGGCTGGCCCAACCAAGCGGACGGTGCGGTTCTCATAAGATTCGAACTCCTGAATCTGTCCACCTTTGTGTTCGAACTTAAAGTTTTTCCATATACATGCGTCCTCGAACAGAACATCACACACTATACATGACATCGATGACCCACAGCTTCCCTTAAAATATATGAATGATAATGCTCCCGTCTCAGATTGAGTTTGCTGTAAAATTTGATCTCCTTACTGGCTTCGAACTGCTGAAACCGATATCGCTCCGTAAAGATTTAGCAAGCCACCTGTAGCTAAATCTTGATCCATTGAGCAACTTCCACCTGGAGACCGACCAGCTGTCATAGGACTGACAGACTGACCCTCAATCTTTGACTCATCACCATCCGTCGCTTTGTCTCGATGAACCGAATCCTTTGTAACCCTCAAAGCATCTAGAAGCCCCTCCTTATTAAGTTCTTGACGATCCACCTTCTGTCGAACATCCCTCGAGCCTCCATCCGGTGTTTGTGGCCTGCCTGTACAGCTCTACGGCTTGATCCTGTATATGCCACAACACAAATCTTCCTGAGTTAGCTGTTGGAAACCCTTCACAAGCATCCAATCTTTGTTTCCAAACAGACTACGACAGACATCATCTGTCAGCCTTCCTACCAAAACCAAGTTGTAGCACAAACTTGGTACATGTTGCACACCCCTGAGGACGAGTTTATTATCAAACTCCGTCGTCAAGTGCACATCACCGATGCCTACAACTGCAGCCATCCCCTTGTCGCCCATCTTTACACGTCCAAACATGCCGGTGTGATATGACGTGAAGATACTCTTATGTGGAGTGACGTAATACGATGCCTCCGTGTCTATGATCCAGTCGCCATCATGACACATGCCACAAGGTTCCTCTGCATCGGTCACTGTGATGATGATATCTTCCATTGCCGTGAGATCCTCCTGATCATCTTTGCCTTTGGCCTTCTCAGCTTTGGGCTCAAGAAGTTCCTCTTGATATGATTTTTTTGTCAAAGTAATACCAGCTCTCCTTGCGGTCCACAATCGTAAGATTCCGAGAACTCTCTTCTGTCCTCACCTGTGACTTGGATCTTTCCTTCCCGTAGGAAGTCACCACAGCGAACTCCTACGACGATTCCACTTGCTTGCGCCAGACCTCCTCATTCAACAAGCTACTTTTGACTACATCCATCGTGACAACTTAATCAGGCGTAGAGTTTTTCACCGACACCACCAACGTCTTCCAGCTTTTCAGTAGAGAACTCAAGAGTAGTAGGGCCTAAAGCTCATCATTAATCACCATCTTCATCGCAGACAGCTGATTGATGATACCCTGAACCTCGTTCAGATGTTGTGCCACTGGAGCAACCTTCGTGTACTTCGAGTTGACGAGTTGGCGAATAAGAAATGCCTTATTGCCAACCGTCTTCCTTTCGTACAGTGAATGCAGCTTCTTCCATAATGCTTTTGCCGAACTCTCCATAGACACGGGTTAAAACACTGAATCATCCAACCATTGGCGGATGAATCCAACGGCCTTTCTATCCAATTATTTCTAGTCTTCAGTAGCTTTGTATGTTGGCTTTGCACTGTCGTCCTCCAACGGATCATGCAAGTCCTTGTACCAGAGTAGATCCTCCATCATTGGCTTCCAAATTGTCCAGTTTTTTCCTGTGAGGGTGATCATACGAGTGTTCATCTGCTCCATAGACATGGTTGCCAAAACCTCCAAAGCTCTGATACCAATTGTTGGGTATCAGACCAGAACGAATCGAACCTTCGCTCTGATACTAATTGTTAGGTGCTTACGGAAGCGTTTGCCAACCCACCTGACCAAAACCAACCTCCGTCTAATGGAAACCAAGCACAAGATGAAGACAAGTATATGACGGTAACGTACGTCACCTGGACAAATTCTAACCTTTAATAACTCAGATAAAATTACAAGATTGAAATAACTCACGTTGAACCCTTTGCCCTAATAGGTTCAACCCCCTCACCACTCTCAATAAAAAAAAATAGAAGATTACAATTCAGATCACTCACCAACCCGTAGCAATCTTTCTAACTGAAGTTGATGACTCCTTAAATAGATCTTCTTTTCCTTCTGTCTTGGATGGCGAAGTCCTAAGAGCAAAGTACAGACTTTCTCTTAAATTTTCTTATGGATGAGCACCCCGAATCTCTACTTTGTGCTTATTCTTTGTGCCTCCACCCTCACCCCATATATATTTGATGAGAAAATTCCTATTTTAGGTCAAAATATGATTTCTTAATTATGAAGCCCTCAAATAAGAATCCTATTACACCTAAAATAGCCCATCAATCATCATATTTTAGATCATAATAGGATTTCCTAAAATAAGAATCCTATTATAACTAAAATAGAACAACACCAATTATGGATATCCAAATCTAATCAAATCAAATATTTAATAAGATTTGGATTCCACAAGTATGTTGTTACCAAATCCAGACTGGACTCCAATAGGGTAGACTTGCCTACGTACTCGTATCCCAAAATCCGGGTGTAGGTCTTGACACTTCTTGTCAAAATTATGATTTTCAGTTCATTGGAATTGTCGAACAATTCTCATATGTTGTATGTCTCGTTGTCCGCATGAATGGTTATTTATCTTTCTATTGAATGTTGTCGCATTTTACTTGCCAGTCATAAATCTACTCTAGCTAAGTATAATAAATTTTATGTGCTGATGACAAATACTCTATATCTCTCCACATTGGTCCTTAAATTTTACTTCCTTGATATGGGATGATTTGTAGAAAGAAGTGGTTATAAACATGCATACTTGTACATGTATATATGGAATATGTTATGTTGATGATGTAATATACATTTGCTTTATAAATTATCTAATTGTATTTAGATGATATTTAATCTAGGAGTGTTATTATTGATATGATACTATAATATGTTCATAAAATTGTAGACTCAGCATGTGATCATGCTAGCATTATTTTTTCGTGGTAATTGATCCTATATTTTTGCAAACTTTATCAATCCTATAAATTTTGCAAAAAAAAAAAAAAAACTTGTTCATGAATTGATTTTTTGAACTAGTAAATTGGTTTTAAGTGCATGATTTATGTTATATTATAATTGATCATTTAAACTTTTGAAGGAGCAATTAATAATAAAGTTGTGAAATAGATGTTATAATGATGACAATGCTATGGGGATTGTGGTATTATAAGTTTATGCTTTAGCGTAATCTAACATTGTTGGAGACACTAAAATTCTATATATGCTGAAATTATTCGGCACAAGTTTTTTATGTTCATAAAGTTCTTTTAATGGCATGTAAATGTTTTCCTTTATTAGTCCAAGCTAATATGTATAAATTTTTTACCGCCCTCATAGTTACTTAAATCTTATAAGTAGAATTTCTGAATTTTGCAACTAGCTGTTTGATGTTCTTTCCTCTTAGAATTTTTTTGCTTTGCTTTAGCTATTAAACCAAAATTATTTCTCAGGACCAAGTGTACCTAATCATATCTCATGCATCACATAAAATGGAAATGCACGCAACATAGGATTATTATTTTTCTCCTATTGTAAAATTAGTTGCTATCAGTTTGAAGAATTTTGATAATTGTTTTATTTAGAGTAATATTACTATTTTTCTGAATGGTGGAGTCATTCTCGTGATTGGTCAAAAAAATTGTGGACAAGATGCAACTCATGGTTTGAAGTGTATACTACTTGCTTATTGTATATTGAATATTATAGAAAGGTATCATTTTGAATTGAAAAGATATTGTCAATCATTGGTATTTATTAGTAAAAGCTTCTTAAAGAATATAAATATTGTCAACTATCTATATATTCTTCTAATTATTGTGCTATTTTTATGATATTTATGGTAATTTAATGTTGTAACTAACTTGTACCATATGCATAAAGGCTGATAATGAGAAGATAAATGTGGCAATTAAAATGTGTGCATGGCTAGAGTTTTTTTTATTCTCTCTTATGGAATTAATTGGTATCTTATATTTATTTTTTAATTCTTTTGGTTGACACTAACAATTAGTAATGGTCTAAATGATATAAATCAATATAGATCTATATTATTCTACCACATGCTTTTTCAGTAGATACTATTTTTGCATTCAAAGACCCATATAGAAACACAACACATATATATACATGTTTATATGAAATATTGGGAGCTACCCTTCTTATGTTCTCCCTCTTCTGTGAATGGTTAAATAATCCTTCCCCCACACTAACGGTTTACATGATACATTCTATCATAAATATGTTTGTCTACTATAATTTACATGTTTTAACATAATATTTTACATGTTGTGCTGATGTAGAAAATAAATGTTAATATGTTCACAAACCATTAAACACATCAGTAATGAATGACATATCAGTTATTTTTGTATATTTTATCTTCTATACTAATGAAAAACTCCCAAATGTCAGCATTCAGCTCTAAAGTTTGATCAAAGAATATTTTTTTACTAAATGATTCTTGCAATTCCAATTCTTGTGAAAAATTGTTGTCATTTCTTGACTTGTAAGACATAATATATTTAGACCGGTCTGAATGGCATGATATGATATGTTCCCTTATAGAATTGTGGAGTAGTAGTTCAAATTTTATTTCTATATCTATTAGTTTTTTTTTTGTCTAACAAGAAATATATTTAGACCGGTCTGAATGGCATGATATGATATGTTCCTAGATGTTGTGCACAGCTTGGTTCAGTGTTTATAGCAACACTGCAACATTGATGTGATTCTAAGTATGTAGAAAGTTCTGATAAAATACGAGAAGCAACTTGAGTATACCTTCAACGTTCAAGATCATCTGTGGATGCACCAAATGCAGGAACAATTTCTTGGAGGGCATTCAAAAAGTCATCCATGGTAACTTTAATGCTTTCCTCGTCGAGAGGCTTAGTAAGATCATCCATGCTTATTTGTCGATTTAAAGCATATGAGACCGCACTTTTGACAACACCTTCCAGTTCTGCTCCACTATATTTCTTTGTCCGAGCAGCTGCATTCACCGTATGAGAACCAGATAACGCATTTCTCATTAAAAGCAGAATTTGATATGGAATTGAATCCAGCAATCTATGTCTGTTGGTAACAAAAACTGAAAAAAGGCATGCAAAGCTGCACTAACAGCAATAATAATAACAAGTGAAGAATAATAGGAAGTAAAGACCAGTTAGTCTATTAGGCATGTACAACTTCCGTAATGTCTATTTGTCCTGAGTGGATTTCTCCCTAGGACCCTAAGTTACTCTATGTCTTAGGAGGTAAGTATCAAATACTTAGGAGACATGGAACAACTGTTCAGCTAACAATGGTTCTCTTGTGTCTTTATCTACTCGCTTTACAACATCAACAGACTCAGAACTCTCTCATAACAAGTTGAATGATGATTTATTAATGACAAATATTAATCATGAACAATATCGTGAAATTTCACTTTTTATCATAGCTTTCATAAAAAAAAAGGGATAGTAATGAACTCCCTTGTCATATGTAATGCAGATCCAATTCGCATTCTGTCAAAATGCTAAAAATAGGATTGCTGATGACTTTGTTTCTTGCTTAATGAACGTATTGACTTTTTAGCATAGTGTCATTTTATGTGCAGCGATTCTTATGGTGTGCATCACAAAAGTAGCAAAGTCATCTCTTGAGGCGGCGTTGGCTGAGAACCCAGAAGGGGAGGGCATACTGGTCTCACCTCAATTGCCGATTGTGTCGGGTCCTCCCTTAGACCTACACCAGCCTCTTGTTATCAATATTGATGCTTCAAGTGACGATCACGATAAGTAAAAGAGCTCCGGTTGTATGTAAATTCTTTCCTCTACTATTCCTTCCACATTATTTGGTACATATCAGTTAGTTCAAACTTCTCCTCCAGAACTTTCCTTCTTTTTCTGTAAACACAGAACAGTGCAACATTCAAGATTTACTTGGATAAAATATCAATTTCAGTACAATATTAACCTCTGAATTCTTTCTTCTGTGCCTACTGAAGTAAAATTTGCTTGTTACCGATGTGGCTCGGTAATATTACCTAAACGAGCACCTCAAAGCTTTTTGGTGTATATATAGTAAGCTACTTAGACATCTAATCCAACATGCGACTTATGAAAGAGTTTTCTTGATGAAGTTGCCTCATCTTTTGGTTACTTGTAGGGAAAAGATGAACTTGACAACTTACAAGATCAAGAAAAGATGTTAATGGAGCAAAACCATGCCAAGAGGATGGAAGTTCAGAAACTAGAGAATGAGCATGATATTCTAAGAGCAGCTGAAGACAGGGCATTTGATGATCACTATACCATGGAATATTTCCTTATTAAAATATTAATGTATGGATGCTATTGAACATCCTGTGGTTTAGTTGCTTATTAATCAAATATTATGTGGTTTAATTACTAATTTGAATGGTTGAATTGTTATTCGAAATTATGTGGTTTTGTTTCTAGTTTGGAATGGTTGAATTGTTATTGCAAATTATGTGGTTTAGTTACTTGCTCGGAATTGTTATTGAAAATTTCGTGGTTTAGTTATTGGTTTGGAATGGTTGAATTATTATGAAAGTGAAATATTATGAAATTGGATATGTGTTGTTTATTGTTTAGTTACCAGGTGAATGTAGTTTTTTTTAAATTTAAATAGTCAAATTGTAATGGCTATAACTGTGAAAATTAGTGGAGAATAGTAACGAAAAAAATAATGTAGTCACAGTAAAAACTGTGACAAAACAAACTAACTGCCACATTAATAACTGTGATAAATGGAATATTGGTCACGGTTACAACTGTCACATAAATGGACTTCTCTAACGGTTATAACCGTTACCACCAAAAAAATTTGTCACGGTTATAACCGTGACCAAAACAAATATTTGTCACGGTTATAACCGTTACCAAAACAAATATTTGTCACGGTTATTACCGTGACTAAATATTAACCACGCCCCACTAGTAACGGTTATTACCGTGACGAAAAATAATTGTAACGGTAATAACCGTGGGTAATCGCCTATTATGGTGTAGTGTTATTTGTCACAATATTTAAATTATGTTAGACAAATATTGGTTTGCATATAATATGTGACATTATAATTCTTTTGTTCATTCAAACAAGTTAGTTAAAAGAAAATAGTTTAATGATATTGCAAATTTCTTTAAATATAAAGTTTTAAAAGTTGAGATTATTTTAGGTACAAACCGAAAGGGTCGTTCTGTCAACCTGACGTAAATAGTCCTAAGTGACACGGTACTTAATCGTCCATATGTAGACCTCCACTAGCTGGAAACTGGCCCCTACAACTAATCCAAGTTAATCAACACTTGATAGACTAAATATTTCTTAAGATTGATTAGCAAAATCACTTAAACTATTATTCTAATACTTTAGACTGTCATTTTTGTAAACATGGCTTGTAAAGATAAAAAGTTAGAGCCTAAGCTGAAAGCTATTAGATCTTACTTTAAGAGGTGACAGAGTCAGATAATTTTTTACTCACTATCCTAAGGCTTATATAAACAATTAGTAGAATCACACATTTTGTTAAATGGATTCTGATGACACAGAGTATGATTTAGGAGTAATCCAAACATATGGCTTAGTCGAACCAAAAATATCTAAAGAAATGGACTATAATTGGTTTCATGGAATTCTTAAGTATTTTTTGATTCATTATATGATATTCACTTCGGATATAAAAATACTAAAGATCACTAAGATCTAGTGTAAGGTTTCACCTGTGGAACAACTTAGATACTCATAAGTTGATAGGTTAATGTGACAAACTACCATAGATAGGAGTATCAAAGAATTTGAAATGGTATACTTAAACATAATTTGTGCTGAAGTTGAAATGCTCAGATATCTTACTATGTATATATTAGATAGATCAAGACAAATTTTACTCGTGTTATAACTTCATGATATATTAAAACTGAATAAATCAAGCATCTTATTATGCATATACATGTGATCTACATATTTATGAACCTGTCCTTTTTATAAATTATGCTAAAAGAACTGCTAAAGCATGATCTTGTGAATTCTAAGATGACAGGTATATGTAGTCGTATTTCAAGATGTTAAAAAGTCTAAAAGACAAAAATGTGGTTCTTGACTATAAAAGTTATAAAAGAACTTTATAGATCTCTTGACGAAGAGTCTGTTTACTTTTGACGAAATCTTTGTCTAAAAAATTAATCCTAGAATCATCGAAGGGATGGGATTAAGCCTATAAGTTAGTCACCAGCATTGGAAATCTAACCGAGTCTGACCAGAGATTTCAAGAAACCGTTCAATGGGTAGGAACAAGCTGAACTTATGTGACTAGTTTGGAACACTGACCCTGAGATTAAATTCTTTTAAATTAATTCTCAAGAGACTGTACGATGTATATGGATACCCCATCCCTATGGTGATAGTGTTCCGGTGTGATTTAGTTATGATGAGTTTTAAAAACTCTTAATAGGTCCAAGCATAGTTATGCAGGTTGACTCCAAACAGTAATCCTTTGAGGACTTACCTATATAAGAGGTCGTGATCAATGCCGCGATTATGGGACAGAACGATCCCAGACAACTCTTATGTATAAGAAAAAGTGTGCATGGCCAATCAAAAGCGCCACCCCAATAGACCCAAGAACCTCTATCGTACTATGTGTGTTATTTTCTGAATCTGATTCAAGAAGTCTGATTTAAGGCAAAGTCCATCAAGCAATTCTTTAGATAAAGACAATAGTCACTAAGTAAGATTCAATGTTGTATTCCATCTCATCTATGCATAATATATCATTGCCCATAAATTCTTCATCTTTACTCCTTTTGAATATTGTTATCTTTGGTTCCAGAATTTTTTATTGGGGGAAGGGGTGGGGATATTGTTGTAATTGCTGGTGGAAAAAAATAATATTTTTTCTTTATTCACATTAAAAATCTTATCATGAATCATTTCTTTAACTGCCTAAAACGGTCACATTATTATCCCTTATCACACTTTTATTCCTAATAAATCCTATTGAAAGATCATTAATATATTGGTTTTGTCACATGGTTCCATATATACATGTCTCCTTTGTGTTATTGCAAGAAGAAAAAGTTTCCATTCTCTAAAAATTCTATCTATTCGTCCTTCAGAATTTATTCGATTTCAATCATCCACTTCCATTCTAATTATTTTCATCTTCTGGGCAAAGCTAAGTTCGAGTCATTCTTCCGAAGTTGTGTATAACGACGGAAAATCGGTAGAGCGAGGGTTTACCACTAGGAGCATTCGAGAAAAGTCTACACATAGGCTGGATCAACTCTTAGGACAATGTTTCGTGCACGACTTCTCCGGAGGCCGGTAACTTTAATTTAGTTTATTTTGTCTACATATTTTTAATAGAAAGAAGCAATATTTCTAACTCCACTGACTTTTGAAAACTTACATCAGTCACACAAATACATTTAGGGCCTGTTTGGTTGGATGTAGGTGGATGAAAGTGTGAAAGTGGGAGTTTCATGTGCATGTAACTCATTTGAGTTGCAATACATATCACTTTCCAAAAAGTGTTTGGTTGCAAAAGTTTTTGTCCTCCCGCAAGTGGGGAGTTACAATGTAGTTTGTTTGGATGACCACTTGAAAGTGGCTTTGATGGAGTTTGTGTGTTTGGTTAGGACATTGCAAGTGATATAATCACCCTCATGAAGAATGGTATGGTTACCCAAAAATTTCAACATTTCCAACAGAATTTGGCAGCAGAGAACCATTTTCATAACCGAAAAAAAAAAATAAAACATGTTCCCAGCAAGATGACATGAACACTCTCAGCAAATTGATATATAATTTTGCAAGATTTGCTTTTTCCAGCAAATATGATACATTTTCCCAACAAATTTGATATATGTTCGCAGCAAGATGACATGTTCCCAGCATATATGATTCATGTTCCCAGAAATGAACACATTTTTCCAACAAATATGAAATGTTCCCAGCAAGTATTCATGTTCCTAGCAAATATGATACATGTTCCCATCAAATATGATATACGTTTCCAGCAAATATGATATGTTCCCAGCAAGTGACATGTTCCCAGCAATACGACATGTTCCCAGCAAGTATACATGTTCCCAGCAATGGGAAATGTTCCCAGCAATATGACATGTTCCCAGTATATATGATACATGTTCGCAGCAAGATGACATGTTCCCAGCATATATGATACATGGTCCCAGAAATGAACACATTTCTCCAACAAATATGATATGTTCCCAGCAAGTATTCATGTTCCCAGAAAATATGATACATGTTCCCATCGATTATGATACATATCAAAAATAAGACATCAAAAATACGACATGTTCGCAGCAATATACATGTTCCCAGCAAATATGACATGTTCCCAGCAATGGGAAATCTTCCCAGCAAATATGACATGTTCCCAGCAATATGACATGTTCCCAGCAAATATTACATGTTCCCAGCAATGGAAAATCTTCCCAGCAAATATGACATGTTCCCAGCAATATCATTCCAATGAAACAAAATCTTGTTCACAAGGAGATCATGGGCTCAGAGTATGAAAACTGAAAATAATTAAAACTTGTTCAGGAGAACAATATGGGCTCAGAATGTAGCAAAATCTTCTTCGAAAAATATCATCAGACGAAGAACATATCAAAAATCAAATATGATACATGGTCCCTGCAAATATGACATAGAAAACCAGCAAGATGACATGTTCCCAGCAAATATGACATGTTCCCAGAAAATCTTACATGTTCCCAGCAATATGCCATGTTCCCAGCAAATATTACATGTTCCCAGCAATGGGAAATCTTCCTAGCCATATGACATGTTCCCGGCAATATCATTCCAATGAAACAAAATCTTGTTCACAAGGAGATTATGGGCTCAGAGTTTAAAAACTGGAAATAATTAAAAACTTGTTCAGGAGAACATTATGGGCTCAGAATATAGGAAAATTTTCTTCGAAAATATCATCATACGAAGAACATATCAAAAATGTAAATTCCTGCGTACAATAAAATTGAAACATGGACCATACTTGCTGGGAACATGTATCATATTTGCTGGGAACATGTACCATTATTTGTTTCACATTGAAACACAAGTCATCATAGCCCATAATGCATTCTCATCATCGCCCATATATTATAAGAAAATAAGACCAACGTATGGTGCAGTAACCAGAAACTGCCCCAAAATTGAAGCCACATAAAAACTGGAAGGAAGAAGAAGATACTGAAACTCAGTTTCAGGAAAAATTGAAGGCACCAAGTTATGCATTGTCATCATAGCCCAAAATATCATTATTTGTTTCAAGAAAGCAAAACTCATCACAGCCCATATAAGATTTCAAGATAGCAAAACTCATCATTAACCCAAAACTGAAATTGAAGTGCCCAAAACTGAAATTAGTAACAAAAAACTGAAACACAAGACTGAAAAAAGCGATTGGCTCAAAGGATTCACCATCCCACTCATCATCGCCAATTTAAAAACTTGGCTACCTCCATCCATCACCAAATTGGTGGGGGAGGCCATCAAGTTTTGGTGCTCAACGTAGGGCACCTTCCTCATTTGTGTTGTCGGGACCGAAATAGCATTTTAGACTCAAAGGTTGCACCTTCCTCATCATTGTCTAAAACTAGGCTACAAGTTGGCCACCTCCGTCCATCACCACAATGGTAGGGGAGGCCACCAACTTTAGCTTCTAATTAGGTTGCACCTTCATAGCTCATTCAAAGACAACTCCTGCACCCAAACAGTACATACCCCTTGTCATTACATTGTCATTACATTGTAGGTGCAGACGAAAAGAACTTGGGTCTACACAAATAAGTTGGTACTACATAAAAGAGATGTAGACTAAAATCGATACAAGTAATGTTAGAAAACCCAAAGTGACAACAATGGCCGATGGGTGGCCATTGCGCACATCTTCCCCCTTATTTCCATATCGTTCATCCTTGTAATTTGAGTGGAAGTAACCCATTGCCTCCTCATAATCTTGGTACTTGAAATAACAAGCGCCTTTAAACCCATTCACTTGCATGTGACATTCAGGCCAGGTTGTGTACACCCCTAGCTTTCTTTCTTTCAAAACAACGTAGAAAGACATGCTACAAAAATAGAAAATTAACAAAAACAGCAGCAAAGATATCAAAAGAGCAGGGAATTAACAAAAGCAAAGACATCAAAAGAGCAGGGAATTGAACATATTTCACCTAGGAATTCAATGCCGCATACTCTTTTTTTTGCCTTATGTCCCAATATGAAAAGGAATATGGCTAGTTGTTCTTCCACACAAACAGATCGTGTATCATGGAGCGACCTCGTTTTCTATTAAATTAATAGTTATAGTTAGGGGCTGTTTGGTTCCCTCCTATGGGCTGAAAGTGGGAATGTTTTTTGCAACTCGGGTGAACTGTTGTCCACTTTTGGTGCAATAATATTCTAAATCTACATCTAGATAGGGCAAAGTAAATAATAGTGTAAACCTAGAAAGGGCAAAGTATACAGATCAAAAATTATCAGAAATATGCTTATTTGCAGGAAAGACTAGTACGACAACAAAATCTGATCACAATTTGCAAGAAAATGACATTTTCCCAGCAAGTTGACATGCTCGCAGCAATATGACATGTTCCCAGCAACATGTTCCCAGCATTATGATACCACAAATTCGGAATATCGGATTATCTGTGGAAGCAAAAATTTATAAGCCAAAAAATCTCAAGATCTATACACGCGCAGGCATGTGCCATGTTCCCAGCAAGTATTCGTAACATGTTCCCAGCAGATCTATACACGCGCAGGCATGTGCCATGTTCCCAGCATATGTATACAACGAAAATTAACGGATCTCCAAAAAAATGAACGGAGCAACCGAAAAAATTTACGGATCTACAAAAAATGGGAGGAAATGACCGGATCTATAAAAAAATTCCACGAAATGGCGAAAATAAGGACACAACATGACAGATCTACATAGATCTATGAACGGAGCAACCGAAAAAATTTACGGATCTACAAAAAATCGGAGGAAATGACCGGATCTATAAAAAAATTCCACGAAATGGCAAAAATAAGGACACAACATGACAGATCTACATAGATCTATGAACGGAGCAACCGAAAAAATTTACGGATCTACAAAAAATCGGAGTAAATGACCGGATCTATAAAAAAAATTCCACGAAATGGCGAAAAAACGGACACAACATGACAGATCTACATAGATCTACGAAGATCTAACGAAAAAATGGCGGAAATAAACACAATTTCCCAAAAAAAGGGTAAGAATTTAACGAAAAAATGGGTTCCAAGAGCAGAGGTTTACAGTGCAGAAGAGAATGGCGGAAGAGCGGTGCTCGGAAGCCTCCTTTTTTTCCCCACTTCCTTCTCCAGCTTTTCCTTCTCTCTCCTCCCACTTTCACTGGACTTCAAGAACCCAATGGCCGGAACTCAAAAGCCCCTTTTTGGTAGAGACAGGAACTGGAGCGGGGTCACATCAACCCACTTGCAAGTAATAAACCCTCCCAACCAAACACCAAAAGTGGCCAACAGTTCACCCGAGTTGCAAAAAACATCTCCACTTTCAGCCCATAGGAGGGAACCAAACAGCCCCTTAAATGGTTCCTAATCATTAATCATACTTTGGATGTAATACCAGAACTCTTTTATATATATATTATATATATATATATATATACTTTATGTTATCCTAAGTTGGAGCTTGGTATATAAGTACTATATATAGTATTAGTACTTTAAATCCAAATTACTAAGTTGGGCCATGAGGGGAGCAAAAGGCAAGCAAAAGCAATGGTAATAGTTAAAGGTGTATAATAATATTTATTCTACTAATTGGGGGCAGTTAAAAGGAGAGTAGTGACAAGAGGGTCTTTGGGCACAGCAATCAATGAGAGTAGGGAGGATGAGATTATTCAAACCCATGGAAACTGGCTCGGGCCTAGGAGAAATCCGCGGAGCACCCGTGCTTCCTCGGAAACAAAGAAAATAATACGTGAATATAGCCATGCACACTGGTCGAGGACTTTTAAAGAGAGAAGAAGAAGGAGGAGGAAGAAGCATAACCCTACATTTTTTTAAAGAGACAGTGAAAGAACAATGATGCAATACCATTAATTGCTTCCTTAACCCTAGCCTAGTAATTAGCCCCTCTCTCTCTCTCTCTCTCTCTCTCTCTCTCTCTCTCTCTCTCCTTTTTGGTGAGACCTGGTTTTCATGAACTAGATTTAACCACTTAGTCGACCATTAGGTCAAGGGCTAGCTACGTACTACTTTTACTTTGGCCATACTTGTTTGTGTAGATGTACCAACTTATATTATGCTACGTTGTTCATGATTTGTTATCGTAAACGTGACTGCATATTAAGTGGTGGCTTTCTACTGAGTTCCTGGTCCGGATGGGATCCAGTAATAGTAGAAGATTCAATAGTTAGCTGCCATGTTAACCAGAATTATCTCGTGACAAAATATTATTTTCGAATATATAATACAGTATTGTAGTATATTTGATAGATATTGTTCTTTCTCATCTAAAGATCACTCGTACGGTTGCATAGATATATATGAGATGGATGTATGTGAGATATTTTTGGATCTGAGAATCATACTCGCATGTCCACATTTCCACACGCAACCGCAGTCAACAATATCTGGCCGACTAGCTATATATCCATCTGAGCAAATCTAATATTTTCGAAATCCATGGATTTGTGCAGTATTCTTTTGTGCACGATGAAAACGAAGCCATGAGCACTGCATTAAGTTCAGTTTTAAATCAGGCCGGCTACGTTCTCTTGCATTTTAAAAACACCATGGACACGTTTCTTGATGTCAAATTACTGATCCAGTTCGTTAGTAGATATGAGAAATCTATCACACCACTCAATTGTTCAAGAATCAAATCAAGCTAGGATAAGAAATGAATCTGTTAGTGAGAAATTAGAGTTGGTACCTGTTGAAAAATTAGGGGCGGTACCTATTGACAAATATTTTTTTATACTTATATAATTAGGACGTGTGTAATGCATATTAATGATTGCTCTTTAAAGGAAAAGGCATGCATATCGAATACTTGGAGGACGTGTGTAATCTCTTTTGGAACATATTACCCTACGGGAGGGACAATCTTATATGACATAATCTAGATGGCATGCATATCGAAAAGAATATATTTGATAATGTCTTCAATATGGTGGTGGATATAAAGGAAAATGCAAAAGACAATCCAAAATCAAGAAAATACTTTGTTAGATTATATTTGTAACTAATGTAAATATGATCCATAAGTCCAATCGTGTAAACACTATATATTGTAAACAGCCATCATCAATAAAGAGCAAGACATTATTATTTCCTATATGGTATCAGAGCCTTCCGAAAAATCCTAGCCGCCAGACTCTACATCTCCCTTCCCCTCCCGGCTCCGATTGAGCCGTCCGTCCGGCACTGACGACTGCTCCGCTCCGGTCCGCCCGGCTCCGACTGAGCCATCCGTCCGGCTCCGACTGAGCCGTACACCCGGCCCCGACGACTGCTCCGCTCGGCTCGTCCGCCCGATCCACACGGCCGGGCCCGCCGCCTGCTCCCTGTCCGCCCGGCGCCGACTGTTCTGTCCGTCCGGCCCCATCCGCCCGACGCTGTCCGCCGACTGCTCCGCTCGGCTCCGACCCCGTCCGCGCCAGCGCCTGACCGCGGAACTCCGCCGCCGACCCCGTCCGCGCGCGGCCGATTCGCCGCCGACCCCTACGCGCAAGATCCGGCGCCCCGATAGCGGCAGGTTTGCCGTGAACCCCGTACAGCAACGACCGATTCGCCGCCGACCCCGTCCATCAACGGCCGATTCGCCGCTCGTTCGGCCGATCCGTCAGAGTTGTACAAAATTTTATACACCCGACATCCGCGATGGCTGATGATGCTGCGTCCAGCTACTCCATCGCGACTGGCGGTGGCGGTGCACACAACCTAAATTATCCTAATCCGAAGGATCCATATTTTCTGAGTTCTGCTGACCAACCAGGAAATATCATTACTCCTATTATTTTCCGTGGACCGAACTATGCTGAGTGGTCTCGGTCGATACGTCTCTCCCTGATCTCTAGGCGAAAGATCACTTTTTTGGAAGGTACTGAAATCAAACCTGTTAATGATGCTAGTAAATTGCTTAATTGGAGATGTGTGCAAGCGCTATTGGTTCAATGGGTTCTTAATACCATTGATCCGTCTCTGAAGAAATTTTTGCCGTACTTTGAGGAGGTTTATCCATTGTAGAACTTGTTGGAGAAAAGATTTGTTGTTAGCAATGGCACTCGGAAGCAACAAATTAAGGTGGCTTTGGCTGAGTGAAAACAAACGACTTCGATGTCCGTAGAAACCTACTTTAAAAATTTGCAGTCTTTGTGGGATGAACAAGCTGCTTATTTTCCATTGCCTACTTGTACCTGTGGTGAACTTGCTGCAAAGCTACAGGCTATGAAAGATGAAGACCACCTTCAGGACTTTATGTATGGGTTGAATGCTGAGTTGTATGGTCATACCCGATCTAATATTCTGGCTCAGGATCCTCAGCCAAGTTTAGATCGGGCATACCAGGCAGTCCGTGAGGAGGAGGATATGCGAAAATCTCATGACCAATCTGCTGCTGAGGAGGTGTTGGCGCTGGCTATCAAGACTTCACCTCGTCTTTCTACTACTTCTAATAGTAGAACCTCAGATTCCCGGGACAAATCAGGTATGATCTGTACTTATTGCAAAAAAACAGGTCATGATGTTGTAACTTGCCTTGCCAAGATTGGCTATCCAGAGTGGTGGGAGACTCGTCCTCGACGTGAGGGCGGACGTGGTGCTGGTGGTGGCAGAGGCCCGACACCACAGCAGAGGCGTGATGGGGGACGCGGTGCTGGTGGCGCAGGGGTTGTTCATCATGTCGTCGCTGCTGGTCATGGTGTCCCTGCTGGTCTTGTTGGGAGTTCGACGGATATGATGCATGGAGGGTATCATTCACCACTCTCAGGTGAACAATGGCAGAAACTGATGAGCTTGCTGGGTAACGACAATCCTTCCAACCCTGGTTCTTTAAACTCTGATCGTCTGATGGGTAAGAATTCTTCTGTCACTTGGATATTCGATACTGGGGCAGGTGAACAAAGGGGTGGACTTTACTTCTTGGGGGAGGTTCCAGCTTCTTTGGCTTCGGTGATCCTGGCTGTAAAACCCATAAATTTAGATTGCAATTTTAAATTCTAATTTGTAATTATTAAATAAATTTTTGTTAGATAATTAGTTAATATTTGTTAGTATAAATTAATTTTTCCAAAGTTAATTAATTTGAATTTTTGCATGTCAACCCAGACCCGCATCCGAATCCAATTGGAGTCTAAAATAATTATTTCTATAAATTAAATAAAGTTTTAAATAAGACTAAAATTATTTTTAAACAAATGTTAAACATTTAGCCTTTTTATTAGGCCCAATTTTTATTTAAGCCTAGAGCCCAAAGCCTTTATATTAATAGGTTCCTTAAAAATTTATTTTTCAATTAAAAGCCCAAAAGCCTTGACATGTTAGCCCATTGGAATTTTGTTCTTATTAATAGGTTACTTAAGTTAGAGAGAGAGAGTGAAACTTACATTCACTTCTCATCTCATTTCTTTCTGTGGGTCTTCTGAGAGGAACCGAAAGAATTTTCGGTTATGGCCGAACCTTCCTCAACGGATCAACCGACGACCTTCGGCCTTCCGAAACCGACGGCGATCCTTCGGATCCCCTCTCCGGTAACCGCCCTATATTTTCCTATATAAACCCTCCTCTCCTTCTTCATCTCCATCTCAAGCTCTATCACCATTTTTTTCCCAAACCACCATTTCCGGCGATCTTCCCGGAGCTCGATCCACCACCCGTGGCCGACCCCCTAGACGACCGTCGCTCCCCGGCGAGATCCCGAGGCCGGCGCCCCTTTCCAGCGGCCTGCCGCCGACCCGCACGGCCCCCGCGTCACCGTTCGCCGCCGACAAACCCGTCACCCGCGCCCTGCCGCCGCCCCCTGGCCGGCGCCCGACCCCCGGCAACCCGCTGACCGCCGGCGTTTGCCCCGGTGACTGTCCCGTCCGTTTCCAGTGCTGACCCGTTCCTGTTCCGAGATCCAAATCGGAACTCCGTTGTCGGTGCACTCTGACCCAATTATTTTCTTTTAGTCTATGATGATACTGGTCCAACCGAGTTCCTCGGGAATCCGGGATTCCGACAACGTAACAGTTACGTTACTATTTTTGATTCCGAAGTTTCTTCGGAAACTGTGGATGCTGGATTGGGTTCTGTTGAGTTTAATATGATGGATTGGGTTTTGGAAAATATTATTCTGTGGTATATATATATATTGGAGTTTTTGGAGTTATGTTGCAGGTTTACGGTGTATTCCCAGTTTTTGGGTTGACCAAAAACAGAGGAGATGCTGCCGAAAATTTTGCAAAATAATAAAAATGATTTTTAAAAATGATTTTTGATATAAAAATGTTATTTTATAATATTTTTGGGCGACGACCTTAACGGTCACTGGGCCCCAGCGAAAATGCAAACGAAACCGGGTCCACCGGACGTTGAGGCATTAGCTGCAATTATGACGATTGGACCAAGTCTGAGATTCATTTGATAAAAATTTAATTTAAATTATTATTTTATTTAGTTATTAATTTGTAGGATAATATTCAAGACTAACCAAATGTTTTCTCTTATTTAAATTCGTGTAAATGGTCTGTAAGGGCATAAGCCCATTGTTTTCTATTTTTCTCTGTGGCCTGTAATTAATAGTGTAGTTTTCTTTCTTTTTCTGGGTTGCTGGTTTTTAGCGTAGATACGTAGAATATTAAATGAGTATGAAAACTTAGTAGTTTTCACATTAAGTTAATATTTAAAATATAAGTTTGTATTATTTAACAAATTCACGTTTTCTTGTAAAATCTATTTTTTTTATATATATAAAACTCACAAGGTTTTGCTAAATAACCTGTAAATGCGAATTTCTACATAAAAGTTAGTTAGATTTTACCTCGTTCACATTGATTAAATAAATTACTATTTGATTAAATGAGTCTTTCTCACATTTTAGCTACAAATTAGTAGTATAATAAAATTATGATTTCTCATTTAAAAACAAGGTTTAACTTTACATATTTTTGCCAATAAACTGATACATACAAAGCTTTTCCGAAATTAAAATGATAAATGGTTTTCTTTCGTAATTAAGTGCAAACTCACTAGATAATCGCGTTTGTTGTGACTTTGTTGTGTTAACGTAATAAAGACTAAAATTGACTAGGATTAATTCTAGAGATTACAACTAGCACATCTAGATACGGCTTAATTTTGGTTCTAAGTCGGGAATTTCAAATGTAGGATTTCGAGGAAGTATTTGACCAAATTTCCTGGAACAAACTCTCGATCCAGTCACAAATAACCAAGGCAAGTACAGTTATGTTTGTTCGGTAATTTAACTAGTAATTATTTTATTGCAATTTTAAACCACATTGTTACACGGAACTCTCTCCTAGAGTATTGATTGTTATTGCCTCATTGAATCTAATTGACTCGGGATATTGGGGGAGTAGTGTAGCGTCTATGACCAATACCCCTCATTGAATCTAATTGAATCTAATTGTACGAGCTTACCCCTCTCACACACGGGGATAGGCCGGATCATATCAGTGAATCATCCCAATCCGGTCATAGTCGTTACTTACTCAAATCACATTGTTTTCAATTGTAGAATTGTTAGAAAATATTGTTCAAGGTATTTCAAAATTGTTTAACATTGCAAATTTCAAATTATTATTTGAATTATTCGATATTCGTGATTGTACTTTGCTCCCTCCTGACTGGAGACCAACATTTTTAGGTGATTACATCTTCGAGGATCTGATGTCTAACTCTGGCCCCGCAGAACTTGGAACCTCAGAATCATAAGGCTGGATAGTGCTTTATTTTAGTTGTGGTAATTGAATGTAATAAAAGATATTTTTGTAATGGTTGTGGTTCTGAATAAAAGATTTTATTTTTCGTTAGAGTTTTGTCTGTGTGGTTTACTACTGAATACAGCTTACTGCCGCCGTCTCATCAACGGTGCAGGCTGGGCATGATCCGGTTCGACCCAAGAAATTGGGATCGGGTCGTGACATGTTTTTAGTGGTGGCCCATGCAGGTCAGATCTGTAAATTGGTCTAGTCAACTTAGTCTAGACCATCACGCAGTTCTGTAACTTGACCTAGGAATAGTAAAGACTTTAGGAAAACAGACTTTAGAAACAACTAGAACACTTAGATAATTTACACCATGATTACATTATAGGGCCGAAATTATTTATTTAAATATTTATTTTTGCCTGCTTCCTAGGATACCTTGTTTGTTTGTACCTAGACCTTATCTAGAATAGGCAAATTGTATCCTTGAGTATCCCATGACTCTCGGGATTATCTCCTTCTAGATCTTTATCAGATTCTAGCATACTTTAGGATCCATAATCTTTTTGGAATAAGATTGAATTTTCAATCTCCTTCCTCCCTAAGCAAATCTTTCTCCAACTTCTTGGGTTGATCAAATCTTACTTTTTCACCTTGATTTGGAATCTTGATTCATTCGCTATGAAGAATTTCAAATTCTCTTAGCAACCCTGATGAATTTTATCTACCCAATGTATTTCTATAACCATTTATTCCAATCTTTTGCTTTGACCTCCTTTCCGAATTGATTAACATTCTCGAAATAAATCATGAACCAAATTTTCTGGAATCATAAAGCCTTAGGGATATTTATGACCAGAAGAATTAGTCAGTTCATGATTCTTCTGAATAAGCTATTTTTCAACTCCAATATTGATTGCTATCTCCTAAATTATTCCAAAGACTTGAGAAAATTCTCATCTGTTGATTTCCTCCACTCAATCTTATTCTCTATGCAATCTCTTGATCAAGTCATGGCTTAGTAAGCTCTTATGATTAATATCATGAAGCTGGAACAGTCGGAAAAGTGATCATATTTTGAATCCATTTTAAACCTTGAATTTCCTTTAGTCATGGAAATATCTTTAATTGTTTAATCGTCTCAAAGCTATTTCAATCATTAGTTTTACTAGACAAATTCAAACTTGATTTTCCTTGATATCGATAAGAATTACCTTCTCTCAAAAATTTCCAATTTTCCTTAGTTGTGAAATCATACTTCTTAAAATAAATTCTGTATTCCCTGAGTGATTTATCGGGAATATTTTCTTTGGTCCTCCTTATTTAATCTGAAGCCATAATCCTTCTATCTGATCTTGTGACTAACTCTATTAATCAAAATCAAGGTTGACCGTTTCATCTTTGGAAAAAATCGGAGAACAAATACTCCTCTTAAATTTTAGAACCAGTCTTTTGAAATCTCAAACCTATACTTATTTTTGATAAGTCACTTGATCTCAGAAGAACAGTCATCTACATTTTCTATCCTGTTTAGAAATTTCAACTTGTTTGAAAATTTTAGATTCCTCTGAAATTCACATGGACAAGGTTGAGGTAATATTTAGCAACCTAACATGACTCCGCACGATTACGTGATAGTCAATTATCTAAATTATGGAAAACTGCGAGTTTATTGCAGCTAGTTGCGCACTGGCGAGGCATAAACTTTAAGTTTAAATAATGACAGATATTTGTTAGGTTTCCAAATATGATTGAAACTTTGTCCTATGTTTGATTAGCCATGAGATGGATAAAAGTTGGATGAATACTCGGTAAACCAAATTATTCAAGTTATGGAGTCAAAGATTCATTGCAGCCAGGTGCACTCTGGCGAGGCATGAATTTAAGACAAAATGACTTTGAAAATAATTAGTTTCCGAATATTATTAAGACTGTAATCATGCCATGGTTATCTTTAATTCTTTAGAGAAATTGCATTCTAGAAGTTATCCCTACTTTCAAAATTCTATCAGATTATGATCTTGTCATTTTTTTTAAACCACCCTCACTATCTTAATTTTGTTGGTTTTACCTAAGTCATAAATTTTTCCACATTCCGAAAAATTTATATTATCTTTTTGTTTTCTCAAATAAATTGTTGATATCATTTTTTTATTATTTATAATCTCATTTTGAAATTTTCTATCCTATGATCATTTTATCTCGACTTTACTAATGCCTAAAATGATTTTGATCACAAACAAATATTTTTATCTTAGATGATTTTATAAAAAAAAAAAATGCTTATATTTTTGTATTTAGCAATCATGCCTCAAATTGGACTAAGGCTAGTAAATTAAATTGGAAAGATTAATTGCAGGAATTTATGGAATACTTGAATTTTGAGATATAGAAAATACTTGTGGAAGAGGAAAATCAATGATATAAATATCAGGTACTGATATGATAAAATTAGAGGTTGATAAAATTGTTGATATACATTTTAGGAAGATACATCGGATGAAAAAGAATTTTTGACTTGAGGGATGACAATTGTGTGAATAAGAAGAATCAGGATTTTAAATATTTTTTTTTAAAAAAAAAATGGAAAGGTTGGTTGAAAGATGTGATAAGTTAGAGTCGAAGAGATATAGGATTTGAGTTTAATCGTGGTATATATAAGTTTACTTGAGGATTCATGATCAAACATGTAAATAAAGATGTAAAATCAGGATATGTACAGGATAGCATATAATCAAAGAATATTCATCTGTGAGTAAGTAATGATAAAAACATGATGGATCATGACAAATCAAGTGTTGGAACGTAGCGTTGAAATTTATGGTTGATAAATAAGAATCGAGGCTTGATATTGAAGTATTAAGACAAGACAAAATGTAGAGTTAAATTTGAATATATTAGAAAACTGAAAGAGGTACATACTAAGTGAAAATATGGAAAACAAAATTTTTTTTTTTAGTGATTGGCAATTTAAGAATGGAATCAGAAACTCATAATCATAGAGAATAACTTTATTTCTAAGGAGGGAAGAACGAAAGATTGATGATGGTTTTGCTATGAGACAGTTAGCCTAGTTTAGATATGAGGTTACTAAGGAAAGAATATGATTGCATGATTGTATCCCTAACATCGCCTTTAAATTTCGAGGACAAAATTTTCTAAGGAGGGAAGGTTGTAAAACCCATAAATTTAGATTGCAATTTTAAATTCTAATTTGTAATTATTAAATAAATTTTTGTTAGATAATTAGTTAATATTTGTTAGTATAAATTAATTTTTCCAAAGTTAATTAATTTGGATTTTTGCATGTCAACCCAGACCCGCATCCGAATCCAATTGGAGTCTAAAATAATTATTTCTGTAAATTAAATAAAGTTTTAAATAAGACTAAAATTGTTTTTAAACAAATGTTAAACATTTAGCCTTTTTATTAGGCCCAATTTTTATTTAAGCCTAGAGCCCAAAGCCTTTATATTAATAGGTTCCTTAAAAATTTATTTTTCAATTAAAAGCCCAAAAGCCTTGGCATGTTAGCCCATTGGAATTTTGTTCTTATTAATAGGTTACTTAAGTTAGAGAGAGAGAAAGTGAAACTTACATTCACTTCTCATCTCATTTCTTTCTGTGGGTCTTCTGAGAGGAACCGAAAGAATTTTCGGTTATGGCCGAACCTTCCTCAACGGATCAACCGACGACCTTCGGCCTTCCGAAACCGACGACGATCCTTCGGATCCCCTCTCCGGTAACCGCCCTATATTTTCCTATATAAACCCTCCTCTCCTTCTTCATCTCCATCTCAAACTCTATCACCATTTTTTTCCCAAACCACCATTTCCGGCGATCTTCCCGGAGCTCGATCCACCACCCGTGGCCGACCCCCTAGACGACCGTCGCTCCCCGGCGAGATCCCGAGGCCGGCGCCCCTTTCCAGCGGCCTGCCGCCGACCCGCACGGCCCCCGCGTCACCGTTCGCCGCCGACGAACCCGTCACCCGCGCCCTGCCGCCGCCCCCTGGCCGGCGCCCGACCCCCGGCAACCCGCTGACCGCCGGCGTTTGCCCCGGTGACTGTCCCGTCCGTTTCCAGTGCTGACCCGTTCTTGTTCCGAGATCCAAATCGGAACTCCGTTGTCGGTACACTCTGACCCAATTATTTTCTTTTAGTCTATGATGATACTGGTCCAACCGAGTTCCTCGGGAATCCGGAATTCCGACAACGTAACAGTTACGTTACTATTTTTGATTCCGAAGTTTCTTCGGAAACTGTGGATGCTGGATTGGGTTCTGTTGAGTTTAATATGATGGATTGGGTTTTGGAAAATATTATTCTGTGGTATATATATATATTGGAGTTTTTGGAGTTATGTTGCAGGTTTACGGTGTATTCCCAGTTTTTGGGTTGACCAAAAACAGAGGAGATGCTGCCGAAAATTTTGCAAAATAATAAAAACGATTTTTAAAAATGATTTTTGATATAAAAATGTTATTTTATAATATTTTTGGGCGACGACCTTAACGGTCACTGGACCCCAGCGAAAATGCAAACGAAACCGGGTCCACCGGACGTTGAGGCATTAGCTGCAATTACGACGATTGGACCAAGTCTGAGATTCATTTGATAAAAATTTAATTTAAATTATTATTTTATTTAGTTATTAATTTGTAGGATAATATTCAAGACTAACCAAATGTTTTCTCTTATTTAAATTCGTGTAAATGGTCTGTAAGGGCATAAGCCCATTGTTTTCTATTTTTCTCTGTGGCCTGTAATTAATAGTGTAGTTTTCTTTCTTTTTCTGGGTTGCTGGTTTTTAGCGTAGATACGTAGAATATTAAATGAGTATGAAAACTTAGTAGTTTTCACATTAAGTTAATATTTGAAATATAAGTTTATATTATTTAACAAATTCACGTTTTCTTGTAAAATCTATTTTTTTTATATATATAAAACTCACAAGGTTTTGCTAAATAACCTGTAAATGCGAATTTCTACATAAAAGTTAGTTAGATTTTACCTCGTTCACATTGATTAAATAAATTACTATTTGATTAAATGAGTCTTTCTCACATTTTAGTTACAAATTAGTAGTATAATAAAATTATGATTTCTCATTTAAAAACAAGGTTTAACTTTACATATTTTTGCCAATAAACTGATACATACAAAGCTTTTCCGAAATTAAAATGATAAATGGTTTTCTTTCGTAATTAAGTGCAAACTCACTAGATAATCGCGTTTGTTGTGACTTTGTTGTGTTAACGTAATAAAGACTAAAATTGACTAGGATTAATTCTAGAGATTACAACTAGCACATCTAGATACGGCTTAATTTTGGTTCTAAGTCGGGAATTTCAAATGTAGGATTTCGAGGAAGTATTTGACCAAATTTCCTGGAACAAACTCTCGATCCAGTCACAAATAACCAAGGCAAGTACAGTTATGTTTGTTCGGTAATTTAACTAGTAATTGTTTTATTGCAATTTTAAACCACATTGTTACATGGAACTCTCTCCTAGAGTATTGATTGTTATTGCCTCATTGAATCTAGTTGACTCGGAATATTGGGGGAGTAGTGTAGCGTCTATGACCAATACCCCTCATTGAATCTAATTGAATCTAATTGTACGAGCTTATCCCTCTCACACACGGGGATAGGCCGGATCATATCAGTGAATCATCCCAATCCGGTCATAGTTCGTTACTTACTCAAATCACATTGTTTTCAATTGTAGAATTGTTAGAAAATATTGTTCAAGGTATGTCAAAATTGTTTAACATTGCAAATTTCAAATTATTATTTGAATTATTCGATATTCGTGATTGTACTTTGCTCCCTCCTGACTGGAGACCAACATTTTTAGGTGATTACATCTTCGAGGATCTGATGTCTAACTCTGGCCCCGCAGAACTTGGAACCTCAGAATCATAAGGCTGGATAGTGCTTTATTTTAGTTGTGGTAATTGAATGTAATAAAAGATGTTTTTGTAATGGTTGTGGTTCTGAATAAAAGATTTTATTTTTCGTTAGAGTTTTGTCTGCGTGGTTTACTACTGAATACAGCTTACTGCCGCCGTCTCATCAACGGTGCAGGCTGGGCATGATCCGGTTCGACCCAAGAAATTGGGATCGGGTCGTGACATTGGCATGCAGAAAGAGTGATTCCGAGGTTTGGCATAGTAGACTAGGGCATCCTTCAGATAAAGTAATGCAGAATTTACCTTTTCTCTCTGGTAGTAATGTGTTTTCTCGTAAGGCTTGTGATATTTGTCATCAAGCCAAACAGACTCGTGATACTTTTCTGATAGTAGTAGTCGTGCTTTGAGATGCTTTGAACTTATATACTGTGATCTGTGGGGACCATATCGTGTTCCGTTATCTAATGGGGCACGATATTTTTTGACTTTGGTGGATAATTTTTCTAGAGCTGTTTGGATTATTTTATTGAAGGATAAGTGTGCTGTTTATTCTATGTTTCTTAAATTCATTGCTGTGGTGAAGCGTCAGTTTGGGGCTGATATACGTCGTGTGCGGAGTGACAATGGCACTGAATTTAATTGTTTACGAGATTATATTTTATCTCAAGGTATATTATTCCAAAGGTCCTGTGTTGGGACACCTCAACAGAATGGAAGGGTAGAAAGAAAATATCGACATATTTTAAATGTAGCCAAGACATTGAGATTTCAGGGTTCTCTTTCTGTGGATTTTTGGGGAGAATGTGTTCTGGATGGATGTTATTTGATCAATAGAACACCTTCTAGTATCTTACATTTTAAGTCTCCTTATGAAGTTTTATATGGTTCGACTCCTTCGTATGATCATCTACGTATTTTTGGTTGTCTGTGCTATGCATATGATTTGAAATCCCGATATGATAAATTTGCTAGCAGGAGTAGAAAATATATCTTTGTTGGGTACCCACTTGATAAAAATGGATGGAAACTGTATGATTTGGAGACTGGTGAATTTTTTGTGTCCCGTGATGTTACTTTTTATGAAAAAGAATTTTCTGGATGTGGCTCTGCTAGCGAGATGTCTTCTGCGACACGTCATACATCAGTTGAGGTGCCGGGAGATGATATAGAGGCTTTTTGAATGGTGCCGGCTTCGGTTGCTGAGGCCGGCGTGGTTGCTGGCGGCTCGGCACCGAGTGGCGAATATGCACAAGTAGCTACAGAAGTATTGACAGGAGAGTCTGCTGGGGGTGATGCGGATACTACTGATGATACAGGGGATACAGTGTTGCCAGGGGTGCCCGACGAGGTAGTATTGGGAAGAGGAATGAGAAAGAAATCACAGCCAGTACGATTACATGATTTTTTGACGAATGCTGTTCGAAGTAAAAGTCCCCCCTTCATCACAGTTCATCTGTTCCCATCACTTCCTCAGGTACTTCGTATCCTCTAACACAATTTTTAAGTTATGACATATTTATTGTTGGACACAAAAATTTTCTTGCAGCTATCACTGCAGGTGTTGAGCCTACTTCATATCGCCAGGCCTCGCGAGATTGAGGCTTGCGTGCGGCTATGCAAACTGAAATATAGGCTCTGGAAGATAATGGGACATGGAGTCTTGTCGATTTGCCTCCTGGGAAGAAAGCATTGAGAAGTAGATGGGTGTACAAAATAAAGTACAACTCTGACGGCAGTATTGAGCGCTTAAAGGCACGGTTGGTTGTGTTCGATAATCATTAGGTTGAGGGGATCGACTATTCAGAGACATTTGCCCCGGTAGCTAAGATGCCTACAGTTAGGACGTTCTTGGCTGTTGCAGCTGTGAGAGGCTGAACTTTGCACCAGATGGATGTGCACAATGTTTTTCTTCATAGAAATCTGACAGAAGAAGTGTATATGAAGTTGCCGCCAGGGTTTTCACATAGTGAACCCAACAAAGTGTGTCGCCTGCGTAAGTCTCTATATGGATTGAAACAGGCACCACGTTGTTGGTTTGCTAAGCTTACTGCTTCTCTGATATCCCATGAATTTATTCAATCTCATTTCGATTATTCCTTTTTCTCTCTTTTTAAAGGGAAGGTAGAGTTGTATGTTTTGATATATGTGGATGATATAATTGTGTCTGGTAATGACTCAGGTGCTTTAGATGTTTTCTAAAAGTACCTTAGTTCTTGCTTTCACATGAAGGACCTTGGTGTGTTGAAGTACTTTCTTGGCATAGAGGTGGCTCGGAGTGCAGAAGGAATTTTCTTGTGTCAAAGAAAGTATGCTTTGGACATCATTTCAGAATGCGGCTTGATGGGGTCTCGACCTGTTGGCTTTCCCATGGAGCCCAATCACAAGCTGGCAGAATCGACTAATCCAAAGATGGCGGATGCAGAGACTTATCGGAGGCTGGTTGGGAGGTTGATTTATCTATCATTTACTCGCCCTGACTTAGCCAATGCTGTGCATATCTTGTCTCAATTCTTACAGGAGCCTCGACAAGATCATTGGCATGCTGCTTTGAGAGTTTTCAGATATCTCAAACATGCACCGGGACAGGGTATTCTTTTGAAAGCTGATTGTGATCTTCGTCTTTCTGGTTGGTGTGATTTCGACTGGGCCAGTTGTCCCTTGACTCGCCGCTCTGTTACAGATTGGTTGGTGTTTCTGGAGGGGAGGTCTCCTATTTCTTGGAAGACCAAGAAACAACCAAATGTTTCTCGATCTTCCGCTGAAGCTGAATACCGATCTCTTGCTGCGATTGTTTGTGAGTTGAAATGGTTGAAGGAGTTATTGGTGTGTTTGGACGTTCGCCAGGAGTCTGCTATGTCGGTGTATTGTGACAGTCAGTCAGCCCTGCACCTGGCTCAGAACCCAGTATTTCATGAGCGTAGTAAACATATTGAGATGGATTTGCATTTTGTTCGTTATGCTATTAGAGATGGCGCCGTAATAGCCTCGCATGTTCCTACTTCTTCTCAACTGGCTGACATCTTCACCAAGTCCCTTGGAAAGCATGTCTTTGATTCTTTACTTCCCAAGTTGGACATTTGTGACTTGCATGCTCCAACTTGAGGGGGGGTGTTAGATTATATTTGTAACTAATGTAAATATGGCCCGTAAGTCTAATCGTGTAAAC